>VDFB02271358.1:506558652-506577622 GCA_007258455.2 Sequoia sempervirens
TCTTCATTTGAAAAATAGTTGCTTTCAATTCCTCTAGGGTGATACAACTCAAGAGGTCCTCATTCATTTCCAAATAAATAAGAGATAGAATACAAGATAGGACATGATTCTCTTGTTGGAATCTTTGCAACATGAACATGAAGTATGGATGGTTGTGTTGGTTGTTCCTATATTGTCATTGATTTCAACATGATAATAACTATATGGAAGTTTGCTTGGTTTACCGAAAGTTGTTCTCTGCCGATAATACTCCTTTGTGATGGATCAATGTGTTGGTATTTGAGTCTGAAATTAATCACAAGATCTAGTATAACTCTAATATATTAACCATGTTTTCTTGACTCATTCAGATAGTTATATCATGGATCTTGAGACCTCTTTTGTTGTAAACAAAAAGTTATCTCTAATAGAGTTTAGCTATATGTCCTACTATTATTATGTGTGTGGTATACTATGTGGGAAACTCTGTATTCTACTAAAGTGAGCATTCTTATGTTTTGGTTTTTTTTATAGTCTCTTTACTAGTAGTATGATGGGAAATTAATGTGTTCTCAAATTTTAAGGTGTTTTATTGGAGAATTACTTGTTGGTTTGGAGAATTGTATTCTAGTCTTGGTCGACTCAGCGAATGCAATATATTATGAAGACTAATAGCTAACTTGGCATAATGCACTACATGGATGAAATGTTTAAAACTTATATGGTGCCAACATAATTGATGATTAAGATATGCTTGTATATATAAGGTTTTTTTAGTGTGATGAGAAGAGTAGTGGAAGAATACACACATGAGCAGTGAATGTGAAGTGCAAAGAGGATTGAGGAGTGTCTGAAGATCTGAGCCTAAATACTTTATCAGTTGTGATCAATGCAGTTTTGTTGAGTGGTTGTTGTGCGAATCAGTACTTTATATTCTGAGCTTCAATGGAATTGACCCCTGCACATTGAAGGTGTATTCCATCAGTTCATTCTTTTAGCAGTGAGCCACTCTCATTGTATCTTGGCAGTGAGCCATCTTTTGTACTCAGGTTGTGAGCCTTTTAAGGATAGTGAGTCTTGGAAATGAGGCACATAATATTTTGTATTTGGATATAATATATTGTGATTTAACCCTCACCGTGGATTTTCCCATTCTGGGTTTTCCACATAAAAATCTTGGTGTTCATGTGTATGATTGTATTGATTTGTTTCTATGTTTACTCTAGCTAATCCAGTCAGAATTGTGATAATGTTTAAGTGGATTTTATTATGGGTTTATGGAATACTAATTCACCCCCCCCCTCTCAGTATTTTGGATGTTCAACAATTGGTATCAGAGCTTGGTTCCTCGAAAGAAGCCTAACAGCTTGAGGAAGGTCGCGAAATTTGAATATGAGAAATTTTTTCCTTCAGAGGTAGTCTCTGCTGAATTTTCAAAAGAAATTGAAGTATTGAAGGACAAGTTGATAAAAGCAAATGATTACATTGAAAAGCTACAAATTAAAGGTATGGAAGCATGAGATTGGTTGACTAAAGGAGAAGAAATCATCACTAGCCTACTAGAACAACTGGATGAGAAGAAAAGAACTAAAGATGTCGGGAAATTGAAATTCAAAAGAGGATGGATGAGTGCAAAAAGCTTGAATTAGAAGCAGAAATATTGAGATCTAATTTGGAAAAGGCAAGAATTTTTGAAGACAAATTTAAGATAAGCTCAGTGATGCTTGATGAGTTGATTACCTCTCAAAGACTGGAAATGGATAAGAATGGTTTAGGGTTTGAGGAAGGTAAGTGTTATAAAGCAAAGTAATCCACTAGAAAGAAGACGTGGTACAAAAATGGACAAATCAAGGAGCGAAGAAGAAATTCCAAAAAAAATCCTATCAAACAATATGATGCTAAAAGGTATTTATCCTTTAATGATGTTTGTTATTCCTGCAAGAAATTTGGTCATAAGGCAAAGGACTGCAGAAGTAGTATGAATTATTCTTTATCTAAGAGCAAGAAGAATGGATATAAAGATAGTCTGTTGGATAAAAGGGAAAATGGAAAGAAGAATGTTGTTTGTTGTAAGTGCAAAAAACTGGAACACCCTGGTAGTAAAAGAAAAAGAAAGAAGAACATCTATCTGGTGAAGAAGAATGATCTAACCTTTGATTCAGAAGAAGCAAGGAAATGGAAAGTATTTGGAGAAAGGAATAAAAAGTCTTATTTGTGTCAACCTCTGATATAGATACTCTCATCAATTTCTAAATAAAAGAAGTGGCTAAGGGGGAGAAATCATCAAAAAATATAATAAACCCCCTCATTAGTACTTGTGTCATATCATGATAGAAGTATACTTAATGTGGTAACAAGATTAAGGTATTTTCTCAATAACATGTGTGAAGAATGAAGTCTTCAGAATTTGAAATAATGGAGGCATACATAGTTTTTGAGGCAATCTACCTGCAAGTTGAAACATTTATTGTAAATTCATTCAAAATGAATGGAATAAGTTTAGATAATTTTAAAAGCCTATGTATTTTCGAAGAAGCATGCAAAGAAAGTTTAGAAGGGAACTCATGGTTTCAAAATTTGAAGAAAATAAAAGATGAATTTGAAATGAGCTCTGGAAGTAGGATATCTATACATTTCTTGTTGGCATTTTCAGAGGTATTCTTGTTTGCACAATCTTTCACTTTTATTGCCATTGATAATTCAAAGATTGTGAATTGTACGGATAAAGCTAGGTTGAAGAGATATATGAGAAATGTGTCGAAAGAGTCTATTGGTACTTTCTCTTACATCCCTCCAAAAGTGTTTCCTACAAAAGATATTTATACATTTGTTTACAGTAAGTTTGAAGAAATGTCGCTAGTTCAGTTGAATGTGCTTTGGGAAAATGAATTGAAAGAGAGCCATGATTCATATAGCGTATTAGTTGAGAAAAAGTTGGATGTTTGGAGGAAAGCCCCCTTGTTTGAATTTGACAAGAAGTATATTCGAATAGTGTTGAGCAGAATTCATGATGAATCTTTTTGGATTGATGAGGCACACTGGTCATGAGAGAAGTAATTAGAGATGTAATTGGTTTATGTTCCTTTGGACCAATTCCTAAACTGAAGGCTATGAATGAGGAAGAAATAATTGAGGTTACAGGTGCAAGTTCTAAAGGAAAAGAGATTGGTTTGAGATTGATTGTTGATTTGGTAATAAGGTATGTTGCTATGGTCATCGGTCATAAAGTTTGTATCCCTAACAATGACTCTATAGTTTCTACTATTGCGATGCATATTGTTGTTGATATGGTAATAAAAGGTATGGAATATGACTTGTGTGAACTAATTCACATACATATTTTGAATCATTTAAAGGAGATCAAGAAGAGCAAAAAGAGTATATTTTGGTATGGCAATTTGGTTTTTTGTCTACTCTTTTACTTTTTGAGAGAGTTACCGGTAATAGGAATGGTAGAATGGTCAAATTCAAAGCCTATTGCCTATCAAATTAGGAAATTCATGATAAATCTTTGTAGTTTGGATGCACAAGAGTCTACCCTTGTCATATTCTTTGGAACATTTTAGATGAGGATGAACAAAAGGTCTAGGATTCCAGTAATTGTTGTGGAAAGATACTTTGGAAGCATAAATTTTCTTGTCTACAGATTTTTGTCACATGGAAGCAGTTGAATCAAGGTTAGTTTGGATATCTGAATTGGATTATGAAGTGTCAAAGGTTGAAATTGATAAATATGCTAAAATTCTCTTGGAAAGCCCTAAACATATCAATGAAGAAAGTATCTCTAGTAGCATGACCAGAATAGGGAAGAAAAGGAAGAGTGTAGTGAAACAAGAAGGTGCAGAAGAAAGTAAGCTTGAACATGAGCATGAAAGAATAAATATTCAAAGAGCTTTGGAAGATTTGTAGAATTTTATCCCAATGCTAATTTTGATTCATCTATCTCTATTGTGGAGAATCTTCATGGAATGGTTAATTCTTTGAAGGTATACATCTTAAAACTTAAAATGTCTACTGGAATTAGATTTGTTGAAGAAAATTTGGAATATATCAAAGGAAAATGTGTGAATGCACACAATCAAGTAATGAAGGAATTGGAGAGTGTACAAGGTTGTGAAAAAGAGGCACAGGAACTACTTTCTTTTTTCCTAGATTGGTCTGGCAGTACATTGGATATGAGAAATGAGATACAGATGAGTGAGTCTTAATTGAGCACTCAGGAAGATACATACAGGTTAGTAGAAGAAAAAGATAATCAGAGGAGGTCCTACATTGTGCAGCTTCAAGACAATTTTTTCTCTCTGTAGGACCAAAGGACATATGTTATCAAGAAGTTTGTGGCACTCAGAGACATGATTAAACTCAAACATACTTTTGTTTCTAGTTCTCTTAGTTGTATTGGTAAATTATCAGAGGTCACTCTTAGTCCCAATACTTTAATAGATGGTATTGAGTCACCAACTAAACTTGAGCTACTTTACAAGACTCTTGTCAGTGCAAAAGGTTCATGGGAAGAAGGTAAAGCGTCATGGAAGGCTATCCTGGCGAGTCTCAGAAATTTTCCTTCAGGTTAATTTTAAGTTGTATTCATATTACTCTAGTTGCTTTTTTGATGCATAGTTACATTTATACCAGACCCCTTCCTTTTTCATTGATGTCAAAGGGGGAGAGATAAAGAGATAAAGATTCAAAGGAAAAACTTTTTTTAAGAATAGTTTTGATAGGGGGAGTAGTCAGTGCATTTGATTGTGGTATATTGGAAAGATTTTTGTCATGCATGTTGCCATCAATGCTAAAGAGGGAGATTGTTGGAAGCTTCACAACATGAGAATGAATTATGGATGGTTGTGTTGGTTGTTCCTATGTTTTCATTGATGTCAACATGGTAATAACTATATGGTAATAACTATATGAAAGTTTACTTGGTTTACCGAAAGTTGTTCTCTACCGGTAATACTCCTTTGTGATGGATTGGTGTGTTGGTATTTGATTCTGGAACTCATCACAAGATCTAATATGACTCTAATCTCTTAACCATGTTTTCTTGACTCATTTAGACAGTTCTATCCCAGATCTTGAGATGTCTTTTGCTATGAACATAAATTTATCTCTGACAAAGTTTAACTTTGTATCCTACTATTATTTTGTGTGTGGTATACTATGTGGGAGACTCCACATTCTACTAAAGGGAAATTAATGTGTTCTCAGAAATGGAAGGTGTTTGCTTTGAGAATTACTTGTTGGTTTGGAGAATTGTATTCTAGTCATTGCCAACTCAATGAATGCAATATATTATGAAGACTAATAGCCAACTTGGCATAATGCACTACATGGATGAAATGTTTAAAACTTATATGGTGTCGACCTAATTGATGATTAAGATATGCTTGTATATATATAAGGTGTTTTGAGTGTGATGCGAAGAGTAGTGGAAGAAGACACACATGAGCAGTGAATGTGAAATGCAAAGAGGATTGAGAAGTTTCTGAAGATCTGAGCCTAAATGCTTTATCAGTTGTGATCAATGCAGTTTTATTGAGTGAATGTTGTCTGAGGTAGTACTTCATATTTTAAGCTTCATTGGAATTGAACCCTATACATTGAAGGTGTATTCCATCAGTTCATTCTTTTGGCAGTGACCCACTATCATTGTATCTTGGAAGTGAGCCATCTTTTGTACTCAGGCTATGAGCCTTTTAAGGATAGTGAGTCCTGGTAATGAGCCCTGTAATATTTTGTATCTGGATAAATATATTGTGAGTTGACCCTCACCATGGTTTTTCCCATTCTAGGTTTTCCACGTAAAAATCCTAGTGTTCATGTGTATGATTGCATTGACTTGTTTCTATGTTTACTCTTGTTGATTCAGTCAGAATTGTGATAATGTTTAAGTGGATTTTACTATGGGTTTATGGAATACTGATTCACCCCCCCTCTCAATATTCTATATGTTCAACATCTATTTGGCCCACACTTCAGGGGAATCCTCTCTAAACAAAGTAACAAATTATTGAGAAGCTTATCTGGAAATGTCTCCTAGAGAGGACAAATTCTCACCTCCTAGAATTTACAAGGAAAAGGATGGAATTTTCATGTCTCCTATCCTTTATAGAATTCAAGAAAAATGTAGTGTTTATATCTCTTTCATATAACCAATCCACACACACCTTCTATTTCTAATAAATATCCTCTTGCAATTTACACTCCTCAAAAGCTTTTAGAGTCTATGCCTCTACCAAAAGGGACTCCTCAAAAATCCCAAACTCCCTAATATCATGAGTAATATCATCCAAACTATCTTGAGCAATAGCCTTAGCATGGAAGATATTTCCAAAACACTACGTATTCCACCTTTTGAGTTGATACTTCACATACTGCAATTTCTTAACAAAATAAAATATTGGTGTGCCATAAGCAAGTCTTCCATGATGCCACCAGTCAACCATATAATCCTATAGAGAGGGTTCCTATAGCCACATAAGTTGAAACTTAAAAGAGGGGGACCAAGCAACATGGGAAAGAGAAGTAGAAAGCTTAATTTTTCGATGATCAGAACCCCTCCAATCAAGAATCTTAAAACTAGTCAACCAAGACCCACCAATCCAGAAACAAGAAAATAGGAACCTGTCTAACCTCTCAGAAATACAATCCTTACCACAACATTTATTATTCCAAGTGTATTGACCATTGCAAGGTCTAATATCCACAAGATTTAGAAAATAAATATTATCACGAAGAAAATAAAAAGGCTCCAACCTCAACACTCCTCCCTGCTTATCTTGTAGATCAATAATAGTATTGAAATCACCAGCAATAATCTAAGGGTAAAGAGGGGTAGAACTTTGAATAAACTGAATATGAGACCAAAGGCTCATCTTACCTGGCATATCCATGGGAGCATAGATATTATTAAGAAAAAAATCTCCCTAGCCTCCAAACTTGAGGCAACCACATAGATAGAATACTTACAATACATCCACCAAAGGGGAAAATCTTCAAAGGATTCCAAAAGCATGTGAATCCACCAACATTACCTTGAGCTCCAATACATTGGCAATTCCCACCATAGTTTAGGCACCAAACCACACATACTCTCAACTAAAATTTTAGTTTCTTGGATGAATAGCATATCAAGAGAATGACTTCGAAGTAAATCACAAATAATTTTCTTATCAAGGTCCACTATTCAATACTCTTACATTCCATGAGAGAATAATATTTTCTAAGGGTTGGAAAAGTGAGAATCAAGAGTCTTAACAGATCCTGACTCCACTAGCGTCTCTGCCATCATCTTAATTTTCTCCAAATCCTTCTTTCTCTTGACCTTAGAGGGCTTCTCAGGATCCCCTTTCTTAGGATTTTTTTGGTGAAGCCCAAAAGAAGGAGAAGCTCGGTTTCCTTTTTCTGAATCAAACACCATATTTTCCAAAGGAAGAGAGTTTTCCCCCTCAATATTTTACATAGCTACAAGGACCTCAAGAACCACTGAATCTATAAGTCTTAGATTAGTATACATTTGAAATAAACCACATTCCTGAGTATTCCAAAGATTGTCAAAAATAGTACCCTCGTGAATGACCTCCAAGACACCCTAGTCTAGAGCCATCATACCTGGGTTCACCTCCTACTAGCTAAGGTCATCCAACACATCAAAGTGATTAAAAGCGTCCCCTTCCTATCTCTCCTTAAAAGTTCTCTTATTTCCATAGTTCCTATTACGATGCTTTACATGAGTAAAACCCTCTTTATTTCGAACTTCACCAAGAATAGGAGCCTTGTATTTGTCATCTTAGGAGGATTGCGAGGAGGCTGAGTAGGTTGATACTCTAAAGATCTGTACCCATGACATCTATGTTACAAATGGAAACATTCATGGCACAACCAACATCGAAAATGAAGAGTCTCATAATCTAGTTGTTGCATCTAAGAAGATGAACCCACACAAATTTCCAAAGATTCTAGAAGAGGGTTACTCAAATAAATATCAACACATGCGAGCAAAATTCATTACCTTTATATCATGTGTTTCATGAGAGGGACCCACCGGTTTCTCTAAAAGCAGAGCAACCATATGCAGAATATCATTATGCCAATATTCAACTGGGAACCAACGGAGACACACCCACAGGAACACAGTTTGGGAGTCCTCAAAAGGGTTAAAACCAGTGTGCTAGGGCTTGATGAATAATCCAATCAAGTAGTGAAAATAAGGCTCGCCTTCAAAAACTCTATTCCAATGAACCACACAATTGAAAATGACCATAAAATAGCTATTTTCCAATAGCATTACTCTCATTTCACCCTCGAGATTAAACTAAGGATTTTTCTCAAAATGGAGAGAGGTTGGATCAATTCTTGCTATTTGAAAATTGGTTGAACGCTTCATGGTATTTTTCTTCAATGATTTACACATTGATTGGTTCAGATCACTTCCCCATTTCTCTTTCTATTTTTTATGAGAAACCATTGAGGATGGGCTATTTTAAATTTGAACCAATGTGGTTCAGAGATGCAGATTTCATACCACTTCTAAAAACTTGGTGTCGTAACAACCCTTTTATAAATGGTTCCATAATGTTTCAACTTTGTAAAAGGCTAAAATTTCTTAAGTTCAAAATCAAAGAATGGAATGTAAACCACTACAAGAATATTTTTTTCTGAAAAGCTTGGGATGGAGCAAGAATTATCTAATGTTTATGAATCAGTAAATAAAAATGGCATGGATGCTCCTTTGTATGATAAGGAAAAGAAACTAAAAGTAGAACTAGAAGAAATTCTTGCAAGAGAAGAATTGTATTGGAGACAAAAATCTAGGGAATTCTGGTTAAGGGATGGAGATAAAAATTCAAAGTTCTTTCATGCCTCCACAAAAATCATAAGGAAAACAAGCAGGATTATTTCCATCATTTCCTCTTCTGGGGACACTCTTGAAACAAAAAATATATTGGTGTTTAAGTTGTCCTATTTTTCAAAAATCTTCTTGCACCCAGAAAGCAACATAAATCCCTAATTGATAATGTGATAATAGATAATGTCCCCATGTTAGTTACAAATGAGCACGAAAAACTTTTGATGTCTAAATTCTCTATAGAAGAAGTTAAAAGTGTCATGTTTTCAATGGCTACTGAAAAGGCCCCTAGTCTAAATGGTTTTATGGCCTTATTTTTCCAAAAATGTTGGGATTTTGTAGGCAGGGACGTCCTTCTTGCCTTGGAAGAATCAAGAAGAAACCGAAATGTTTTAAGGGAATTTAATTCCACTATAGTTGCCTTCATTCCTTAAAAGTTAGACCCTTCTTTCAATGATTTTAGACCTATTTCTTTGTGTAACACAATTTACAAAATTTTTACCAAAGCAATAGCCTCATGATTAGCGAAATTGCTCACTTTCATCATTTTAGATGAGGAAGGGGGTTTTGTGCCAGGTAAAGACACTCCAGAAGGAGTTATTTTGGAACATGAGGTTTTGCATTCAATAATATTGGACAGATCCCTTGTTGTTGTCTTGAAATTAGACATGGAGAAAGCTTATGATAGTGTTGACTGGGACTTTTTATTGGCGGTCCTTAAAAAAATTGGTTTTTCTTACAACTAGTGTAAGTGGATTTATTCTTGTCTCTTGGGGGCTAATTTCTCAATAATAGTCAATGGGTCCCATACAGACAATTTTCTTCAACTCAAGGGGTAAGGCAAGGAGATCCCCTCTCTCCTTCCCTTTTTATTTTAATGGTTGAAGGTTTGAGAAAATCTATAATTTCTTCATGATCCTCTAGGTTGTGGAAAGGCACCTCTATGAGGCCTTTTTTGTTGCCAATCTCTCACTCCCTATTTGTAGATGATACTCTTTTGTTTGGCCAAGCTGGAATGGAGGAAGAAAAGGTGATAAGAAAGATATTAACTAATTATTGTACCTTCTTGGGTCAATCCTTCGACAAAAAAAAATCAAAGATCTTCTTCATCAATGTAAATCCTTTGGCCAAAGCACAAATATTAAAATTTTGGGGCCTCCTATGTGATTCTCTTCCTTGAAAATATCTGGGAATCCCCTTTTTTTGGGAAAATAAAAGAATGATTTATGGGATAAGTTAATTATTTCTACTTCTAATAGGATTCTAGTTTGGAGATCAAAATGGCTCTCCTTTGTAGGAAAAATGGTGATGCTTAAGGCTATACTACACTCCCTCCCAATTTACTTAATGTTGATTTTAAAACTCCCACAAGGAAAGGGCATGGCTTTACAAAAGGTTTTTAGAGATTTTCTTTGGTCTGAAAATGTCGCTCAAAAGAGGAAATTGCCTTTGGTGGCATGGGAATCATTGTGCAGTTCCAAATTGAATGGGGGTGTTGGATTGAGAGACCTGTTCTTGCAAAACAAGGCGCTAGGTTCTAAATTGGTCTGGAAGATATATTCTAAACCAAACACTAAATGGTGTCAAATTATGAGGTACAAATATTTGGATTCCCTAGACAGAGAAAGGATTTTCACCTAGAGAGATCTCCCTCCTGGGTCAAAAATTTGGAATTTCATTTCTTCTTGCAGGTCTATCCTTCTTCCTCACCTTGCTTGATTAATAACAGTGAAAAAGCTCTTTTCTAGGATAATGCATGGAATGGTCATAAGCCTCTAAGACTTATTGGTAATTGGGAGTAAATTGAATCAGTTCTTAAGGTCCTCTAGGGTACTAAGGTGAAAGACCATTTTGTTACTGACCCAGGGGACCCCCTCTAGAGGGTAAAATGGAAAGATTTTAGTTTCCTCTCAACTCCTGCTTATTTGAAGGAATCAATTGAGTATGAACTAAAGAAAAGACAAATCTTTTTGTCAAATAGATAGGATGAAATAATATGGACTAAGGCCAAGTCAGGAAAGTACAATGTAAAGGATGGATACAATTCTCTTTCTTCCTATTCCCACCCTTCTCCTTGGCCCTTCAAAATGTGTTGGGAACTTGATTTCCTTCCTAAAGCTAGAGCTTTTGTGTGGATTTCTCTAAAATATAGAATTTTGGCTAGTACGAGACTGGATAAACTAGGAATAGTTCCACTATTCCCATGTGTTTTGTGTGGTAAAGATTTTGAATCGACTGATAATCTTCTCATTGGTTGTGACTTTGCTTACTAGTGTTGGACCTGGTTGATGAAGAAACTCGGTTGGATGTCCCCCTTCCAAAACTCAGTTCTTAATCATTTTTAAAGTTGGCCTATGTTATACTCAAATTCTATGTTCTCTTGCATCTAGGAAATCTCCCCTTCCATCATCATCTGGAACCTTTGTCTAGAACAAAACAACCGCATCTTCAAGAAAAATACCTCAAACCTAAAACAAACTATTCAAAAAATTGAGATTTCCATTTTAGAAGTAACATTATCAAGCATTTATAGAAACAAGAAGTCAAAAAAATCATTCTTCTCTTTGGGTTCTTTCATATTGAAAAATTAGTGTCTTCTCAAACTTCCTAAATTAGGTTCTCTGCAAAATAAGGGCCCTAGTGTGAATAGAAGTATGATCAAATAGTCTCTGCCTTTGAACGAGAAATCATTAAGTTGAATTTTGATGGGGGCTCTAGGGGTAACCCTAGGAAATTTGGGGCTACGATAGTCTTAAGAGATTGGCAGGGTAACTCCATTGGAGTTGTGTGTGCTCTATTAGGTGAAGGCACCAACAATGTGGCATGATTTAATGTGTTAAGAATTGGTTTGGATTTGGCTACAAAATTCTCCATCTCCCAAATAGTGATTGAAGGGGATTCAATAGCGGTGGTCTTAGATATTTAAAATAAAAGTTCAAATTCATGGCATTTGAATTATTTTTTGACTCATATTCAAGTTCTACTTTAAAAAAATTCTTCCTGTAGACATCTAAATTTAATCACTTCCATATGATTAGATTTACTGTCTTTCCACTTACCATATTAATATTAATTTATTAAATTAATATTATACCTTTTGTCTCATAACGGTAAAGTATTTAATTTAATAATTAATACTTTATCTTTCACCTTATTCCTCTCTAAATTAAATAAATACGCTAATTTATTTAATTTAGTCATTTTCCCCCTTTTTTGATTTAAAATCAATTTAAAATTCCTCACTTTCTCTCTCCTTGTCACATCCTCCATAACCTTGCTCTAATCTGAATTAATTTAATTAATTCATGATTATGATGTGCATTCTCTTAATCAGAGATTAATGTCACATCCTCCTACATTTTCCACTTGCCTCTAATCTTCCATTAATTAGCCTAATCCAATGTTTGCACAACCTTAACCAAGGTCATTAGCTATTTCTAGCACCACTTTTTGGTCAATTCTTCCATTTTTCCTTTTTGGATATTGACTCTCCTTCCCATGAGAATTTTTAATTCTCATTTATTTATCCCATGTCTCTCTCCTCCCTATGTGAATTTTTAATTCACAATCCATTCTTCCAAGGCTTCTAGAACCTTGGACTTGTCACAATCCCCACATGTGACCAAGTCCCCCCTTTTTGGAGCCCACCTTTTACCCTCTAGATCATCCTAGGAAAGTGAATTTTTAATTCACATTTATGTCCTCAACCACCTTTCCTTTTCCCATGTAGATTTTGGAGGAATTCCAAAATTCCTCAAATGTCCCTTTCACTCCCACTTAGGAACAAGGAACCCCTTTTTAAGGAAATCTCCTCACTCCCCAAGGTGCATGTCCTTTCTCCACCTCATGTACCTTCTTGACACTTCACCTCCACCTCATATCCCCTTGTCCACTTCACCCTCCACATGTCAAGATGTGAGGGCTTGTGGGTTCTCAAACCACCATAGCCCTTCATCTTGGCCTTGTTGGAGCAATCTTGACCGTTGAATTCTCTAGAGAATTCAAATTCTCCTATAAATACCCCCTCCTCAAGGGCATTTTCAACACTTTGAATTTTCATAACTACATGCTGCTAATTTACATCCTCAATCCTTTGCCATCATTTAGCCATCTCTTTTAATCATTTTGCAAATTTAATCTTGCATTTAGTCACTCAAGAAATCATCTAAGGAGCACACAAATCATTCCAAGCAAGGGCCAATCAAGGAGAAATCAACAGCAAGGAAGGTGAAATCGTTTGTGTCTTATTTTGTCCATTTTCCTTATTGTTTATCACTCTTTTGGCTAATCTTGAGGTGTCCTTGGTATTTTGTCATTCACATTTCTTAGTTATTTTGCACATTTAGAGAAGGATAAATTCCAAGGTATACACTTCCTATTAGATTATGCATTGTTACAAAGAAGCTAACACTCTTGCAAACTCCTTGGAAAATAAGGCTGTTGATGATTAGATTTCTTTTAAGGAATTTTTGAGGCATGATTGCACCTGGTTATTTGCATAATTTCGAATTACTTGGCCAAATATGCCTCTATTTATTTTAGCAATGGCATTGGATGTTGTGGATAATCCTATTACTGGCTCTTTGATTCATATCTCTTGAGGGCATGCTAATACTCACTAAGGCATATTGTTTCACCTATTTGAATTTGAATTTCTATCTTAACATCTTTATTCAATGCAGTCTCCAAAGAAAGATGATTCCATATATTAATTTTCTGGTCAACATTCCTTGCTTGAGGGAATCAATTCCCATGGGTGGTATCTTTGTTAACCTGGATGGTGAAACTATTTGAAAATATTTAAAAATTTCTTTGTTATTATTGGGATGACACTCTAACATGTCCAAAGATGGAAATAATTTTCAAGTATGACCTTTTTCAACATTTTTTATGTCCCTCTCCTACATTAATTTCCCATGAGAGATAATATCTCACAAACAGTTGGTGTGGGACAAGTTGACGGTGGGCATTAAATTTAATATTCTTTGGGACAGTCCTCATGACGTCCAAACTTTTTTGCATAAATCATGGATAAATTTGGAAACCAAAACAGTTTCTTGTTGCTAAATTGGGGAACCCTTTCATTGGTGATTACTTTCTTCACCTTTTCTATTAATGGGTGATTTTCTCTTGTTGTTGGTTATTAATGGATGTTTTTTGGTAGCTCCTCTTGTGGTAGAAATGGTTCTTAATGTAGACACCAAAAAAGTCATGATCGATACTATGCATCTGATTCTGATTAACTAACATTGTTTCTTCCTAAACCAATTCAAATTCATCAATTAATTAAATAATCAACATTATTTAGTTAAATTCAGCAAATTCAGCTATTAATCAAATAATTAAATTTATTGGATTAATTCATCCTTCTTCTAAATAATTCTCATCATATTTAATTAAATCAACTCATTTAATTAAATCCCCTTTTAATCCTCTCATGTGATTAAATCAATCAAATCAAATGTCACAATCTCCTAATTCACTCCAATTAATTAATCCTAAATCAGCTTTCTAATCATCATTATTAATTCCTCTAGCTTTTAACTCCTCAAGAGTTAAATCAACCCATGGTCAACTAACTAGATTGCACATGAAAATAATTTCAATTAATTATTTAATTCCTCTATTTTCCCTCACCAAGGCATATTCCAAGGAATGTTCCTCTCAACAACCTCTCATTCAATTTCACTCCAAAGGTTTTCAAAAAACCTATCACATCCTCTTACATTTGCAATAAATTCTCTTACATCCTCTCAAATATCAACCAATTTCATTCAATTCCTCTTACAACCTTTCAAATCCTCAACCAATTTCATTTACTTCTCTTCCATCCTCCTCCACTCACACATTTTCCAAAATGTGCTCCAACTTCCCCCAATAGAATTGTGACACTCGTCACATTCTCTTTGGCTCTCATTTTATCCCACATTCACCAATTTCATCCATTCTTCAACCCTTGGCTTCCATAAATAGAGGCATCCTTTTCATAATATGGATCCACAACTTCACACATTATCATTATAGTCATTTGAGTTCATAGCAATCACCATTTTCATGTTATTTTTGAGTTCATGTTCACTACTTAGCATCATTTCAACACTTGAATCATCTTCAAATCATCAAGATTAGCAATTGGGATTGGGAAAGGGCTTCTTTCCACTTCAAAGGAGCACCAATCCCCCTATGGGATTGAGGTTGGGTTACTTTAGTTGATTACATGCTTTGTTCTTGCTTTATTTCATGTTTTCATCTTTGTTCTTCCAAGAATTTCATAGGGAACATTATATTTAAGCTTTCTAACATGTTTGACAATATTTTATTGTTCTTGTGTTAGTTTGTGCAGGTTTGGTGTTCACATTTTGGCGCTAGAAGGAAGGTTAACCAGCTTAATTTCTCAATTTTTGCTTGATTTTTCCATTTTTTGAAGACATAGGAATGTGACGCCGCCTTGGTGCAATTGTGAGCCCACAGAGTGTCACTCCTATTCTACAGTGTCACCTTCATCACGTTGCGCCATATCCACGTGTCTCTATCACACCGCATTCACATACTCTGTCTTCTATCTTACTTTATGTCCTTAGAGTGTCACTTCTAAAACTGTTTCCCATTCGCACTTTCTGCCTTCTACAAAGTGCCACTTTTTCTTTAACCAGAGTGTCGCTTATGTTTTTTAGCATCACATTTGACAAATGCAGAGTGTCGCCTTTGTAGGAAATAGGGGAAAATCAAGTTGGAGGCTTAAAAGCATTTTTTAATGCTCTTTGTAATAGCTTAGGTCTTCAATTTCTACATTTTATTTCCTATTCTAGGACCAACTAGATCAATTTGGACTTAAAATTAACCTACAACTCAAGATTTATCAAAGTTAGTTAAAATGGAACCTTAGATACTTACTAGAATTTGGATTTTGGACTAAAATTGAACAATCAATTTCACACTCAAATTTTGGTGCTCTAAAAAGAACTCATTATTGCTTTTGAGGATTTAAAAGAACTTGTGTTTGCTTTATCTTGTAATTTTTTTTGCAACTTGTGTCATTCGAATTCGTATGCACTTCTCTTGTACTTCACGGTGATCTTGAGAATCAAAATCATTGTAGTGACATTGGTTGTCTAAAAAATTACCTACACATTTCAAGTTTGGGTGTTAATATTGAACAAATCAAGTTAGTGTGAGAAAAATAAACTATGTGTGCTCCCTCCTTGCACTTTACATGAACTAGGAGGTGGAACTACAAGTGTACTCCCTTGCTTTTGTTACCTTTAGAGGGGCCTGCCTAAGAACAATTTGAAGGTGACTCCAACCGTTTTTTCACTTGGGTCGGTATATAAATGGATAAGACTAAACTATCAAGTCCTCATGGTATGTAGGCCTTAGTTGTACAATGTCTTTTAGAATAAGGCACTACTATAAAAATTATAAGAGACCCTAGTAGGATTGATTAAAGCCTTTAGTGGTTTGTTAAACACTCACAAGGTGCCATGTACCTGATTACCCTTACTAAGAACCAATTTGTATAGAATCACAAATCCTAAAATACTTGTTGGTGCAAGAACAATCATTTTGAAGCCACTTCACATCTGTACTATTCAATTTTAGAAATAGGATAAATCCTTTTAATCTTCGGATTTTAAGAATTTTCAGATTTGGTGGTCCCGAGAAGTGAGTCGTGGAGGGGAGCCAATGTCGCCAAATCTCTAGTTGTTCGCATTGTCTAGTGTTTGGAGAAATTTGAGTGGAGACTCAACAAGTATGGCCATTTTTATCCTAGGGTTGTGCAATCTGCGAGTCAATTAAACACATTGCTTGAAATCTCAAAACTTGGAAACAAACATTCAACAAGGTCATCAAATTTCAAACCCTTTGGAAAGAGATAATACCTTTGAAAAGTCCACATATTACTGATTGTCCCTAGGGATTCTTTCCTTAGAGGCTTCTAAATATTTGGACCTATATCTCAATTTTCTCTCTCTAAAGTCAACAATAGGAAATTGTGCCTTTGATTCCTTGATTTTCACATAATGGACCTTGTGGAATGAAAAGGAGTTGAGACATTGACATTCAGTTTGAAAAGCTAAGCAAGAAAGTGTTGATGTGGTAAAAAAAACCCATTAAGAAAGATAAAAGACAATTGAACCCCACACATGTGTTTTTTCAAATGATTTTTTGTAAGATCAAAATCCCAAAACCAAATTCTATCAATCATCACAAGCATCTTAGTCCAAGAGATCTCAAGAAACGTCAATCAACACTTTATCAAGTCAGAGATAGATTGCTCTATAACTTTTACAACTATGCTTCAAAGGACAACCCAAATTTGTATTCATTCTATTATTGTCAAAATCCGGCTCTCCTCCAAAATTTTGAGTATCTCACTTTCTAGGGTTGAAAAGTTCTTAGAAGTATAGCATGTTCTTCAATACCTAGGTCTTGTAAACAAAAGTCTCTCTAGGTTTATCTAGGATCAAAATCAACACTTCCATCCATCCTCAAACATCATTCAAATCTCACATCATAGACAACTCTTAGAATATTGGAAAAATCATTCATGCTAGACTTTTGGTAATCCTTCAAATCAAAATAAAAAATCATCTTGTTTGACTAAGTGTTTGTGGATGAATCCTTCTTCATACACTTAGTTAAATTATCACCTTGTGGAAAACTTTATTCCAAGATAACATCCAACATCTTGGTTTTTATGAGTTCATTATCGAAAATCCAAATCAAATCCAAAAGTCCTAAAGTCTAGTATTCCTTCAAGGTTCCTTAAAATTTCAATCATTCACATCATTCATCTTTCATGTATCATCATTCACCATCATTTTATCCTTAAAAAATCCTAGATTTTCCTTTTTGCACTTAAATTTTAGACTAGCCTAAGGAGTTAAAGGTTTACCTCCCATACTCCTGAAAGTTGATCCTTATTTTATGGTCCAAACTAGATCTCAACACAAGAAAAATATGGAGCAAAATGAAGAAACGTCCACTTCAAGTGACTTGAGTCAAACTACACCTGAATTCAACCCATGGAATCTAACAACCCCTCACTCAACCTTCCTCAACTACCACAAGATCTTCAAGAGGGAGGTTTCCAAGTGGATAATGTTACCAACAATGTTCTAGGAATGACTCAAGATGAAATCATGGAGATAGTCCAAAATCCTAAAAACCACAAGATTGTCAACACAATGATGAGACTTAATCCTTCACAATACATGATTGCATTAGCAAAGTAAGGGGCTAAACTCCCTTCTAATTTTGATGTAAACACTATTGTGGAAAAACCTCTTGGGATTATGCCACTAGTATCATTCACACCTTCTTTCCAAAATGTCATCCAACCCATCATACAACCAACATCATCTCATGCTACAAGTCAACCCATGATTACCAAGGGGAGTTCATTGCTTCATGCTCTTCAAACACATCCCCTTGTAAATAACCAAAACTTGGACACAAACACCATATTGGGTCTACCAACTACCATCCCTCAAGACCCAAAGCATCCTTATGTTCCACTCATTTTCCATGACACCAACAATTCATACACCTTCGTCGTATCACTGTCATATTCTCTTGATATGCAAGTCTCTCTCCCCATGACATCACAAGGACAAGTGGGTCTACTTGGACAAGGGGGAACCTTTGATGCCTCATCATCACTTTCTCAAGGAAACATACCACCAATCTTCCCACCATTTCCCCCTTTAACATCAACATCCACACTAGTCCTTACTTCAGGCAACCCCCTTTACCTAACATACTAATCCAAAATCAACCAAGTCAAAAAAATCCTCCAATCGTGAATCAAATCAACATACCAAATCCTCCAAGCAAGCCACTGATATCACAACACCAGGTGGCACCAATCCAAATGGCTCAACTAATCATCACTCCATCTACAACACCTCAAATATCTCAAAACATGGTCTCCCAAGGACCAAGCACGTCAACCATACCAACTACCACACAACCTCTTGTCATCACTCAACAACCACCTCAAAATCTCATCACACCATCTCACACCATTCTGAATCCTCTACCTCCACCACCAAATCCAAACATGGAAAATTAATACAATATTACACTGCAAGCAACCCAACAAGCCTATCAAAAGGCACTCCAAAAATTCCAAGTTCAACA
>VDFB02271358.1:506577722-506778780 GCA_007258455.2 Sequoia sempervirens
CCTTCTTCCCTTCCTTGTGACCCTTCCTTGTGAGC
This sequence comes from Sequoia sempervirens, assembly GCA_007258455.2. Lineage (NCBI taxonomy): Eukaryota > Viridiplantae > Streptophyta > Pinopsida > Cupressales > Cupressaceae > Sequoia > Sequoia sempervirens. The sequence continues at coordinate 506,577,758 of VDFB02271358.1, forward strand.
ACCGTCCATGTATGAGCTCAATATCTCCAAAAAGCACAGGGTTTATAAGGTGGCGGAAGTATGTACGTTGATGCATTTAAGATATTAAGACCCTCAAACCATATAATATATGCAGATTCATCTACCACAGGAACCCACTAGTATTTGAAGGATTTCAATTGCTTCCTAGGTATTGTGAAAGCCACGAACTCCAATAAGAGCAGCAATCCTCTTCAAGTCTCACGACTCTACAAGAAGATAAGATGGTAAAGCTTCCAAAATAATCAATGCTTCCCCCTTTGACTAGTTATGACCACCACATAGGATTCCTGCCACCAATAAACTCCAATATCTTCCCAACACAGCTAATATCACAACTATGGTAGCACAAGCAATGCCACGGTGAAAGGTTACAACTATTTGAGCCTCTTTGTAATGTCCCCACTCTAGTCAATGTTCAGGTGCAGTGGAGTTAGCCTATTTCTTGGACCCTCCTGGGCTAACAGGACTTGGTTAGAGGGTCAGTGTCCGTTTTGGTGGGTATTGCCATTCCCACCTCTTTCACCTTAGTATTGGTACCAGTGCAGGCAGATGTAGTTCAGTGTTTGTCAGCTTCTGACGGCACGACATTATACTGAGTTTGGAGGAAGTTATGAGTATTTTAGTGGTTAAGTTATGTATTTAACTTAAATGATTAAATATAAAGTCAAATTGACTTTATAAGAAAAAAACGCCACTTGAATATAATATAAAGTAATAAAAGGTTACTTTATAAAGTGATATTAAAATCACTTAAACACCCAAGAAAGTGCGCCCAAGTATTTTTGGGGAAACTATTGAGAATAAGTTAAAATACATTTAAATGTATTTTAAAGGAGGAAATCATACTTTCTTGGATTGTGTGCCTTTTTGTGAGTATAAGGCAATGCATTGCAAGTCGACCTAAGATCTAATTATCATTTCACATTGCAATTTCTTATTTTCTCTGTGAATTGTCTGAGGGCAAGGGTTACAAAGAAACTTCATTGAAGAACGAGAAATCTTCATTGGATCTGTGATTGTGAGGCTGTGAGACACCAACTAAATGATTGTCATTGATGAGAGCTTCAATCAGAAGTTCTTCTGAGTTTGATCAAAGTATATTTGTTCAGTTATTCAGTATACAGTTGGAGGAGAGGGTTTACACTTGGATCGCCTTCATCTTCTGCCATATTTGCTTCAATATCTTGCAGTAGCCAGAGGTCGTACATCTCCTTGCTTTGGCGTGTTCCCTGAGAAGAGGCGTGGTGATTCTTGAGGCAAAACGCCTCCCTTTTGGTCTGTTTCTTAGTTGGATCCTTGGCGTACCACCTTCTCAGCTCTTATTCTTCAGTTACATTGTGGGAGAACACAAATCTGAGACCCTAGCATGCTTTCAGGCCATTTCCAGCCATTGTTGCCTGGCAAGCTTGATAATTTCTTATTTAAATAATCTGGAGGACGTCAGGTACGTTTATTGTTTGTAAATTCATTGTATGTACTGCCAATCTTAATTTACAGTACTAGTTGAGCAATTAATTCAAGCATTTTACTATTATCTACATTTATATGCTATACGCCCCTTCTCTTCTGTCTAGAAATTTCTCTAAAAAACTTAAAAACACAAAAAGATAAGCAGAAAACTACAGGGGTGAAGTTGGAGCCAGCTGGGCTCATCTCACTCTTATCACAATATCCTAATCTCATACGGCAATCCTTAACTAGACAATTCAATATGAGACGACTCCCTTAAGACTCCTAAATTCAAACAACTCCCAAGTTTAAGGCGACTACTCCTCATATAATTAATTCCTTCAACAATAGGAAATTTGTAGCTATAACGACAATTCAAAAGTAAGCCCAACACTTAGAAATAATTATTCCAGAAGAATGAATCGATCAACTTGGATATATAATCCTTCCTTAATCTGAACGATATATCTAATAAATCAACCAGCAAATTTACATATGGATGTCGTATTTGTCTCAAACAAGAAATATCGATACACTGAAAATTTGTCTCCTAAGGAGACTCACAAATTTGGAACAACCGTTGGCGTGCAAATGCGAGAAACTCAAATTATTTCTACTGCTACCAACTAGGGAGGAATTATTAAAATATTAATTGTAATATTAATGGTCATCTTAGCTTTAGTTAGTCGTCACTTTACTTTAGTTAACTAACTTAACTTAGTTAATGTTTAGTAACTTCTATTTTCACTTTCGTTTGTTTTAGCATCTTTTTGCTTTCTACATTAGTTAGCTTTAGTTAACAATTGTTCCTTTTTAGAAACATCGTATTGGAAATTTCTTTATAAGGAGCTTTCGTCTCCTTTTGTAATCAAGCAATTATGAATATCAATAATCTTTTCATGGTATCAGAGTTCAAGCTCGAACCTGATTAGCCGATTTTTTTTGTAATAAAAAAAAAATCAAAGAAATTTTTTAAGAATTTTAGTGAGCTGATTTTTTTGAAAATCGAAGTTTTTTTTAGTGAAGAATTTTTGAGGAAAAATCGTGAGTTGCTGCCTAAGTTTTTTCGCACCATTCTAGGCGAAGTTCTGCTCGAAATAAAGGGTTTTCTTTTGAATGTGAAGTTTTTAAGCCACTTTTGACAGAATTTTTTTGGGAAAAATAAAAATTCTATTAAGAGTTTTTCAGAATTTTTTCTGAAAATATTTGCTAAAAGAGTTTCTTTGAGGATTTTTTCCTACCTAAAAAATCATGGGTTGCTGCTAGGGTTTGCAGACCAGTTTTTTGGGCAATTTTTTTCTCAACAAAAAATCATGCACCTGAAGATTTTAAAGAAAAATTTTGCAGTTCAAAAGTTTTTTGAGGACTTTTTCAGAGTTTTCAAAGGTTTTTCTGAAAAATCTTACAATTCGTAAGTCGTGCCAACTAATTGTCCAATGTTTTGCTAGTTGATCATAGTGTTACCTCGTTTTTCGTGCTTTGGAAAACGGAAGGGATGGCGTCTTTGTCCAGTATCATGTTGGAAAATGCAGAGGTTCAATGAAAAATTCTACTACCTGGAAACAACGGAAGCTCATTGTTTTCAAGTGTCGGTGTCTAGATTTGGTTGTTCTACGGGAAAGGATTAGTAATCATGCCACAGTTATGCTTCTCTAGTTATTAGTCACCGATGATATGTTTCCAGAAGAATATGGGTAGACTTAGTTTTTGTTTGTAGGATGACCATTAAGGGAGGGTATTAAAATATTAATTGTAATATTAATGGTCATCTTAGCTTTAGTTAGTCGTCAATTTACTTTAGGTAACTTAGTTAATGTTTAGTCACTTCTATTTTCACTTCGTTTGTTTTAGCATCTTTCCGCTTTCTGCATCAGTTAGCTTTAGTTAACAATTGTTTCTTTTTAGAAACATCGTATTGTAAATTTCTTTATAAGGAGCTTTCGTCTCCTTTTGTAATCAAGCAATCATGAATATCAATAATCTTTTCAGGAATTTTTGACCACTGAAACTGGATACCCGTATGAATTCCTACCCAGGGTTTCAAACTCCAAAGAGCTCCACCAAAATACAAAATAAAATAATAAACCAGCATATTCTACAAATGAGCTCACTTCTCCATTTTATCACTTTTTGAAACCCCATTTGCAATTTCCTGCTCAAAACATATTAGTGCTCTATTATAAAGTGACTTTATAAAATATCTTTTAAATATTTACTCAATGTCACTTTAAAATAACACTATAATCTAATAATTTTATATTACCTTTTTAAATATACTTTCTAGCATCTACCAGGCAATATTAAATAATTAAATTAAATTAATGTCTGTGTGGCGAGTCGGAAAATGGGGACATTACAGCCTTAATCAGCCATGATTTCTAGATCGTTAGGAAATCCAATCCATGGGGTATTTGAGGGGGTTGTGATTCAAGTTCCAAAGCATGTCATGGGTAATGTAATCCAACATGAGTTGGAATTGGATGTCTAATAACATAGTTGCATTGGAATCAGTTGCCTTTAATATTTTGGGTGTGAGTTGGACTCATGCACCAAGGTAAAGAAGGGGCCAAGTTGCCTAGAAGTGTAACAAGGGAAGCATTCAATAATTTGGGCAACATTTTATAATTTTGACCTAAGGAGAAGTATTGGACCAATGGATTCAACCTATGTCATCTGCCACCACATAGGAACTTGTGCCAACTAAAGATTGCAGATTATTCGGAGTGGGTTGCAAATCCTTTATAAGCAAGGGCAAGCTCATTGTTGCAATCATCATTCATTGTTCATTGCATGAGAGCATTTGATGGTATTGTGTGAAAGCATTCTGTGTGAGTTGAGACATGAGTTAAGTGAGACTGTAAATGTTCTGAGGTTCTGAATTGCATGAAGGTTGTGAGTCTTGAGTGAGGGTGAGGTTTGGGCATTACTTCAGGCTAAGTTGGAGATTGCTTCACAGACAACCTATGTTACTGTGGGGAGTGGTGTTTCCTAGTTTGTATGTCTGAGCATTGTCAATGCAACCTGACTCAGACTAGGATAGTGTATTCCAGCCAAGGGTGCAAAACTTTGTCATAAGGCTATGTGCCAATCATTGTGCATCAATAAAGTCTATCTCTTCCCCAAAAGAGTTCTTGTGTGACTTGTGTTCATTGGCATTGCATTGTGAATGTATTATTTTGTGTCAAGTGGCGATGCAAATATAAAGTTTTGTGGGCTCATTAAGGCACAGACCAACTCTGTCAGTAGCTTAGTCCCCTCAAGAGAGCCGTGCCAAGAGGATGGTATCACACAAGGAAAACTCTAACACAATTCTCAATGAGAGTTATTTGCCCATGTTATCCAATTGGGAAGCATCACTCATTTGGGGCAAAGGAGCACCTCCAAAATGTTTAAATGCTCCTATTTGGTTAGCAAGGGCCATCAAAATTTTAATGTTTGACAATTTGTGTAAGCATGGCTTTCACAACCTGTCTAGGTGTGCTTCATGTATCTGTGCAGATGAATCTGTAGATCACCTTCTGCTACGCTACTCTTACTGGCAAATAAGAGGCGGCTCTCCTCAGCAAACTAGAGATGATATGGACTTTTCCTTTTAGCCTCATAGATCACTTGTGTAGTTGGTCAATAGGCACCCCAAATTCAAATTTTCCATGGAAAATCTCCCTTTGCTGCCCTCTGTGAGTTTTCAGGAACAGTCTCGTTCCATGGGAACACTATTGAAGCAAGATGTGCAGCAATTTCCTCTTCTGCATTACCTGCTCTACCTAAAGTGAGAGCTTATTTTACCATTCCAGAACGGCAGGTTATCAAAAATTGGAATTTGTCCCTTCCTTCCTTTGTTACTGGTGAGTGCGCAAAAAATAGAAAATTAGCTGCTGCTTGGAAGCCTACCCAAGAGGTCTACCTCTATTTAAACTTTGATGGGACCTTCAAAGCTAACCCAGGTCCCTCGAGAGCAGGCACTGTATTATGTTCCTCCCTTGTTTCATTTGCGAGAGGCGGTTTGTTTTGTCTAAGATCCAAGATAAACAGTGAAGCAGAGGCCTTGTCATTGCTTGAAGGTCTTAAAATGGCAGTAGCAATGAGATGCAAGGAGTTGGAGGTTAGGGGAGACTCCTAGGTCATGATCCAGGGGTGCCTCAATAACTCCTTTAATGATTAATAATTTCCAGATAAAATAACTGAAACATAATGAAATGAAATGAAAGACACCAAAACAGTCTTCAGGACAACTGAACCTGCAATGTGATGTAGCATCTGAGTGCACTATGAGCAAATCCAAGGTCAAATTTGCAAAGCTGCAGATTACTTCTGGAGGGTATTATTAATCAGGATAAGAATTTGCCCTGATTTTGCATGTTTCGCTTTCTTTAATACATTGCAGTATGAATTCGAGTTTCATTTCCTATAGCTAACTTAGTATTGTTTCAATGTCACTAAAACTTGGCATTATTCTAATTTTCTCCAAGTTACTAAAATTTCAAACATCAACTTTACTTCAACATGTGAAATTTGTCCATGACTGAGCCATTTCAACATAGTGATTTTTATCTAAGGTACCACCTAAGTTGACCTATAAGTGTGGAAGTAGGTCAGGTTTCAAAACTAATGGATCATAAAATTGAAATGACATAAACTAATAAAATATTATGTCTAAAAGACCTGACCGTAAATAAAACCACAAGTGTTATAGCTGTCTCAGACCCCACCCCTCAAAGGGCTTGAAATTGAAGAGTAGATTAATGCTTCTTTACGCGGGTTGTTTCTTCTTCGTTTGAATTAATCAACAATTGCTCAATCTGATCCCAAAAGATGGAATTTTTATGTCCCCATGGAATAGGCAATCTATGTCAAGGTAATGATTTCTATATAAGCCTGCCATTTAAAAGTCTGTTATTTAAAGTGGGTCAAATCTCAATGCAAATGGGTCATAAAATTCAAATAAAATGAGTTAAATGTATGTTCTTTTATAATATTGTAATTCAGCAGAGAAAGGCAATATCTATGTAATTCAATTGTTTCTATAAAAATAAACAAAAAAATTGAATTGACACTCTACTTCAGTGTAATTTTTTTTTTTCAAACTGTGACAATTTTTAATATCAACCTTTTATATTACACTTCATGATATATAATTCAATTGTTTCTATAAAAATAAACAAAAAAATTGAATTGACACTCTACTTCAGTGTAATTTTTTTTTTTCAAACTGTGACAATTTTTAATATCAACCTTTTATATTACACTTCATGATATATAATAAGAATAAGTCTAAAAGTTACCTTGGTAAAGATGCCAACACCGCATTCCATGGCAACCTTTGCAAGAAAGAGATCATCGGCCAGCAATCTCTCCTTGAATCCGCCGAACTGCAGAAGCCAGCGAAAGAACGATGACTTCTCCAACTCAGCGTAGCGATTGATGATAGCGGCAGGAACCCTCCCTGCCTTCACCGCCGTCGCCAAATCTGGGGGAATGCTCTCCAGCGACTTTCCCAGCGCCGCCAGCGCCATCATTGCCTCCGCCCTGTTCTTCTCATTCTCATCGCCCTCTCCGTCGCCTCCGCCTCCACCGCCACCGCCACTATTATTTCCAATCCCCGCGCCGCCGTCTCCGCCTGTAGACGCTGCTCTTAATGTAAGTCTTCTTTTCCTTGTCCATTCTGATTCGTTCCGCAGAATACCAAACTTACTATTACTGCGGCATATGCTCAAGCTCGAGCTTTTAGCCCTGCCATTGAAGCGGAATAAAGAAGTGGAATAGGAAGAATGTGATTTGGAAGACCCAGTCTTGAGATAATGGGAAGTCGACAGAGACACAGCCATTCGACTTCCTTCCCTTGCTCCTCGTTGTTCTGTCGGGTCTAGGGTTAGAATTTATTCATTTTAACTATATTGCTTTCTTTGGTTGGTGTCGGAATTTGGTTGGTAGCTGCCATATTGCTTGAGATTTCAAGCGCACTATCCACCACCGAACATTTTTCGATTCTGATTTTTTCATTTTTAATAAGAAATTCAGATAAATTGTTCTCATATTTAATGGCAACGTTCTCAACTTCTAATTACCGCTTTTGTCTCACGTATTTTTAAATGGTTTAGAGCATTTCTAGAGACAGGGTTTAAAGTAAATCCGAGCGTGCTATTTATTTTTTTGAGAATGGGCCCTGCGATGGTCCCGTCTATCGAGCTGGATGTACAGTTTGACCGTATTTGTTAATTAATTGAAATTTAAAATTATGTTATTTCTATAATTTTTTTAAAAATGTAATTAGAGGGAGGGTTTTTTCTATGTGTAGAGAAAAATAGTATATGAGATAAAGGATCTAATGATTGAGCACCCTAATTTTCCACCTCTCAAATCTTATCTGGCAATTTCAAATCACTCTCATTTTTTACACTGGTATACTTGGTAACGCCCATGCTTATAACTAAGATTTCAAGTCCACATCATCAAATACCACATCAACATGTTTTTTGTTGAGGTTTTCCAAAAAAAGCCCTAAAAAGAAAGTAGATTGATAGTAGGAAAAAAAAATTCTGATTTTTTGGTGTCCACTACTTTCATGTTTTTCTAGTGTATTAACATGACATCACATCATTTGTTGCTTTTTAGATTGTAGAAATAAATTTCATTCAATTATTACTCATGATCAACACTAACATCTTAAAAGTCACAACTACTATTATTATACTTCATAAAAGTATTGGGCATTAAATTAACAAATGATATCACAACTAGTGGAGCATTTTCAACTAGTGGATCCTCTCCCCTATAGATAAAAGAATTAAAATGCTTTATATGAATAATTGTCAGGGAATAAATCTCTCACATTGCATAAAATAAATGTATTTAGAAAATATTGTTTCTACGATAAAAATTATTTAAGTAAATTAAATAATTAATTGATTTAAATAAAATGGATTTGGAATGGAAATAATATTTGATGAATTAAATCAAAATATTAAATAAATTTAAATGTGATATTTAATTGGATGTTGAAGGTGGTAAAATGATGTTGAAGATGTAAGTTCCAATCATTTTGTAATTCTAATAATGCTTTGTATACTTTATGTTTGTGATAATTTTAATGATTTTTGAAGGATTATGTGAAATATGTGTCATGTAACTCTTGAAAAATAGTTTAAATTATCACAATCATAAAGTATATGGAGTAATATTAGAATTACAAAATGATTTGAGTTTTAAATCTTCACCATCACTTTACCACCTTACATACATGTTATATACTACATTTGTGTGTGTGTATAACATCACCTAAAAGTACTATCAAATGATTTGCATACATACATATATACATGAATTTAGGTGATGTTACCTATTTTCAAGAATTTCAAAACGTGATAAAGTAAGAGAGTTTCAATAATTGTACACAAAAGAAATAACCTAAAACATATAATAATCTTAGAGATTTTATTTTCATTTGTGTTAAAAGAAAGATTTCAATTTTAAATACATGAAAATAAAAATATCAAAAAACTTTACATTTATCAATGTAATTTGTGACTTTGATGAAACAAGATTCTATATCTCAAATTTAGTTTTTTGAAATTGAAACTTTAATTTGTAGAAAAATAAATCAAAAACTAGTATTGGGTATACAAAGTAGATTATTCGATGTTTGAAGAGATATATTAAGCTACTGACAAAATGTTAAAAGGAATTTTGGCTCAGTTTCTCTTCAACAAACTAATTGTTTAACCAATGTATTAAGTGAATAGAATTTTTTATATTTAGTTCTAGACAAGAAGTCAAAGGACTCATATCCATGAAGAAAATGAATTCAAGATGACATTAAATGCTTGCATGCTTCTAATTGTTTAAGATACATGACATTAAATAAGGTACAAACAATTTAAAGAAACTTGTCACTTAACTCAAGCTTCATTTGTTTCTACCAAAAATTTATTAGAAACTTGATACACCATAAACTTAAAAGAAAGGTTGATACAAAGTTAATATATAGACAAATTTGAAACTCCAAAGGAAAATGCCTTTTTGTGATAATAAGTATGTTAAAGACAAAAATACAAAAATCTTTTGACAAAAGTAAAAAAGATTGCATAATATTTTTTGACATATAATTTTATATAAATAATATATTATGAAAATCTAAATACAATTTATTGATACATCATTCTAACCAAACAATATTAATATCAAAAGAAGTAAAAACTTGAGCATGAAAGAATATTAAAATCAAAAGGACTAAAAGCTTGAGAATGTATCTCATATTTTACAACGAGATTGAAATTATATAAAATATCTCATATTACACAAGAGATCAAAGACTATGAAATATTATGTCCTTTCTTATAACACACTATGAAAATAACTACTTCTAAAACTAATACTAATGCATACTTGAATAATTATACAAGAGTCATTCTGATTTTCCTGTCTATTCTGATTCGTTCCGCAGAATGCCAAATTTAGAATTTACTAGTATAACTAACTATGTTTCTTGCTTTGGTTGGTGTGGAAATTTAGTTGGTAGCTGCCATTTTGCTTTGAGATTTCCACCAAACATTTTGGATTCTGGTTTTTTCTTTTTTAAATAAATGGTTTTCATATTTAAAATATTGTATAGAGATTGTTTAAAGTGCATTGGAGCGTGTTTGTTTAAAGGAATGGGGCCCGCAAGGCCAGCACGGCCAGCACTCTTAACGCATAGTTGACCGTATTTAATGTTTCTTATTGACAAGGGAGCGCTCTTTCCTATGTGCAGAGAAAGTTTATATGGGAAAGGAAATAAAATTGCTTTATGTGAATAATTGTAAGGAATAAGAATGCTTTACATGAATGAAAATGTTTGGGAATGAAAATGCTTTATGAATAATTATAAGGAATAAAAATGCTTTATGTGAATAATTGTAAGGGAATGCATATGCTTTATATGAATAATATATAAATAATTGTAGGGGAGTGAAAATGTTTGGGAATAAATTATAAGGAATAAAAATGCTTTATGTGAATAATTGTAAGGGAATGTATATGTTTTACATATGAATAATTGTAAGAGAATAAAAATTTGTATGAATAATTGTAAGGGAATAAAAGTTTTAATGTACTTAATTATTTTATAATTAATTTAGAAGAAAAATATTAATTTAAATAAATAGATTTAGATTAGAAAGACTATATGATAAATTAAATGTAAAAGTTAAATAAATTTAAATATGATATTTAGTTGGATTCTAAAGGTGATAAAATGATGGTGAATATGTAAGATTTAATTATTTTGCAGTTCTTATAGTACTCCACATATATTGTGATTGTGATAATTTCAACTATTTTTTGAACAATTATATGACGTCTATTTTTAGATAATATTTTATAATTGTTCAATTTAATAGATAATGAAAATTAATATTTTGCATGGTCATTTTTATATTGAGACTTAACCCTAATTAGTAAGAGTTAATCCAACTCTCATTTATTTAACAACCGCAGTTCTACTCATTGTATGATATTAGATGTTTTGACACTTAATTACTAAATGGATGCGTATGCTAACATTGGTTAAATGCATAGACACTTATTTGTTATTTATATTTAATAGTAACAACACCTAAAGGCATTATCGAATAGTGATAGACACTAATATTATAGTGTTATTAGCTAAGCATTATGTATTTATGTGTGTGTGTGCATATTATGTATGATACATATAAATATTATATATGTATATATGTGTATATAAATAGTCATATATTTGTTGTAGGGTCTATTGAAATGCATCCTTATAAGAAGGAGAATTCTTCATTACATCTAATGTCATATGTATGGTCTATTGCATAATAATTTATGTTAGGAAAAGAGAGAAATCTAAAATGGAATAAAGGAATAGGGAGAAGGGGGAAATCCTTATACCACCATACATTCTTGAATCGGTTGGGAAGGAATGGGGGATCTTCTTATACAATAGTCTTAGAAGGGGAATAACATAAGTAGGAATAGAATGATGTATATTAAATATTTAAACTCAAAAACTAGGGGGATAAAGTTTTTCTTGGAAATGTTTATATACATTCCATTAGGACCCTCAAACATATGTGTAATTATATGTGTTATTACAAGAAGAGAAAAGAGAAGAATGACTTGTTTTGTTACAAGATGAGTAATTATATGTGTTATTACAAGAAGAGAAAAGAGAAGAATGACTTGTTTTGTTACAGGATGAGGGGACCACACATTTGATGTAAATGCTTAAAGTGGTCAAAAAGTTCATTTATTAACTCATAAATGGAGGTAAATAGCATGGTACACAAATCAAACCATTCAAGTGTGCCCCTTTTAAATAAATGGAAAAATAAAGAAGAAGAATGTTTTCATCAAAATGAAAACTCATACATATAAGCCATAAATATTTAGTCGATAGGTTATATTATGTGTTGGGTTTCAATCTAAAACAAGTATCACGTTGAAAAATTCCTTGTTGAAAAACAAGTTACCAGCTCAATAATATATTTTCCTAGCACTTCACTCCAAATGTTTATCAAATTCAACCGCAATAGTATTACATTAAATATGCATGGTAATTATGGAGAAAATGCAAATCAATCTTGGTAAATATTTGATTTGTTTTAAATTATTTTCATATATTCTATTTACTTTCTTTTTTTACTTTTAATGCAAGCTTTGTAGCTAGCAGATGCATTGTTGTCTAGAATGTCTATAATTACACATATTAATGTATAAAAAAATCCAACATGGCTACAACAGACTACTCCATAACAATTTGAAGGATTAAAGAGAAATATTGTAGTTGTTATATTGTAGATAGCTTGTCACCAAAGTAGAACTATAGTAGTTGTTATTTTAGCCATTTTAAATCTATAATGACACTCCTCTACACATGTAGGTATCTAGGTGTAACTCTTTGCATTGCTTGTGACACCTTACTGTCGATAATTGAATTTTCGTTGACCTTCCATCCATCCTTCCTATTTTCTCTAGGTTTTAGTTATTCAAAATATGATTCTCTAACATTATGTATTCATAGTCTACGGTTTTATACAAGTGTTATGAATTTCAACTTAGCTTTTTCTCCTCTGTCTAATAGATTGTCTACCTGCCAATGTAGAGTGTGATTGGTTTCCACCATGATGTGTTAGTAGGCATGTTTAAGAAATATCAAAATATTTGTTAGACCATTTTAGGTTGAACACCCCACTCTCTTCATAGCGAACACTTCCTTTTGATGTGTAAAACCATCTATAACTTTTAATAAACCCATTTCACATGTTTTAAATTTATGCTCAATTTAGAAAAAATTATCAATCAAAATTTAGATGTTGTTTGTAAATTTTTCATCGAGAAATTTTGTAATGATGCATTATAGCAATAATCCCAATTACTATGTGCTTCAAGCTATTAATTTTATGATTTTATTGAAGAATTTGGTAAGTTACTTATTAATGTGTGACATTTAAATGATTTGATAAGACAATACATGTCTTTTCACAAATGTGACTTTTACTTTTCAAACTATTTGCAGCGCCTATTAAAAAATAGATAGGTTTTTTTGTTTATAAATGGAGTGAGGGATATTTATTTAGTTGATTTTTTTATAATTTGAATTGGGTAAGGGGTTGGGCCTTTTTACACCATAGTAATTATCTTAGTAAATTTATATGAATTAAATACTTTCATTAATAAACTTACAACTTAATTGATTTTAATATTTTAATAATATAATAACATTTAAATTTGTAAAATTATAATTGAAAGTTAAAATAGAGCTTTACATTTTAAAAATATAATTTTTATAGGGATTTGAAAGAAAAATTTATAATTTTGATTATTTTAAATTAAATTGACACTTTATTTTAGAAAGATTACTTATTATATATTATTGTTGTCACTAACCCTTGTTGAGTGTAGAAATCGACTACTTTCTGAAACATGGGATGATCTCCCTGAGTGTGGGCCCAGATGGTGGAGATCAACCTCCAGAGAGGGTTGGTTCCCCTTGGTTTTATCACCTAAACTAAACTACCTACTGCTTCTTGCAAAAAAAAGAGATAGGAAGTGACATGAAATAAAACCTAAGATTTACTAAGGTGATGCACCAAATGAATTTTGACCTACACTTGTTTAAATAAACACAATATGATCAATAACTTAAACTACAACATACACAACCCAAAATTTCATATGTTCCTTGCATAAGTATTTCATGACTAGGTTTGATATCTAGGACAACATTTAGAAGGAGCTATAAATATTCTCACAACTCAAACTTTACCCTTAGCTAGTTTAACACGTCATGACTTGTAAAAGTACATATTTTCTACATAAAGGCAATGAAAATAGGACATAAATCAAGGGGAAAATATAGCCTTGACTTTGGCAGGTTCCACCTCAATTCCCCTTCGTGATATTATGTATCCATAATTTTTACCTATGGTGACTCCAAAGACACACTTTTTTGGATTGAGTCTCACCTAATATTTTTCAAGCCTATCAAATATTTGAGTTAGCACTTCTAGATGTTCTTTTCTTGTCATTGATTTTGCCTAGATGTTGTCCACATAGTCTTCTAGGATTTTGTGGAGCATGTTATGAAAGATTAAGTTCATCTCCCTTTGATATGTTCCACCTATGTTCTTTAAACCAAAAGGCATGACATTTCAACAATATGTCCCCCATGGGAAAGTAAAAGTTATTGTGTTGGTCTTCTTTGGCTATCATGATCTAGTTATACCCAGAGAACCTGTCCATGAGAGAGCATTTCATGTCCAACTATCAAGTCTGTGATGATGTCTATGTTGGGAAGCAAAAAGTCATCCTTAGGACAAGATTTTTTAGATCTCTAAAATTTGTGTAGATGTGTATGCCCCTAGTGGGTTTTGAAACTGGAACAAGGTTGGAAACCCACTTTGGATAATCAATGGGTCTTATGAAACCTACATCCAACAAATTATGTAGCTCTACTTTGACCAACAATGTGATTTGGAGAGTAACAAAGAGCACATGCACATCGACAATAGACTGATCATGAATCACAAGAACACTAGTAGCAAACAACACAGGAGGGACCCTCGAGGTTTTTGGATCAACAAGTGCCTTAGCAAGAATTTGGTCAAGAGAGGACAGGGGGACCATGGGGTACCCCCAAAGCTGAGTCCACCATGCATGCAAACAATTCAAACCAGAGGAGCAGGAAAAATTTATTGTAATTACTCAACCCCAAATCACACATTATCTTGTTCATTGTTTTGATCATTTGGGATACCAAGTTTTGAAGGGACCAAAAACCCTTTACAAGAAGGTTTTGAAGGGAATCAAAACCCTGTCACGAGAATGTTGCAAATAGATAAAACTTAGACAATCAATAGCCCAAAAACAACAACCACCAAAAGATAGACTAGTCTACTCATGCTAAAAAGAATATGTTTTGAATGAAACCTTAAACCCTCTACAACTAGGTTTTAACAAAGACCTTAAACCCAAACAATTCACAAATACAGCTTGAGTCATCCAGACAACAACAGAGCCTATAACAACTAGGCCTCAACAAACAACTACTTAGAATAGACAACTTTGAGCCAAGAAAATAGAAAACTTAATGATGTAGGACATCCATATCACCCAAACAGGTTTTCCAAAGAAGAACACACAAAAAAGAGGGCAACAAGTGCTCCCTTTCATAACAACTTGTCTAACCAAACTCCCTACCTCAATAAGAGAGTTGAAAGGTAGAACTGAACATAAGATAATAATAACCTCCTTGAAACACCTTCCATCCCATCATACCAACTCAATCTCCACCTTTGAAGGAGAGAGCTCCCATCTAGAGGAGAGGATGACATAAACACCCTTTCCACCAAAGCCATCAATCTCTAACAACCTCAAATTCCACCTCAATAGGAGTGGCTTCCACTTGAATAGGAACAACAAAAGAGAACACTAATAAAGATAGCTTCCCACCACATTCACAACACCCAACTCCACCTCAATAACAATAGTCTTTGCCTCAATAGAAGACACTAACTATAGAACCCAATAAAAAGCTAACAAACTAGAATAAAGGGAAAATATAACATCCATTGGCAATACAGGCATTAGGAACTTCGAGAAGAACTTGTAATGCATTCCAACCATCAGAAAAAAGAGCAAAGAATCTTGGGCCTTCAAAACAGGCTTTGGGTGTAGCCTAGTCAACAACAAAAAATTTAAAATATGGGTGACAACTACTCTCTTAACTTCCTTAAGAATGAAAGACAAAGAACTAACATTCTCCAAAGTGATAACTACTCCCCATCTACAATAAAAGCTTCAAAATCAAATAGGGGTTCAAAACCACACATGGTAGGCAAAACATTAGACCCATAAACATATCATCCAAAGATAGCCATGGTCCAAGCCTCAACATCCAAAAAGCAACCTTCAAAATCAACACTAGAAAATAGATCTCCAGGGATCATGTCCTTATACAAAAGGTTATACTCAAAACATCACTCCATGGGAAAAACATCCCATAAGAGCCTGAAACACCTCCTTTGTTGATAAGATAACACATTTACTCACAAGAAAAGGCTAATATCTCAAATCCATCACAGACCCACAACAACCAACCTGCAACCTTGACCTAGAGAAGAGGTCTTCCTCAATAGCCCTCAACACCTAGACTCCCTAGATCCAAATAGCGTAGGGAGGTTGTACCAACAAATGAAACCAAGCATTAAAGTTCAAAAAGATGGGCTAGGAGAAAAGCAAGTCTCTAAAACCATAGTCCAATAAAGGAAAAACCAGAAACAAATCTATTGTAGCAACGACCTCCATCCCGCCAAGGGGGCTAGAGAAATAATAGGATGAGAGAAAAGTCCTCCCATCAGTGTATAGCTCCACACAAGTAAGAATAGACCCAACTTCTTTAGATATCAAGCCACCAAGAAGCAAGGCCACTACTTCCCAATAGGACGACAACAACAAACATCCCCACAACATCGCTTTCCAACAGTCGAATGACAACAACCATCACCACACCATTGCATCCCAATAGACTGACAACAACAACCAACCCTGCAACAACTCACCTCCAGGAAATAATCCATTTGCCTCCTTTGAATCATCTCCTTCTCCTCTAGCATCATCCCCTAAATTCAAATCTCCCCCCACTCCTCTTCCTGCTATGCTAGGTAGCCATGTTAAAAAAGGGTGCTCAAGTTCACAACCCAACAAGCTTTGTTACATTAAATCCACGAACTATCTTGCAAGATATTGTTTCAAGGAGAGCATAAAACTTACCTTAGGGGGTGCATAAAGTTTAACATCATAGGGGATAAACAAAACTCACCTCAGGGGGTGCACAAAGTTTAACATCATAGGGGACAAACAAAACTCACCTCAGGGGGTGTATAAAGTTTAATAGTTTTGTTTTCCCCCCATGAAATTAAACTTCATGCACCCCCTAAGGCAATTTTTGTTTGTCCCCTCTAATGTTAAACTTTGTGCACCCCCTGAGGTGAGTTTTGTGCGCTCCTTGGAGTGATATTTTGTAAGATAATTCATGGATTCAACATAATAAAGCTTGTTGGGTCATGAACTTGAGTACCCCTTTTAACATGGCCACCTAGCATAACACAACTTGCTTGCTAGTGGATCCATGTGTTTCATGAGTGTTTGGCATAACACACCTTGCTAGCCTTATGGAACCCATCATATTGCATGGACACCTAGCATAGCATAGTTTGCTATCCAGTAGATCCATGTGGTTCATGAGTGATGTGGCATAAAATAACTTGCTAGTCCTCATGAGAGTATTCCTTTCTTCGAGGGATGATGTTTGGTATTTGAGATAATTTAATACCGAGGTCTCCTTGCCTTACTGACTCAAATCCCTTTAGTACTAACCTTGTGTTTGGTTGTGTGTCTTTTAGTTTGTTTTCATTTCATCATCATCTATATGTTATGCTATGTGTTTTCATCATGTATGCTTCATGTTTTTGACATGTATGTTTGTGTATGTTGTCTTGCTACATATCATACATGTGTGTGTTCCTTTGTACTCCTATTGGTTTTCCATGGGATCTTGAATCATGGGGGCTTGTGCACTCCCCCTAGATCTCGTCATCCTATCTCTTCAACATTTGGAAAATCATACTCCTCTTGATGTATTTATCTACTTTTGTGTGAGTCTAAGCGTAAGTTCATACTCTTACTAAAGTGGGGGCTAAATGTAACATTGTTTTTCCCCCTAAATTGTTGAGCCTAATTGAGCACCTATTTCCCTGAATTATGCATTCTAAGGCCTATTTTTACCATTTTTCAACAAATTGCAAGCATTGACTAAATGCATCCAATTAAAAATTTTCCCCCAACACTTAATGTCATGTAAAATAGTGTGAAGGAAATTAGCATAATTGTATATAAATACCTACTTATCGTATCATTTGAAATCTAACAATCATTAACAATAATTCATGAGAAATTACTATTGTCAAGTGCATTATTGAGCAAGTCAAGAGAAAAAATTTCAAAGACTTATTACAACAATTCAAGATCCAACATCATGTCAAATCCTATGTGAGATTTATGTGTGTTCATGCTATCATTATTTTGTGAAGGCTAACACTTTTATAGGTCTTCAAAGCATTCAAGAAATCAAGCAAGCAAGTTCCAAGACCTTGAGGTGATGTGCATGACTTCAATCCTTCAAGGAAGCCATTTAAGGGTGGTGAGTTGTAGGACTTTGTGATTTCATCATTCCTTCCTATCCATTATCATTTTATCATTGACATTTCCATTATGGAAGTGAAAACACATACACAAGGTTTGGCTAAAGAAATCCTATAAATGACACAAAAATTTCTCTCTTTGAATGTGCAGGTTTTAGGTTTGAAGAGGATTGAGGAAATTTTGAAGACAAATCATTCATTGTTTCATTTGAAGCCCTACATCTTGTCAACTCACGAAAACTCACCTAAAAAATTATCTAACAACATTCTGACAACTCTACAAATGAAAATGAGAGTCTCAAATCTACCATCAAAGTACCTCAAAAGCAGAGCAGGACACCCCTATAAGGACCCATGTGCCTTTGGGCATATAAGTCCTCCTATGCACATTGAAACCATTTTTTTAGATAGGTACACAGACTCCTGCACTTCCCAGATTTTCCTACAAATTGTTGTTTCAATCTATATATTATATCTTGCAATTTTAGTATTATGGCACATAGTCTAATTAGGTGAATCATAACAAATCAAATGTAATCCATCCCTATCCTCAATAAGATGGAGATCCAGGTCTCATTGTCTCACCTTCATGGTTGAAATTCAATCTATACACCTTGTTGGTCTCCATCTTAATGAAACCCTAAAGAAAGGCCCCCAATTGAATCCTAGGTTTCACTCATTAAACCTAAGGTTCCCTTTTTCTATGTTTCACTTTTATCATTCCATTTTGCATGTAAACATATTTTTGATTCCAAAGTGGCATTCGTGGAGTTGTAACAATAATTTACAATAGCTAGCAATGTCTTTCTTAGTGGCTTCAAGATCTAGAGGTGATCTTATTCTTTATTTTTCCTTCTCCTCTTTCTTGAGTTAATCATTCATGTTTTGATTCTTAGGTGCTAATAGTGCTTGTATTTAGGATTATATTTATTCTTGTTATTGTCATTTTGGTTTTTCGTTATAATTTATATTATATTTATCACTTTTATTTTAAAAACTATTAAAAAACAAAGGTTTTCTATGATGGTCAAAATACCAATACGAGTTTTGAGTGAGGTAAACCCCAAAAACAACCACCAAAAACATTTATTTTCTGTTTCTTTTGTTGCAAGTTTACAAGGCAAGATATTTTTTAGTGTTTTTCACATTTGGTGATATCTTTTTCAAAATATTCCATTTAAATCTTGCTTTTATTAATTTTAATTTATTAAGCAATTCATAGGTTTTGATAGAATAAATTATGTAATTCTAATTCCTCTAATAATGTTATATTTCTTATTTATTTTACATGCAAGATTTTTTTTGTATTGAACTATACTTTTTGTTTCCCAAATTCACAAAGAATGACAATGTGTCACAAACAAATACTTTCTTGTGGCATTGGCATCCTAAATAAAGACTTTGATATTTTTATCCTAGGTTCCCCATTTTCTATATTTTCTATTTCTATAATCACGAAGTTATTTTCATTTCTCTATTTCAAGTTATTTTTACTAGTTCATCTCTTTTTTTTCAACATTTTAGTTTGATTTTATCAATTTTATTTCTCTTCAAAATCAAAATTTAGAAAAGGGTCATCAACATAAATCTAAACAATAGATTTAGTTAAACATAAAGTTTGTTGGTTAACCCTAATATAAAAGATTGAAATTAATCTCAAAGGAATTTATTTTTTCTTTTTTCAAAGTCAAATTTCATCTCTTACATAACTATCTAACATGGTTTTCATCCTTAGAATAGGGTATTTGATTTCCTTGTAGAACCCCCTAAAGTTATTATAATCATTTTATTTAAGTTTACTTTCATCATTCTTGATCCTAAACCATCATTTCATCCTCTCTCTTTTCTCCATCTCATCTTTATAGATTTTGATGAAGTGATCAAGTTCATAAAATTCATGCTCATGTCCTACAATCCAAACATCCCATTTACTTTAATAGATGAAACCTTCATAATAATAGTTCTTCTCAACATCAAATTCCTTACCAAATTGGGAAATTATTAGTAAGTGTTTCATAACCTTTTATACCCATGATACTAAAATATCTTACACAACTATCTAACATGGTTTTCATCCTTAGAATAAGGTCTTTTATTTCCTTGTAGAACCCCCTAAAGTTATTATAATCATTTTATTTAAGTTTAATTTCAGAATTCTTGATCCTAAACCATCACGTCATCCTCTCCCTTTTCTCCATCTCATCTTTATAGATTTTGATGAAGCAATCAAGTTCATAAAATTCATGCTCATGTCCTACAATCCTAACATCCCATTTTTTTATCAATGAAGCCTTCATAATGTCTTTTATTTCCTTGTAGAACCCCCTAAAGTTATTATAATCATTTTATTTAAGTTTAATTTCAGAATTCTTGATCCTAAACCATCACGTCATCCTCTCCCTTTTCTCCATCTCATCTTTATAGATTTTGATGAAGCAATCAAGTTCATAAAATTCATGCTCATGTCCTACAATCCTAACATCCCATTTTTTTATCAATGAAGCCTTCATAATGTCTTTTATTTCCTTGTAGAACCCCCTAAAGTTATTATAATCATTTTATTTAAGTTTAATTTCAGAATTCTTGATCCTAAACCATCACGTCATCCTCTCCCTTTTCTCCATCTCATCTTTATAGATTTTGATGAAGCAATCAAGTTCATAAATTCATGCTCATGTCCTACAATCCTAACATCCCATTTTTTTATCAATGAAGCCTTCATAATAACAGTTCTTCTCAACATCAAATTCCTTACCAAATTGGAAAACTATATTAGTAAGTATCTCATAACCTTTTAGACCCAGGATAGTGAAATCTCTGACCTTAGTACAAGACAAAAGATTACTTTTCCTCTTGTGCTATTTGAAATTATCATAATTGGCTCCATTTATCAACCACAAAGCCTCTAGATACATAATTATGGCTAAAAATATACATGGAAATTTATGTAGAATATAGGTGGATACAAATATCCTAATAACATTATGTACCTCATGTAAAACCATCTCTCTAAATGTATATCCCATTAAGGTTTGACATGTAATCTAAAGGTCTGTAAAACATATAATTTCATGGGAAACCTAAACTTATTAAAACATATCTTATTTAAGATTGGAGTTATAAAATAATATTTAAAATGATAAAATAAGAGAGAATCATATTTTTCAGTGCAACTTTCTACATTTATTTCATAGCCACTTGTTGGGAATAAGATGCCATTTAATTGCAATCCTAAACAAATTTCATGTATCTCCTAAGTCCTTGGAAAGTGTTCCCCAACACTAAGATTAGAAAGGGATCAAATTAGAATGAAATGAACATGTAAACTGACATTTGTAATTAATTCCAAATGATAGGAACATGTGGGGACGCCCAAAAAGAGCTCCTACAAAACAGGAGCACATGGGGTGCCCACATGGAAGGTGGAACTCACCTTGAGTTAAGTTAACTATTTAGAGAAAGATAACACTCTAGTAATGCATGTAAAGATCCTAGAACTTAGGAATTGACATTTACATGAGTGGAGTTTAGTTTAGTTCAATTCAGTTCAGTTCATTTCAATTCAGTTCAGTATCAGTTCAGTTTAGTTCAGTTCAGTTATGGTTCAGTTATCTTCAATTGCATGTAGTTAGTTTCAGCTGAATGCTAGTTGACTTTAGTTGACTTCGAATTCATGACTAACGACTCGAGTTTTATGATAGATAACAAGTGATACATTCAACTAAGTGGGGATGATCAATCATGCATCATGTTTGCATGAATTGATGGAGAGATATGTTTTGGTTAATAGAGATTGACTTGGACCCTTGGGCGCCCAAGTTGGCATCTTGGAGTTAACACTTTTGCATGAGAAGATATTTTATAAGGCTGAGTTAAGTGGGCCCATTCTTGGGTGCCAACTTTGAGGAGGAGCTTAAAAGATATCTTTGTAATCAACGTTGAGTTAGGACTTTAGTTTTGGACGCCCAAATTGATGAAGAACTTGGTTTGACATTGTTTTTCATGGAAGAACTCTACTTGCAAAGAATAGGCATAGGTTTTGTGAGATAAGCTTTGTGCTTTGTAATTGTAAACTCTTTGGAGTTTACAAGGCTCATTATTGTCTATAAATTGCAGCAAGTTGAAGAGAGTTCTGTCAAATTTTATTGTAGGTTATGAAGAAGAATTGTTGAAGGCAAAAGAAGCATCTCAAGCAAGGATTGATAAAGATTATTTTAATCTTGTTCTAAGGTTAAATAATACAAGCACTATTGATTCTGGTGGTGGAGTTTTTTTCCGGAAAGGGTTTCTCCACGGTATATGCTATGTCACTTCTATCTTCTGGTCTTATTCTTCTACAATCTCATGTCTACTTCTACAAATGATAAAATGAATCTAAATAGATAATCATCCACAAAGAATTTGTAACAAAGAACACTTAATTAGATCTATAGTATAATAGTTTTACAAGTTCTAAAGCTACATGATTACCTCCATTTTTCAACATTTGGTATCAGAGCTAACGATTGGGATAGAGTTTGGGATGCCTTTTCTCTCAAAAGTTTGAAGGTTTTTTGGTTGTAGTGGGAGCTTTTACTATTGTGTTATTGCTGATTTTGGAAAATAAGTTTGTTATAATGAGTTTTAATTCTCATTAGATATTGAAAGATTCAATGGATCTAATTATGAGATGTGAAAACTAAAAATGGAGGATCTCCTTGAAGAGAGAGATCAGTGGTTAGTTGTTGGTAATGAGACAGAGTCACCTAGAACGATGTCAGATGAGGAGTGGGATAAGCTTGATAAGAAGTCAAGACGAACCATAAGATTATGTCTTGTTGATGTTGTTCTCTTGAATGTTTCAGAAGAAACTACTACATATAAACTATGGAAGAGAATAGGTGACATTTATCAAACCAAAAGTCTTACTAATAAGTTGTATCTGAAAAGACAGTTGTATTATTTAAAGATGAAAGATGGTGATTATGTTACAAATCATTTGAATGCTTTTAATTTGATTCTAAGTTAGTTAGAATCCATAGATGTAAAGCTAGAAGATGAAGATAAATGTATTTTGTTACTTTGTTCTTTACCAAAATCTTGGGAAAATCCGATTGTTGCTATCAATGGTAGTGGTGCAGATCCAAACATGGATAATATAATTCCTAATCTCCTATCAAAGGAGATGAGGAGGAAGTCTAAAGTGGAAATCCAAGATGCCTTGTTTGTAAAAGGTAGGCCTGAGAAAAAGGAACCTAAGGGAGACAAAGAAGGAAAGGGTAAGTCCAAAGGACGGAGTAAGGTAAAGTGTTGGAACTGTGGGAAATCGAGAAATGTGAAGAAGGATTGTAAGAACAAGAAAAGGAGTTTTGATTCTTCTACATAGGAATTCTCAGATGATGGTAATCATGCATTGATCATTTCATGTAAATTTTTTAGTGATGAATCTTTGCTTGATGCTAAAGAGTGATCTTCATGAAGATCATGGTAGTCATGATGCCATGTGTAGCTTGTACCACGGTTTGGTGGGAGCTGTTGGAAGTGACATGGATGCATCATTGTTAAGGTTACCTTCATTTGAGTGGGGATATGTTTTTATTGGTTTAGAGTCATTGCTATTATGTCATGGTTTACTCTTGATACATGTTTAGAGTTTGGCATGGTACTTGTTCTCTTGAGACTAGGATGTTTATGTATGTTATGATGCATGTGATATCCTTGGAGGAGATGGTTAGATCATGGATGTCATGTTTATGTTCTTAATTCATGATTGGAGCTTTGACATTGATCTTGTGTAGTTCTCTTGTGTATTAGGTACATTAATCATTTGCTTGATTACTTCATGATAGTGCTATGTTACATTTGGAGTTTGGAATGGATTGGTTGGTTACAAGTCCTCATAGATACTTGGAGAAATAGGTGAGGCTTGAGTTCTCTTATGGTTAGAGACATGTGTTGAGATGGTTACTCTTGATGAGATTTTAGCAGGAATTCCAAGGATCCTACACCTTGGATGGGTGTGAGTTCAACACACTCGGCGGTTTCACATGCCTCCAAAGAGGCAGTTTGGTTACAGAGACTTGGGAAAGGTATTGGTTTTAATTGCAAGTAAGTTAAACTTGAATGTGATAGTCAGAGTGCTATTTGTTTAGCCAAAAATCCTATGTATCATGCTCATACTAAGCATGTTGATATTCAGTATCACTTTGTGTGAGAAATGGTTAAGAGTGGGAAGGTATTAATTGAGAAAGTTGACACTTTGATTAATGTTGCAAATTATCTTACGAAACTAGTTCCTACAATTAAGCTCTCTTGGTTTTGGGTATTAATCATTTGCTTGGAGCTTCATGATTATGCAGGTTGCATTTGAAATTGGCATGGATTGATTAGTTGGTTCAGGAAGGCCATTGTCCTTGATTCCTATATTTGATTTATAATAATGATTCCTTGTCTAGAATAATTGCAATGTATAATGTCAAGTGGGAGAATGTTGGGAATAGGATGCCATTTAATTACAATCCTAAACATATTTCATGTATCTCCTAAGTCCTTGGAAAGTGTTCCCCAACACTAGTATTAGAAAGAGATTAAATTTGAATGAAATGAACATGTAAATTGATATTTGTAATTAATTATAAATGATAGGAACATGTGGGGACGCCCAAGAAGAGCTCCTACAAAATAGGAGCACATGGGACACCCACATGGAAGGTGGAACTCATCTTGAGTTAACTTTTTGGAGAAAGATAACACTTCAGTAATGCATGTAAAGATCCTGGAACTTAGGAATTGATATTTACATGAGTGGAGTTCAGTTTAGTATCAGTTTAATTTAGTTTAGTTTAGTTTAGTTCAATTATGGTTTAGTTATCTTCAATTGCATGTAGTTAGTTTCAGTTGAATTCTAGTTGACTTCAGTTGACTTGGAATGCATGACTAATGACTCGAGTTGCATGACAGATAACAGGTGATACATTCAATTAAGTGGGGATGATCAATCATGCATCCTTTTTGAATGAATTGATGGAGAGATATGTTTCAGTTAACAGAGATTGACTTGGACCCACCTTGGGTGCCCAAGTTGGCATCTTGGAGTTAACACTTTGGCATGAGAAGATATTTTATAAGGATGAGTTAAGTGGGCCCATTCTTGGGCACCAACTTTGAGGAGGAGCTTACAAGATATAGATTCGTAATCAATGTTGAGTTAGGACTTCAGTTTTGGACGCCCAAATTGATGGACTTGGTTTTGACATTCTTTTTCATGGAAGAACTCTACTTGTAAAGAATAGGTGTAGGTTTTGTGAGATAAGCTTTGTGCTTTGTAATTGTAAACTCTTTGGAGTTTACAAGGCTCATTATTGTCTATAAATTGCAGCAAGTTGAAGAGGGTTCTATTGGATTTTATCATAGGTTGTGAAGAAGAATTATTGAAGCCTAAAGAAGCATCTCAAGCAAGGATTGATAAAGAATTATTGTAATCTTGTTCTAAGGTTAAATAATACAAGCACTATTGATTTTGGTGGTGGATTTTTTTCCTGAAAGGGTTTCTCCATGGTATATGCTGTCACTTCTATCTTTTGGCCTTATTCTTCTACAATCTTATGTATACTTCTACAAATGGTAAAATGAATCTAAATAGATAATCATCCACAAATAATTTGTAACAAAGAACACTTAATTAGATCTATAGTATATTAGTTTTACAAGTTCTAAAGCTACATTTAATTACCTTCATTTTCAACACTGTTGCCAAAAGATTTTGAGGGTTTTGAGCCCCCATTTGTAGCTTTCGCCATTTCTACAAGAGTTTGCAAATTTAAAAGAAAGTATTTAGAAAACCATATAAACCTAGGGTTCACAGAGTTTAATATGGACCAAAAAGAATAAAAGCAAAGAACAAAGAAAACATGATTAAATTGAAGAACTTACCAATTAGCGATGAACTAATTCCCGAAGGGTTTACAATTTTTCTTCATTTTCAAAGATCTCTGAGTGTTTACAAAAATTTCCAAGTGACTTTTGTGATGGTAAAACCAAATGAATGCTCCTGAAACTAAAGTGCAATCGGGGCAATGAAGACAACATTTTTTGTTGGCCAAGAGAACTATCTGGTGATGTGAATAAAAATAAATCAATCGTTGTGCACTGTCAAAATGAATGCTGGTGAAATAAAAAATCCCTTATGTAATGTAAAAAGGAATGCCAACACTAAAAATAAATGTCTCTCAAGCATTGTAATAATAACTAATGCCAAAAGTACTTTTTTTCCTCCACATTGCTTATTTAATGCTTTATTTTCCACTTCCAAAGTAAGCTTTAAATACAACCTATGCGAAATATTTATTAGCTACCTACTTCCAATTTTTTTGTGGCAAGAAAAATCAACCGTTGTCAATGCTTTAACCCTCTTGCAAGGGTTATCTATGTTTCTCAGCCATCCATGGAGAAAATGAGTCCATGAAGTGCAAATAAGGATATGCCTTCGGTATAAACAAGTCACCATGTGGAAAGCATATAGGACACATTGTCCATAACATACTTGATTAGGTAGGGTCCACCAAAGGTCCTTTTCAATCCTAGGAAGTTTTAAGGCCAAGATTCATTAGGGTACTGGCTTAGGCTACCACATACCGTGTGTCAAAGCAACAAGTGTGTGAGTCGGTTACCATAATATAAATTAAACCAAGGAAACAAGGTGAGCTAGTAGCATAGAATGATAAGGGTTAAGTGGTCAAGGGTAAAATAAAATGGATGTAAACTTGGCTTATGATCACGAAGGCTTGTGGTTAAGGGGCTCTACATTCTCATGCAACAAAAAAGCACATAGGTTAGGAGTTTAGTGTGTGGTAATGTGGGAGGAATATTTTGGCAATTTAAAAGTTACTTCAAAATTGAAGGGTCTTTATAGCAAGAAATTAAGAGAAAAATGTTAAAAATATTGTAGTACATATCAAGTGTCAAGTAATTAAGTAGAAAATATTAATAACATTTAACATAAAAACTTACAAAATTCAAACATTTTTTGTGAAGTTTCAACATATTAAGATGTATATATATAGATATTATGGGTAGGAATTAAGATTCCTATTATTATAATGGATTAATACTTTAAATTGGTTTTCCTAATCATATACACTATTTGTTATTATCCTCAATGTGAGAGATGCACAAATATATTGAATATATAATATTTTTATATTATTATCACAAAATAAGAAATAAAAAAGTGGCAACTCATTTTGAGCCATCAACCTTCCAACTATTTGTCAAGTGCACCTCTCGATGGATAACATTTTGTTCCTCAGTTAAAGTTGTTTGTGTCTAGATTTGTTGAAGCTGTCAAGTGTCTAGATGAGGTTATACACATTCATGCATGGGAGAATGCAATGAAAAATTGTGCAATGTCATGTGCATTGATACACAATGACATCAAGAGTTGTTTGTTGGGATCGAGTATTTTAGAGGAGAACATAGAAGTCTTAGTGCATGCAACGCTCCTCTAGACATGCATGGCTCCACTTCAATTATTTATACAAATATCAAACTTAGCAATAATTCACATTATACTCTAACAGTATTCAAAAAATAAATATTAAACTTATCCATCACAAATTCATTATCTCTAATAACATCACCGATCATATATCATATTATAAAGAATAGTTAAAAACAATTAAAATATTTATTAAATAGATTACAAAAGTGATTTTAATTATCCATGTTACAAAGGCGGTTCTAATTATCGTCTAGTTTAATAGAGCTTCAAAAGTTCAATAAACCTAATAGAAGTATCTAGTTACTTTATCTATTGAGAAAGAAGATGAGTGGAATTGTAAATATTCTATTTTTTTTATATTGACCTAAGTTTGAGTTAACATTATTATACTTTCCCTGTTAATTTCCATGGAAAAGAGTATTGAAGATCACAAAAAAAACCCTAAGAAGGTGGTTGCATGAGGGTCTTATGAACCTCTTGTTTTCTCACATTAAGCTTAAGTTAATTGTGGTCTCTCCTAAAACTCTTGGCAAGAAGGCTTTTAAAAACACTAGTTATGATATTAGAGACTTTACCACGAAATGGGTTGGGAGTTATGAGGATGAAGAATCGGAGTTTGAGGAAATGTTTGTGGATGACAATGGCTCTAAGGAAGGGGAAGATGACTTGGAAGAGTGGAGCAAGGGCTGTGAAATAGATGTGGAGTTGAGGGATACTATGGTGAAGTATGTGAAAAAGACTTCAAAAGGGAAATCAAAAGGATCCAACAAAGAAAAACCTTCGGCTAAGAGGAAGATGGAAGTGGCTCTTGGTTCTAGTGAGAAACCCTTGTTGTCTCCTGGCGAAGGTGGTGTGAAGGATAGGCCTTTTGGGAAAGGTGGAGTTAATCGTTCTGTTAATGTTGATGTTGAGAATGTCTCTGTTGGGGACCCTTTGCCCAGGAAGGGGGAAATTTCCTCTGCGTCTGCTCTCAAGGCGCTTGAAGATTAGGGTTTGTGTTTGAAAGTTCCTGATGGTGTTGTCAATTCTTGTACTGATGAGTTGTTCAATGGGCCTGGTCCTATGGAGGTGCAGGGGATGGTGTTGGTCAAGCATTCTCAAGGGTTTTCTTCTGTTAAAAGGGCTATTAAAATGGAACGATTGGAAGTGTTAGTTGATTTAGCTAACTTGCCTGATAAGGAGCGGATTAAGCTGGAAGTGGTTGAAGTTGAGGACTCCCCTGTCGAAGATGATGAGGAGTAGAAATTGGATCGGTCTAATGCTCCTAGTAACATTGAGTCGAATGATCAACCTCCTATTAATTGGGATGATGTGAATATGAATATGTTTTACAAGATGGTCGAGGATGGGATGCAAAATTTGTTGTATCTGGTGAAGTGGTTGTTTTCTAAGGTTAAGGAGCTCAATATTCAGATGAAAAATTGGCAAGAGGTTTGCGTTTCTATGCTCCGTGGTAATCAGAAGGAATGGGCTATTAAAGGAAAAGTCAAAACTATGAACGCAATGCTAGATAAGCTAATTAATGATGCAGATCATCTGGGGGCTTCTCATGGAGAGAGGATTTCCTCTTTGGAAATCCTGGTCAATAAAAGTTTAGAGGATCATGTTGCCAAACTTGAGGAGAGAATTGGTAAGATGTTGGATGATTTAAGAACTATGGTTAATATTAGCAACAAATCTCCAAAGACTACAACTAGGGGGCTCTATGTTTTAAATGAGAAAGCCCTTAATTGGACTGGTAAACCTCTTGACTTGGGTGAGTTAGAGAAAGTCATTGAGGAGATCAACTATTCGAACCAGGTGGAGAAATTTGAGGAGTCTACTCCAGTGTTGGAGAAAGATGTGCAGGCTGGGTCGTGTCTTAGGACAAGGAGCAAGACTAAAATGAGAGTTGTTGTCTTTATGGATGAGCTTAAAGATGTTGTGGATATGCAAGAGGAGGTCATTAAGGAGAATATGGCCTCAGTGAATGTTTTGGATAAAATGTTGTAACTGGCGCTTTCTTTTTTGTTTGATCTGTACGGTTGTTGATGTTTTTGCTGTTATTTTGTTAACAGGTTCCTTATGTTTTATCTTTTTTTAGCTTTTTGGTCTTTTGGGGTGTTGGTTTTTATTGCTTAGTTTCTCTTGCAACTTTTTGTTTTTGTAAAGGGTTTTGGGGCCCCTTCAAAACCTGTTTTTCCTTATCAAAAACATTATTATACTTTCAAAAACCATAAATGGTTGAAAATTTCAATAAACCTAATAGGAGTATCTAGCTAGTTTATCTATTGAAAAAGAAGATGAGTAGAATGATAAACATTCCATTTTTTTTATATTGACCTAAGTTTAAGTTAACACTGGGCTACTGGTTCTGGGTCATTTCTAGCCACTATTGGGTTGGATGTTGTTGGCTCACAAGTGCTTGTTGATGGTTTGTTACCTGCTATTGAGGCACCGTTGTCTTCTATTGTGAGTCTTTCTCTTGGCAGCTCACAACCTTTGCTTGAGGGTTTTTCTAGTTATGATTTTCCTCCTTTAGGGTGTGGGTCCTTGCATGTGGATGCTCCTCTTTCTTGCCTTGCGTCTCAATCCTTTGCAAAGGTGGTTGGCTCTAGTGGTAAAATCCCTTATTCTTCTCTTCCTTCTTTTAAGGGTAAACCCTTACACTGCTCTTCTTTTGCCCCTATTATTATTTGTGGGAAGGAGGTGTTGGATAAAGAGGAATATTTTTCTTCTTCTGCTCTTATTTGTAGATTTAATGGTTTATGGCCTACCCTCCCAAATCTAAACAAATGGGTTTTGGAGTTTTGGAGGCCTTTTGTTGAGGATAGGATTGAACTTTATCCTATGGCTAGGGGTTTTTTTGTGGATACTTTTCAATCTAAGGAGGATAGGGAACATGTGTTGGAAAGGGGTGTTTGGATGTGGGGAAAGCACTCGCTTTCTCTCAGGCCTTGGTTCCCCTCTTTCAACCCTCTTATTGAATCGATTAGTGTTATTCCTACTTGGTCTAGGCTTCCTAATTTGCCTCTTCAATATTGGGCTCTTACTTTGAGTCCATTGGTAATGCTATTGGTCAGTTTGTTTTGGATGATTCATCTTCTATTAATTATGAACATCCTACTTTCGCCTGCATTCTTGTGGACATTAACACCTCAAAAGATTTACCTGTGGAGGTCATTTTGTTGATGGGGGATATACCATGGTCTCAGATTCTTTTTTATGAGGGTCTCCCCTTCCGTTGTAGGAGATGCTTTTCTACAAGTCATTTGGTTGCAAACTGTCAAAAATATCACCATGGTTCTGCTACATGGTGGAAAGATGCTCTTCGTGAGCATCTTATTATGGGGGATGATTATGGGGAAGAATCCAGGGATGATGTTATGTCCTCTAAATTTGTGGCTCCTATTGTTTTTGGTTCTCAAATGCCATCCGCTAGTGTTGTTGTTGCTCCTGGATCTTCTACAACTATTGTTGTTGCCATTGGTTCTGTTGTTGATGTTGTTGGTTCTTCTGCAGCTGTTGGTTGTTCTGCTACTAGTTCTGTTGTTGGTGGAGTTGGTTCTTTTGCTACTGCTAGTTCATCTGAAGTTGATATTAAAGCGGTTGGTTTGTCCACAGTTGTTGTTGCTGCTGGTGATTCTGCTATTGTTGCTATGACTACTAGTTTGGTTGCAACTCCTATTGTTGTTGTTGGTTGTGGGAGTGATACTCCTGCTGCTCTTCCTTCTTTTCCATTGTTGGCTTGGCCTCTAACGTCCCCTTGCTCTGATATTTCAGAGGATGATCTTTCTTGGATGGTTGTGCAAAGAAGGAAGAGAGGTCTTCCTAAGCATAATTAGTCCTCTCAGTCCCTTGCAAAGTCTGTTCGTGGTGGTCGAAAGGCTGTAAGGGTGGTCTAGTTCCACTGATGCTTATTGTTTGGCTACTGGGCTTCTTTGTTTATCTATAGAGCAACTGTTTGTATCTTCTGTGATTTTGGGTTTTATGTTGTTGTTCATCTAGTGTTGTATCTTTAGTGCAACATTTTGTGCCTAAAGTTGTAAAGGGTTTTGGGTCACTTCAAAACTTGTTTTTCCCTTATAATCAAAACATTGTTATACTTTCAAAAATCATAAATGGAAGATTGGCATAATAGAAATATGGACTTTTCTAACCCATGAATTAGTTATATCATTTGACTTCCATGATTTGCAATTGGTATAATCTACCATTTGTAATTTTTACTAATCATTTAATCTCCATATTGAGTGAACAATAAAAAATAGCTTACAACTCATCTAGACATTATAGAGAGACAATTAAAATGAATCTTTATTTTTAAGGATCTAAATGTCTATAGATTAAGAAACTAAAATGAGTATTTTTAAATATTAAATAATTTAATTTATAATTTATAATAATTTTTATATAAAAAATAATTATTATTTTTATATTTTTATATTTAATATTTGACAAGAAAAAATAGAATATAATAAAAAAATCAACTTCTAAGAAAAATGGTTGATCAGGAGAAGAATATTAGCAATTTAGATAGATATTCAAGTGGAATACCTCTTTGAACAATAATTTATTGACTTAGTATAAGTGAGAGTATTCATGTGGTTAACAACCTAGAAGAATAGTTGAATTTACAGTTTTAGAAATTTGTGTAGGAAATCAACTGACTAAATACACGAGGGGAGAAAGTCTTCAAAACCAAGGTAAATGATTTGATGGAAGAATATGAAAAAATAAGTTAATTCTTAATGATTGAGAGAGAAATGATGAATCTTACAAAAATGAATTAGAAAATAACAAGAGGCTGAATTAATATAAACAAGAAATTAAAATAATATGCAAGGAAAATGGATGAAGAAAGAAAAACTAAGAAATTAGAAAAAATAAAATGAAAAAATAAAGAAGGATGAAAAGGAAGGGTATGGATGAAAAATAAAAAGGAATTATTAGGGAACTATAAACCAAAAAACAAGAGAAAAGAGAAATCCTAATTATAAAAAGGATTAACTATATTAAATATAAATTAAAGAGAAGGAAAGAAAATATGAGATTATGTCACAACCCTTTCTACATTAATTATAAAACTTTACAATTAATACTTTAAATAATTATATAAATATTTATAATTATTATCAAATTTATTAGATGAAAATAATAATTATTTCAAATTAATTTAATAATTTTTTTAAATAATTAATCATCAAATAATAATAATGAAAATTTAATAAATAATTATTAAAATAAATTGAAATATCTAAATATTATTTGATAATTTAAAAGGTACATATATATTATAATTTAATAATTTAATAATTATATATAATTATTTTTTATTTTTATTTTTTGATATTACAGGGGTGTCCCTACGACCCAGCCCAACTGCCCAACAACCCTTACCTTGGGTACTTGAGGCGAGCTAGGGCGAGACTAGTCCCCTGCAGGTGAGATCCCCCGCCTGCAAGAAGTCCCACCTCTTAAACTAGGGAGCAGAGTCAAACTCGAGACCAATGGGGAGAAAACCCACTACCCAAGCCAACTCTACTACCTATTCGGGCTATAATTATATATAATTATTAGTAAATAGTGAAACAATGTGATGGTTAAGTTGTTATGTTGTTATTTCCATCAAGATTTAAACTCCATTGAGGTGTAATTGTTGAGTGTTTATGTTGGGGATGAGATCCCTTGTTTGTGAGCTATCTAGTTCATAGCATTTACCCCTCTTAATAAATATAATAATTAGGTTTTTGAAATGATTAGTTATTAAATAACAATAATTAAAATTTAATAAATAATTGTTAAACTAAATTGAAATATTTAAACGTTGTCTTGATAATTTAAAAAAATTATAATTCAAAAATAAAAATAAATTAAAGGATAATTTTTTTACTAAATAATTTTATTTATTTTCAGTTTATCCTTAGAAAATAATACTCTAAATAAATATACAATTTTATAATTTTTACTTAATCAGTTAGATGGATATAATAATTTTTTTGAAATAATTAATTATTTGTTGATGCCAAAAAATGACAAGGTAACAAACTTATGGGAAAGTCAGTTAATGGGGGGACCAATTGCGCTAAACTAAGTGACCTCCAAGTTTTTAAAGAAGCCAACTTCTTTTGTAATTGGGGTTTTGGAATGGAAAAAGGAAGCAGATATAAAAAAATAAAGATTTAACTAAGGCGATACGCCAAGATGTAGGTATAGGCATGGTAAATCTATCTTTGGCATACGATGTAAGGGCCCATTCAACAATCTGCTAAGTCCCAGAATAACAAAAATCAAATATGAAAACCTAAATAATCTATCTAATAACATAAAATAACTCCCATACACATTTATTGAAAAGAAAAATCAAAGACATGGTCTAAATAAGCAAACTTATATTGAAATCATAGAAGTTCTACAAATAAACAACTCAATACAGTAATGACACAGTATAATGTTTTTTCAAATAGCTTAAGAAAACAGAAAGGTCGAACAATGGCATAGTCTGTGAGTCTCATACAATAATCTAAAATAGTACAAAAGGTCTGGTGTCTTTTCCAATTTTTTTTTGTATCTTCTGAATTCCTTTTCAGAAGGAAGAAGTAATATATATAGAAAACAATCTCACCACTTGGTGATCCAGTAACAAAAAAGATTCCCTTATCATGAACAATGATGCCTAGAGCAATGATTTCCCTTGGCTATTGCAATATAAAATATTCAAGCCATGGAACATGGTCACTTTCAAACTAGATGCATCCCCTCCAATGATGGCGGTGGTCCCAACAAAACATCGTGTTGATATTTGTCACTTACCCCATGGAGGTAGTTAGGAAATGTGGCAATATGGTGGGGCTCATTGCTTGATCCTTCCTTCCCTTCGATGGAATCCTTGCAGAGGAGACACGTGGTGATAGGTCGAGGCTTGTGGTTCATTCCTCCCTCCTTGTGATGAAAACCTGTGCGAGGAAGACACGTGGAGAAGTATTCATTGTTAGTGTTGACTATAGGGTTTGCCAAAAAGTGAATGCGAATAGATGCTACGTGGAATGCAGACAGAGCCTGGTTGAAAAGCGAAGGGAAGCAGTCTTCAAGTGCTCATGATGTTGACATGTGGAAGCATGGCGTTGGTTAAAAGTAGAGTGAAGGAATAAATCCCTGTGGAGAGTGCCTGGCGAACACATGGTGGCAATGGACGAAGCTCATCAAAAAGGGGCCTGAGGATATTCAAATATATAAGGCATGGGCCAGACTTAGCAGAATAAGAATAACCCAAAGGGAGCTCGAGGAAATTTATATCCACAACTTTTGGAGACTACCAGGGGCGTTTCACCTGTAGAACAAGGAACCCAAAAAATTTTGGTTCGCAAACCAGAGCCTTATCCATTGGGTGATGCAATTAGAGCTTGGAGAGGGCAGTTTGTAGAGGCAACTAGTCAACCTTAGATGGTGTCGATATCTCATGCAAATTATCTTGCACTCTGTGCAAATCTATCACTTCTTTGTATGGCAACATCGTGGATATACTAGCCCTGGACTTAAGTTGGAAGAGTAGCCACGCTATTTGATGAGTGACACCCTTAATATCCTCTGTAGTAGGGGGCTAACTAAATCTTTGAAAAGTGGATATGTCTTGCTGCTTCTCTTAAATATTCACCATAATTTGCTTCATTGTGACCACCGAGTCATCGGAAAGAAACGGGGAGGGTAAGCCCATCTAAGTTAGCTGGGAGAACTTCACCCACATGCTGTTCATAGTTCGACCTAGTGTGGCAGAGCACTCACTAGCATGGAGGATGACTGTGTGGTAGTTGATGAAATCCTTTGCTGTTTTGGCAGTCAACTTGTGGTCCCCAATCCCCGTGCTCGCTAAGTCCTCATCCGACACCGTGTATAGCCTATTCAACATTTTTTCTACCTCATGAACCTTCTCCGTGATGAATTGTGTGAACCGCTCAATAGTTCCACAAACTCCCCTACCTAAATTTGTTGCTTCTGCCATGAACTGAAGCGTTGACTAAAGAGTCAAGTAGAAGGCCTTGACCTTTTCCCAATATGAGACATATAGTCGCTGGGCTACTTGAAGGAGGTCCGACTAGGCAGCAGGGGGTTGGGGGAGATTCTTCAAAAAGCTAATTTTAGCATCCCTCGACCTGATGTCCTACGTTAGTTCTGCAATCCTCTTGTCTGCGGTGGAAATTTTCTCCTACAGGCTTCTCAAATCGACAAGCCATTTTTTTTGGCCTGACTTCTAGTTGCAGATTCTATATCCAAGTTGAGCCTTACCTCCTGGTTTTCCTTCTCAAATTGAGCCTTTCATCCCTCAAGGTTTGTGTCGTTTTGCTGCATTTTTTGCTCTAATTGAGTGCTTTGATGCTGAAACTCCTCATCCCTTCTTTGCATCTCCTATTTTGCCTGAGCTAACTGATCCTACAATTCTTGGTTTTTCTGCTACAACTCAACAACCAGTTTGGAATCTTGGGGTTGGAACTTTGTGAGTTCCTCTTAGAGTCTAGCTTGCTTTTCCTTTGCTTGTTGTGATAAGTGCACAATTTCTACATCCCTCGCCTTTTCCTTTGCCAAAAAGACTTCAATTCTCTCCTTGACAATTTTCAGCTCTTCTTCCCTCTTCTTCAACTAGCGACCAAACTTGAGGAAGCCAGTGGTCACCACTTGCTATGTCTCCTCCATGAGCTCAATCTTATCATGTGGTCAGGCTACGCTCAGATCAAGCCCCATAACATAGATGTTGTAATCCTCAGGCTACATTTCTCCCTATGGTTTGATGATGGTTGGATGCATGGATGAGAATGTAGTGATTGTTGAGCCTCATTGAAAAGTGTCTGCACCGTTGGCCCAACCAGCTTTTTAGCATCCTTGGCCTTTTGCTTCTGGATCCTAATAGCCTGTGCTTGTCTTGTCTTATCGCCCTCTAACAAAAATTTTGTTGGCGACTTAATAATCTCACTTGCGAATGGTGCACTGAGAAGAAGAGCAAAAGGGAATGAGAGGGCAGTGGTTCCGAATGATTTCTTCCTCGAAAGAGAGACTGCTAGTGGAGAGAATGGGGGAATATTCCAAAGCCTGGTCTATGAACCAACGAGAGGACTCTTTAGGTGTGGTGGCAGTAGTGGAGTCATGGCAGATTTCATCTGTTGGGTGAACTAAGTAGGGGCCGATATAGTAGTAGTAAGAGGGGTATCAATGGCAGCCACAGAGGGAAAAGGTGAAGCGATAACAGATGTGGACTGGGCTTCGGTGAAAGGTGGAAAGGTCCGTGGAGGAGTAAAGGCAAATAGTCCTGCTTGGGAGAACTGGGAGAAACCTCTTGTGACCATTGAGGTAGAAGCAAAAAAAGAAGGGTCGACACTTGAAGTGAGGGGCGACATAGAGATAGCAGGAGGAACCAAAGATTGTGAAGTGAGAAAAGAGGGAGAAAGAGATACCTATGGTGTAGATGATTGTGATCCTTGGCTTGTTGCAGGCTCTTGACTCATCGTGAGCTCCTACGAACCTTCTCCAGAAGCCGCATTTGTGTGTTGCCTTTTGGTTGTTGGGGAATCTTCCACCTCTTTGGCCTCTAATTGTTGTCATTGGGAAACTTTGGGTTTTTTCACAACCCATGTGTGTGTCTGTGAGGATCTCGAGTGTGATATACTCACTCACAGCTTCAGAGTGATTGTGCTAGGCTACGTCACTACTTTTTTAGTCTTATGTGCTAGGCTTGTCTTTGCTTCCTTTTATTTCTCCTTCCCCTTCCCTATATATTTTTCAACTTCCTCTAGGTCTACATCCTCATCATCACTTGCATCTGTATCCTCGTGCTCATTGTTCCACAACTTATCAAATCTTTCATCCATCTCTAAGCCCTGATAAAGGGTATTAAGGCGTTGTATCTCTTGTCAAAAAACTCAGAAATCCCTAATCCTTTTCTCGCTCTAGTTAAAATTCCTTACTAAATCATTGCGAAGGGTAGCCTGGATTTGGCACTTCTCATTACACTTCTCCAAAGGGAAGTAGAACTTAAGCCATGGCAGCCTACTATCCTTTGTGGGAATGTGAACCAATTCAACCAATAGATCATCCTGATCTATCAGTGTATTCCACCGGTTTTCCCAATAAGGCCCAGGGCTGTGAATTACCTTGATGTTTATGCCTCCCAAGTCATTATTGGGGTTGTACTTCCATTTCTCACAAATCAACACTAACCCCAGATGAGCCAACTTTGCTTCAAAAATCTTATGAGTCTGCTTTTTAGCCATTACCACTATTTTGAAGTTTAGTGGGCAAAGGAAAAATCCTTTCTTCGTGGGCTTCCTCCGCAAAAGGTATAGTCAATAATTGAGACTTGCTGGAACATCTCAATGGAAACACCTAATTTGTGATGCATGCTGGAAGCTAGAACGATTCCTTAATAAAGCCACGCACCCAAATGAATGTGAAATCCTCTCAAAAAAACCAGCCACATTTTGGAGTGAAACTTTGCATATACCCTGCCTGGTCAATAGAAAGATGATAAAGTTCGCCATCCTCACTCAAATCTTGTAGAATAAGAGTCAAGAAATAATCTAAGAATGCATAATAGTCATAAGTTTAGGAGATGAGAGGATTCCATACGGAAACTAGCCTTCTTATTCTCTTTTCATCGAACATAGCCAACCTCACATGTTTTTTGAAGATGTTGGGGTTCTGATGCAAAAACATATGGGCAAGGAGAGAAGGAAATATAAACCTTTGTTGTGTTATGTATTCCCTTATTTGGCTTAGCATCTCCCCAACAATGACATCTGCAATGTCATACCAGAAGAAGGAATGTTGCCTATGCAACTAAAACCCCAGACCCAGTTAAAACTCCTGAACATATCTGTTAGTGTCCAGACCACAAACAAAGGCCATCATAGAGAAAGCATCCTGCATGTCTGCAGGGAAAGTATCGTGCACTGCTAGAATCTTTGGTGGATTTTTATAATCTTCCCTGGACCTTTGGTTTCTTTGTTATAAAAATCCAGAGGAAAATCTTTGGTTCTCCATATTTTCTCTCCCTTTGTTGGAGTGAATGACTCCATCTCGTCGACTTTAGAGTTTTTTTACAGGGATGCATAGCATGCTCTAGATATCTTCTACACAGATGTTGACTCTTAGCTCCCGACCCTCGATGGTGTTGGTACTTGGGTTAAAATTCGTAATGCCCTCGTCGACTAGTTTTGGGCAGTAATGTACAAAAGGGACCATATATTGTGGAAGCCCATTGAACCATTGCTTCTGTGCAAAAGAATCTGGGTCACTATTCTTCTTCATTCTTTCGCAGGCCACCTCGCTAAGAGTCTTAGGGTTCTTTCTGAGGATGAGATCATGAATGTTATCCCATTCTTCCTTTATTTGGCTCTAGTCCCTACAAGTTTTTTGCTTTTCCATGGCTCATGTGTGAATCCACTTTGGCTTCTCTGGTATTCTAGGTGAAGCATAAGAGGTATCGCCGAAAATATTGGCCATGGTGTATGATGCGCATGGCATCAAACAAGCTCTGTGTTTCCTCTCCTTGCGCTTCTGTCTGAGGATTTTGGGCTATTTTCCTTCTGTTGTAGGTTTCTACTATGCTCAAATTTGTTGCAATTCACTTGTGTTCCTTAGCAATTTTGCACTTGAAACTCCTTGCTCTAGATAACATACTTAGGAAGCTTTCTACAATGTTAATCTCTTGCATGCAATACTTAGCTATTTCTTTCTTGGGGTGGTAGACAACGGTTGCCTTTTAGCATTAAATTCGGCATGTACCACCAACCCTTTTGCTTGTGTGAAATGAATTCCTTGCCATTTTGAAAAGACAAGAATTCATAATGACATTTAGTAATGATGTCTTACGACGCAATTTTCTTTGGAAATTGAGCCGGCAACTGAAGGCATTTAAACCTTTCACATGTTTTGGAAATTAATATCTCAAAGAGAATAATTAAGCCAAAAGTGCAATGAGTACTTGAAAAGATTTGCATTTGGCCTTGGAGACTGGAACATGCTTGCAACGCAACACCTCAGTGCTTGGCCGTGCAGACTACCACTGGCTTATGCTAATTAATTACCTCTACTTAACTTTGCATGCAGCGAGTTGTACCTAGCAGATGCAACTAGGTGAGAAATTCGAGTAGGATCTTGGTGGGATTTTCAAGTTAGTACTTGATTAGCATCGTGCTTATAGTGCACAAATACCTTAGATATCCTAGCTATTTATATAAATAGGCCCTTAGACAATGAAAAAATCATACTTAGCATTTGAGAAGAGTTGGTATTAGGCAGTTGGGTAGAATTAGGCAGTTGAGTAGAGTTTGCATTAGGCAGTTGGGTAGAGCTTAGCATCATGAATACTCCCATTAGGCTAGTTTGCAACAAGTCTTAGACAACATTCCTAGGTGAAATCTTGAATAGGTGCCTGAAGAGAATGACCAAGAATAAGCATTCATTGGTCATAGTAGTGATGAAGTGGGTGTTAGGTTGGGACTGCATTGAGTATGAGGATAAGTATAGGGTCAATACTGATGTCTGCTCTCAATTTGTTGCCTTTTTGCTTGATATTTAGGTTCCTAAGCAGATGATTCTTCGCTTGGTACTAGAAATATCCCCGAAGCAGTACCTTGGAGGCCTCGACGAGATTGTGGCGAATGTGGTATATGGCTTGGGGATTTCGACGACGAGCAACTTTCGTAAGCATATCGAAGAAGATGTTGTGGTGCCATGGGTTTTGTTTCTGAGTGGTTCCGTATTCAAACACACAAAGAACACTACCAGAAGGTCACTCGTTCCTATCATTTCCTATTGCACTACTATAATGTAGTGCTTTTCTATGGCGTAGAGTGGTACACTGACTTCGAGGATTTGGTATATCCCTCATCACTAGCTGTTGTTGCTAATGATGCTCCTAATGCTCTTGTTGTCATTCCTAATGCTTCTATTGCCGCTCCTGTCGATGATGATATTATTCTGGATGCTGTTGATGATGCTCTTATTCTTGCTACTTGAGACTCAAAACTTTTCATATGTTTTTTTGTATATATGCTTGAAAAAAGGCCTTGAACATATATATATGAAAAAACTGCATACTATATAAATATACTTTAAAAGTATGGCCTCAGAGCCATTTTGAAATGTATTACCGAAGCATATAATCTCGTATATAATGAATATACAACTTATATCAAATTCCTGTCTCTTTATCTTGTGATTCTGCAATATGGGTTCTCTTTTCTTCCTTTATTTGAATACCTTTTCAATTTTGCACATATGGGTTTACTTCAATTTTCCACATGTGAGTTCATTTTCCATTTTTCTGCATATGGCTTCATTATTAATTTTTTTGCATATGGATTCATTCTCCTGCTTCATGTCCTTGCTGATGAGTTTGGAAAGACCGACTAACAAAAATACGAAAGAAAAATAATTACAATACTTACATATTTACACTGGCAAAATAATAATGAAGCTTAATTAAACAATTTGATGTGTATTTCGTTAACCAAAATCCCCAATGCTTCCTCCTCCATATTTTCTAATTCAAATGCATTATGTTGTTTGCATTGAATTATTCTTAAAGGGCCTTCCCACAAATTGTTGAATTTTTTGTGTTGGCCAGGCTTCACAACCCTCTCATTGAACTTTAACACTAGGTCCCCGCATTTTAGACCCTAGTCCAAGGATTTCTTATCAAACCATATTTTAACCACCTATTGGAAGTTAGGCATGGCTATTAGGGCCCTTTCCATTTTTTCCTATACTTCCAGTAACTCAGCCAATGGCTCCATTTTCTTCAACTTCCAGGGACTAGAGTAGTTGTAGTGCAAGAATCTCCATGGAGATGGGCAATAGCGCTTCTTTTTTGTACATTAGCTTGTATGGCGAAGTCTTGAGAACTTGTTTAGGGGTTATGCGGTTTTCCCAGAGTCCTACCCATAGGTTTTTGTGCCAATTCTTCTAATGTTTCGACCTGATTCTTTTAATGAGTCAGGCTAATTTTTGTTAGTCAACTCGGCCAAGCCGTTCCCTTGCAGGTAGTAATTTGATGATGTTTTCAAGAATATTCCATGCACGAGTGTGAATTGACATACCTTAGAACCCAGGAAAGCCTTAGCATTGTCGGAGATGATGGTCTTTGGCTGGCTGAATCTCATTACTAGCCCCTCAAAAAAATCCACAATCTCTGCCTCCATTGCATTCTTCAAGGGCATGGCCTCAGTCCACCTGGTGAAGTAGTTCATGGCTGTGAGGATCCATTTGTGTCCAACACTAGAGGTGGGATTGATCATTCCAATAAAATTAAGGCCCCATTGTACGAAGGTATCCTCAACCACTATCAGATTGAGAGGCATTGAAGAATTTTTTTTCTTCCTGTGAAGAATTGGCATTCTTTGCAAG
Organism: Sequoia sempervirens; assembly: GCA_007258455.2. Classification (NCBI taxonomy): domain Eukaryota; kingdom Viridiplantae; phylum Streptophyta; class Pinopsida; order Cupressales; family Cupressaceae; genus Sequoia; species Sequoia sempervirens. The sequence goes on from VDFB02271358.1 coordinate 506,619,785, forward strand.
CTCTCACCAAAGAGTATGAGTCATTGAATAGAGTAGGCTAGAAGTATCTGACACACATGATTTTGATGGTGGTGGTCTTCACAGAGAAATGTCTGCCCATGGGACTACTATGGAAAGTGTCAAGAATTCTCTTTGTTTGCTATGTGGTGACACACCGTAGTAGAATGCCATTGAGGTTCCTTTTGAAGAGGATCCCCTTAATAAGTGCATATTTGTTGTTCTGCAGTCTATAGAATCTTCTCTTCTGAGAAGGAATACTTGGCGGATATTTTCCAGTGTACATGAATCTCACTCTATTTGCTAGCTAACAACCTTCAGATTCAGACTCATTTGTCAAAACCATCTCTGGTTGCTCCTCTTCAACTGTCATTTCCTCATCATGTGCCAAATATTCGCATAGTCCCCTTCTTTAGACAATCTTTGTAGGCCTAACCTTAATTTCATATTCAAGGATCTTCGTGATCTAATTGCTCTCTTTTCAGTGATTTCCCCTTCCATGATGTACTTGCACACTAGAATTTGTGACATAAACAACCACCTTATTGCAAGATATGAGGTGTTAGAACTTCTTGAGTTCCTTAACGATGGTGAATGCTTGCCTCTCGATGAAGTTGTAGTTCATCTCATAATCTTTTAAGGTCTGGGAGTGGAATGCTATCGGATGTTCTCCCTTTCCTTCATCATCCTTTTGAGTTAGCACAGTAGTGATGCTGGATTTGCTACTGAATAGTGATGCTGGATTTGCTACTGAATACATACATTATAAAGTCCTTCGATAGGTTTGGATTTACCAACATAGGAGCTGAAGAAATAGCATCATTAACCTTCTCAAAGGCTTCTCTAGCTTCCTTTTTCCATTTGAATAATTGATCCTTTTTTAGCATAAGGGTGATAGGTCTAATTAGCCCTACAAAATTAGAAATGAATTTTATTTCAAAGTTAACCTCCCCCCAAAAAGACTAGACTCCTTTCTTGTTGACTGGTAGGGGAAGTTCCCTAATTTCCTTCACCCGCTCAAGATCAATTGCAATTCCTTCTTTGGACACTACATGTCCCAATAATTTTCCTTGCGGTACTCCGAAGACACATTTTTTTGGGTTCAAGGATACCCCGAACTCCTGACATTTTTTGAAAACCATTTCAAGGTGATCAAAGTGATCATCCTTAGATTTGGAGAATACAATCAGACCATCCAAATAGATTAAGATAATCTTGCTAATCAATTCTCTAAAAGCAATATCCATTGCTCGCTGGAAAGTGACTCCTACATTTGAGAGGTTGAAAGGCATTTTTGCATATGAAAACATTCCCCACTTGGTAGTGAACATTGTTTTGTGTTGCTCCTCTTCTTTGACCTGGATCTGGTTATAACTAGAGAAACCATCTAGCAAAGAAAACATTTTTGATCCTTCCATTGTTTGCAAGATGGACAAAATAGATAGAAGATTGTCTATTTTCCATGGAAGGGAAGGGGTAGTGGTCCTTCAGGGATGCTTTGTTCAAATCCCAGAAATCAACACATAGGCGGATGTCTCTATTCTTCTTTTGGACCGGAACTAGGTTGGATACCCATGTACTATGTTTGATTGAGAAGATGATCTAGGATTGAATTAATTTTGTCAGCTCTTGCACCATCAAGGCTTCAATCTTTGGATTTACTGGCCTCTGCTTTTAGCAGATAGGTTTTTCTCCTTTTGTTATCTCTATAGTATGCTGAATGATATTAGGATCATATCCCTTGAGGTCATCATATGACCAGGCCAGTACTCCATATTTCTCACAAAAATGGACGAGTCTTTCTTTATCATGATGTGGAACATCTTTTCTGACCTTGAGTTTCCTTCCATCTCTGACCTGAAGGTCTGCATAGTCACTTTTGTCTGCTACAAACTTCCTCTTGTCATTCCTCACATCATCATAGTTGAAAAAGTTTTCGAGAGTGACTAGTCCCTTTGGAAGCTTGTTGGACCTCAGCTGAATGATTTGTCCATTTTAGGCCTCGACAATCTTTGGTTGGAGTTGCTTATTGAACTCTCCTGACTATTGGCTGAATGAGGTGATGTGGTCATCACTTTTGAACACTTTCCAACTTTGATCATTATCTAGAATTGTCGGTCAGACTATTACTCGCACATAATGTATGTTATGAATTAGGTCAAAAATAAGATCAAATTGAGATCCGATTGCTGCCAGGCAATCCACCTCTGTATTTTTCTCTCTGGCACTGTCTAGATATTGAAGCCTTCAAATCTCTCAATTAGGTCCCATACTCTATGTCTATAGGAGCTCATGTAGACATTCTTGGCTGCGAAATCCCTCAGACTTGATTGACCACTAGTTCAGAGTCTCTGAACACCATTATTTTCTTGATGCCCATCCACTTTGCAAGTCTTAGACCTTTCACTAGGCCTTCATATTTAGCTTCATTGTTTGAACAAGTGAACTGGAAGCATAAGGACAAGAGTGTCTTTTGATCTAATGGTGATGTCAAACATATCCTGGCTCCTGCACCAACCTTGCATCTTGCTCCATCAAAGTGTAGTGTCCATAGCTTTGAGGCTTGAATACTCTCAGGTTCCTTCATGACCTTGAGAAGCACTTGATCTTCATCATAGATGACATAGGTTCCTAACCCAGTAGCATGATAATTTCCAAAAGGATCAGTGTCTATATATTCGCTTAAGAGGACCTCTTCTTGATCGGTTTGATCTCTAGTCACTTTTTCATCTTTTAGTAGCTCAGTGCAATATATTTCCTCTTTGTTGAAAGAGGTATGGGCAGCCTCAAAGTTGATCATGGCTTCATCAACCACATGTTCAAAGTGCAGGGGTTTGGATATTATTTTCATTTTAGCTCCATGATTGGTCCTGAGGATCAAGTGTGACCAATCCAAAGAAATATATCCACCTATCTTTGAAGTGAATTCTTAGGATAAGTAGAGACCAAACATGGGGGGAACGTCTATGATCATAGTATCTTGTGGAACTGTGATGCTAGGGCAGGAGAAAAGAGTTAAGGGAAGGTCCTTGATGACACCTACAATTTTGACTTTGTTTCCATCAAGTTGCATAACTCCCTTTTTTAAAGGTTCATAGCTAAGTCCTAAGGCTTCAACTATCTGCTTAGGCATGACTGTGGTGCTAGTGCCATATTCAATCATGGAATTATGCAATAGTTTTTTACCCATAATAAGAGTTAGGAAAAAGGGCTTGGGTTTTGACTTATCTCTAACCTCGGTAGAGGCTTCCTCCATGCTATTTGTGAGAACTTTGGTAGGAGATGATGGATCAATAGCCTTTTCCCTAGGTGATTGCTCTGTTGGCTCAATGATTGTATCTTCTTGGAGGGCCTTCTATAGCAATGACTTCTACTCTGGAATAACTAAGCTATCCCAAAGGGACACATTAGCTGAGGATTTATTTAATTGTTCCACCACATTAAATGGTGGCAAATTTGAAGGCTTTAGCTCCTTAGCTCTAGTTATAACAATTTCCCTTTGTGGTTGACATTGTTGTGCAACTGTGGAGGTAGCAGGTGTCTGGTTGGAGGAACTTTTAGGCTACGGGATGACTGGTTCACCTGTGAATCTCCTCTTTGGGAAAGTGTTATAATCAGACTGTACTTGTAGATATTTTTATGTGGATGCATCATTTGCAAACACCACCTCTTCTTCTTCCATCCATGAGAAGAGTGCGTGATCAAGAGAAATATCCATTTCTTGCTCTAGGGACATCCCTTGCATTTGTGCGGTGAGTACCACATTTTCCATCTACAAAGAGGCATATACACAACCTCCAGGGTTTGACGCTTCACCTTGGCTGCGTTGTTTTACCACTTTTTGTTGTAGATTGTCGCGAGCAGTTTTGGGGCATATGTGCGTCATCACAGGGGAAGCACTAAGGTTTGATGTCATCGACTAAATTATTTTGCCCTGCTATCAACTCTCTACTTGAGCTTGGGTGAGCACCTTGCAGTGGAGTAGGTACTGGCACTATTTGATTAGTTGTTTGAGCCCGCGGATTTGTCCGTGAGCCTACTTGGAATTGGTTTTGTGGATAAAAGGATCATCCGCCTTGATAATTTTGGTAGGTTGGCTTCAGAGGCACGAAATGGTTTTGCTTGATGGTAGTTATTTCATTGGTGATGGTCCACAACATCTCCTTGACTTTGATCATCTCATCCTTTGAAGAGATGGATGTAGAAGCAACATTCTGTGGCACATTTAGATATGTTTACATAGACTGGGGGGGAGTGGATGCACTAGTAGATGGCATTTTAGAGGAAAGGATTGATATTTCAGGAAATACAGGCATAATGGGTTGAGGCAACAACTTCCTAGCATCTATCAGATTTTTCTTCGCCTTGATAGTGACATTGTATGCATTCGGTAGAGTGGTTCCACCAAGAGACTGTATGATCATCAAGATGTTGGTATTGATGGATTTCAAGTAGAACATAAATGCTAACTCAGTTAGTAGATGGATAATAGTCTAGATTCTCTGCCAAGTTATACGGAACTGTGTGTTGAAGTCAATCATGGCTTCATATGGGGCCCGCTTTATAATCACCAGCTAATGATATAGCGAAGACCTGTCTCCATCATTTGAGAATCTTTCATAGAAAGGATCTTCGAGTTGATTCTAGGTACTGATAGTATTAGCTTGCAGAGTGTGGTACCAATCCAGCACCTTATCCCTGAAAGAGGCTACAAGCAACCTTAGTGCTAAAATTTTGGTCGGTGATTCCGTGCACCAAACGTACATCTACCACATCTTTCAGATGTTTAGATGGTGTCTTTGTGCCATCCCCAGTGAATTTTGGTATAGCTTTTAAAGAAGAGGCTGAGATAGGGGCCCAAATAGCGGGTGCTACTAAGGGACTTTCGGCATCCCATGCCACATAATTTCTATTTGCAATTAGCAACATGGCTGGTGGAGGGATTAGAACATTCACTATATGGGTTCTAGTTTGTAATGTTCCTAGTGGCGACACTAAAAAACCATAGTTATTTGCTATTTGGGATCTAGTAACAGGCCGATGGCTCATACACCCACTTCAAATTTAGGTACATTTAAGCAGTCCCACTAGATGTGCTAGAAAAAGAAACTCTTGATGCCAAAAAATGACAAGGTAATAGCCTTATGGGAAACTCAGTTAATGGGGGGACCAATTGTGCTAAACTGAGTGACCTCCAAGTTTTTAAAGAAGCCAACTTCTTCTATAATTGGGGTTTTGGAATAGGAAAAGGAAGGAAATATAAAAAAATAAAGATTTAACTAAGGCGATACACCAAGATGTAGGTATAGGCATAGTAAATCTATCTTTGGGATGCAATTTAGGGGCTCGTTCAACAATCTGCTAAGTCCCTGAGTAACAAAAATCAAAGATGAAAACCTGAATAATTTATCCAATAACATAAAATAACTCCCATACACATTTACTGAAAAGAAGATTCAAAGACATGGTCTAAATCAACAAACTAATATTGAAATCATAGAAGTTCTGCAAATAAACAACTCAGTACAATAATAACATAGTATAATGTTTATTCAAATAGCTTAAAAAAATTGAAAGACTAAACAATGGCATAGTCTGTGAGTCTCATACAATAATCTAAAATAGTACAAAAGGCCTGGTGTCTTTCCTAATTTTTTTTGTATCTTTCAAACTCCTTTTCAGAAGGAAGAAGTAGTATATATAGAAAACAATCTCACTGCTTGGTGAGCTAGTAACAAAAAAGATTCCCTTATCATGAATAATGATGCCCAGAGTAATGATTTCCCTTGGCTGTTGCAATAGAAAAATATTCAAGCCATGGAACGTGGTCACTTTCAAACTAGATGCATCCCCTCCAATGATGGTGGTGGTCCTAGTAGAACATCATGCTGACATGTGTCGCTTACCCATAGAGGTAGTTAGGAAACGTGGCAATATGGCGGGGCTCGTTGCTTGCTCCTTCCTTCCCTTCGATGGAATCCCCGTAGAGGAGACATGTGGTGATAGGTTAGGGCCTATGGTTCATTCCTCCCTCCTTGTGATGAAAACCTGCGAGGGGAAGACACATGGAGAAGTCTTCATTATTAGCGCTGACTGTGGGGTCCACCAAAAAGTGAACGTGGATAGATGCTTCGTGGCATGTGGACAGAGCCCGGTTGAAAAGTCAAGGGAAGTAGTATTCAAGTGCCTATGATGTTGACACGTGGAAGCATGGTGGGGGTCGAAAGAAGAGTGAATGAAGAAATCCTTGTGGAGAACGCTTGGTGGACATGTGGCCGCAGTGGACGAAGCTCATCAAAAAGGGCCCTGGGGATATTCAAATATATAAGGCATGGGCCAAACTTAGCAAAATAAGAATAACTCGAAGGGAGCTTGAGGAAATTTATATCCACATTATCAAATAATGATAATAAAAATTTAATAAAGATTTATTAAAATAAATTGAAATATCTCAACATTATCTTGATAATTTAAAAATAAAATAAAATAAATATTATATATATATTTTTAAAATAAATAAATATTATATATTTTTTAAATTAAAGGATAAATATTTTTTTGAAAATAAATTATTTATTTTTTAAAGTTGATATCTTATTATCTTCAAAATAAAATAAAATACATTTTTTAATTATCCTAATTTTTTTATTAATAAGAGAGGGTAAAAATTTTATTGAATCAAATGAGAAGTATAAAACCAGAAAATACATCCTAGCTCCTCAAGGCCTAAGGACAACGAAAAGCCATCAAAACCTAAGAAACATCTTATATCCTCTAAAATTAGCTCCTCCAGCTCTTGAGATAGATTCTCAAGAAGGCCACCCTAATCATCCACCTTCCAATAATCTCCCCACTCAGACGCCTATTTGGCTAGGCCATCAACCACCTTATTCCACTCCCATTAGATATGGAAAAAGGTGATAGAGTCCATCACTCCACCCAAAGAAATGATTTGTCTAACCACAACAACCAACTGCCAATTCACCTCCTCTAGTTGGCCCTTATTCAACAAATCAATCACAATCTAAAAATCAGACTCACAAATTATCCTTCTCCATCCAAAGGTGCAAGCCCTTTTAAAAGCCAGGAGAATGGCCAAAGCATCCATGAAATTGTTAAAGTGTTGACCTCTATATTATGAGAAGAATAACTCAACAATCCCATAACTATCTCTTCCAAGACCTCCCACACCAGCATGACCAGGGTTACCTCTAGAGGAATTGTTAGTATCAATCTCCAACACCCCAAAAGGAGGAGGCCTCCAATGACCATCACTTAGGACCTTCCCTCTAACGCTTTGACCTGGGCCAACACCATGCCAACCTTTATCACAAATAGAAAGCCCCAAACTTCAAGCCACCCCCATATCTCTAAGAACCACAGGTATTGAAAGAACACAATTGGTCGATAAAGTATCGTGAATAACCCCCAAAATTCGCATCCAAACCTACCTCACCTGTAACTTCTTATCTAGAAATATCCTATGGTTACACTCCAACCAAATATGCCAAATAATCATCCTAAGAACAATTGTCTAAGCAATGTGGAAGAAATAAGTCTTAGTCCGAGGATTCCCCAATTTGAGCTAGAAATCATTCAGAGAAGACACATGCCTACATGGGTGATTCCATACACCCCATCATAAATGGAAAATCTCTCTACTGAAAGAGCACTAAAAAAATAGGTGAGAAATGGTGTCATCACTATTAGAACACAACACACATATAGATGAGCCCTAAAAACCTCGTTTCTGAAGATTCTCCCAGGTTAGGCATCTACCATGTACCACCAGCCAAGAGAAGAAATTGCACTAAGGACGAGATAATTTATTCCAGATCTATTTCCACTAGGTGACCCCCATTCCCCTAAAAATTTGCTTATCCAACACTTGATAACCAGAAGCAACCAAAAACTTTCCCTTCAAGTCATGACCCCAGGTAAGAAGATATTTATCCAAAAGAGAGTTGCAAACACAACCGAAAAGGATGCAAGCAAGCTCCTAATGATCCTCCATCTCACCCCTAAGAGGCCACTCTTGTGGGTCCTTCCACTGATACACAGTAGCCTGTGCTAGAACTTGAGGGGTTTTGAAATCCACCACACAACTCTAGCTAACCTCCAAAAAAATCCTACTTAACTCTTGCAAGTGAGGATGGGTAACCAAAATAGGAGGATGCTCGTCCCAAGAATCATACAAAAATAAAGCCTCCAAACCTTTGTTGCAAATCCAAAGTAAACCTTTCTTAATCAACTTAGCTCCCCTTTTTAGCATACTCCAAACCATTGAGCCTTTACCTAGAAGGTTGTATCTAAGAGCATCCACATCCTACACACCCCCAAGGTATTTTGAGGTAATGATCTTGGCCTAAGTCTGTTGCTGATAAGAACACCACCACCAATAAAGTTTCACTGCCAAATCTTGCCCATTTAATTAGCCCATTGCAGCCCAAGACCACCTTCCTACTTTGGCCTACATGCATCCTCCCACTTAACTAGACTCCACTTCCTTGAAAGAATATTACCAGACCAAAGAAATTGATGAAAAAGGTGCTCAAAATCTTTAACTCAATTGGTAGGGGAAAGTAACACAAAGCACCTATACAATGGAAGAGCTTGAACCACAAACTTTAGAAGAATCACTCTACCAGTTGTAGAAAGCCACCTACAAGTCTAGTGACTAACCTTCTTACGAACTTTATGTATAACATCTTTCCAAAATAGCCTTGGAAGCATGCACACGAAAATAGGAATACTGAGATACACAAAGGGAAGTGCACCAATCTAAAATATGAGAATCTTGGTAATTCTTTGTTGAATAAGCTTAGGGATGTTAAATAAATAAATAAACGAATTACCCTCATTAATTTTGTGACTCAAAGCAACCAAATAACAGTCCAAGGCCTTCCTCAAATTGATTGCTTCCTCAACTCTGGCTAAGCCCATTAGAGCCATGTTATCCACAAACTATAGGTGAGATTGTGAGGGTAAATTATTGCCCGAACACCAACCTTGAATGTGACCAAGCTCCACATGGGATCTCATGAATCTCCCAAGCCCCTCAACCATCAAGATGAATAATTATGAGGATAGAGGATCCCCTTGCTACAAACCCCTGGAAGCCCCAAATAGCTCAAACGGTTCCCCATTAACCAACACTAAAAAGGAAGAGGAAGTGACACAACTCATAACCCACTCAATCCAGGTACTACCAAACCCAAACACCCTCAAAATCTTAGACATAAAATACAATTTGACATGATCATAGGCTTTAGCCATGTCTAACTTAATAAACATAGCCTTCTCCCTAGAGGAAGCTATAGAATGTACAGTCCCAACCATAATAACTACCCCGTCAAGAATCTACCCACCAGCCACAAATCCACCCTACTCTTCATAAATCAACCTGCTCAACCATGGATTTAGGAGTTGAACAATCAACTTAGTAATTATTTTATAAACCACATTACACAGGGCAATTGGTCTAAAGAGATTCAAAGAGTTGGCACCCTCCTGCTTAGGGATAAGAGCTAAAAAAGTAGCATTCATGGCCCTAAGCATTTTCCTATTCTTTTGAGACTCTTGGACAACCTGAAGAAGGTCAAGTTTAATGACCTCCCAGAATTTTTCAAAGAATTCTATCGAATAACCATTAGGACTAGGAGCTTTACCCTTCTTCATTTGAAACACAATAGCCTCTAGATCTTCCAAGGAGATCAGTATAAGAGACTCATTCATGTCACTGGTCACCAAGGAAGGAATGTAAGAAAGGATTGAAGCTTCCTCTTTGATAGGGGGAATCCTCCAAAAATATCGAAGAGAAAAATTGAACAACCTCTATCAAAATCTCAATAGCAAAGTAAAGCAGATCTCCCTCTTGTGACTTGAGAGAAGAAACAATATTGCCCTGCCTTCTATCCTTAATCAAATTATGAAATAAAGAAGTATTTATATCCCCTTCTTGAAGCCAATCAATGTGGTACTTCTATTTCTATAAGATTTCCTCACGAATCTCCCATTCCTCCACCTCCTTCACCGAGAAAGATTCAACCCTACTCAATTCCACTATAAGCCCTTGATCTTGGATCTGCTTAGTAATGGAGTCCAAATTCTCCTAAGCATCCCTTTTAGCCTGGAACACATTTCGAAAGTGATGTCTATTCCATTGCTTTAACCTGTATTTGATGAACTAGAGCCTCTTGGAAAAGGAGTACATAGTAGTGCCAAATGTTGGCTTCCCAACACTCCACCAAATTGGAACAAGATCATGGAGAGACTCATCCCAAATCCACATGAGTTGAAATATAAAAGACTACTTTTTAGAATATCTAGACAAGAAAGTAGAAAATTTGATCGGCCAGTGATCAGATCCTCACCAATCCAAAATCTCAGAACTAGTACCCATCTGTCACTAACCCAAAAATTGTACAACAAAAACTTGTCCAACCTTTTAGAGATGACAACCTCCTCAGTCCTCCTATTGTTCCAAGTGAAAGTCCCATTCATAGGTTTGATGTCCACCAAATTCAAAAGAGCCACATTTTTCCTAATGAGATGAGGAGGGGTCCAATTGAGTAGCACCACCTATTTTCTCCTCTAGAGAGGAGATAACATTGAAATCACTTGCCATAATCGAAGGAAGAAAAGGCTCCAAAGAACGCAAGTAACTAACATGGGACCAAAAATTCAACTTACCAAGAAAGTCTGTAGGAGCATTTATGTTATAAAAAAGGATTCTCTCTCTCAACTCCAAACTAGAAGCAACAAAGGAAAGAGAGTACTTGCAGGAGAGCCACCGGGAAGGAATAACTCTGCGAGGATCCCATAAACAAGCAAGACCCCCATAGCTTCCCAACACTGCCACACATTGGCACATACCATGCCCCGAAATCTTAGAGGAAAAGTTCAACATACTAGTAACAAACAAATTAGTCTCTTGGAGGAAAACATCAGGAGAGTGAACACGAATTAAATTTCAAATAGCCTTTTATTGAGGGATGTTATTAATACCCCTCACATTCTATGATAACACAATCATTGTTGAGGTTGGGAAAAGTGAGAATCAATAGTCCTCCTCGAACTAGACTCCACCAATGTTTCCCCAATTAACTTTACTTTTTCCTGATCCTTTTTCCTACTAGATTTATGGGGCTTCTCAAGGAACCCCTTTTTAAGAAATTTCTACTACATACCCAAAGCGAGAGAAGAAGCCTTAATTTTACAGTCCCTTCACCACCTTTCTCAATTGTTGGTCTAAAACCAAGTATCTGATATCCCAAATTTGTCCCTGGCACCAAATTGTCTAGCTCAAGCCCAAAATTTAAGGGAGGGAGGCCTGAATCCAACTAAGCAGAAAGGCTTACCATCAGAGCCGAGATGCTAAAATATTTTGGTAGAATCTCAGGGTTCTTCTTAGCAGTAGAACCATCCACATCCTGCATGACAAGAGGAATTACTTCCTCTTGAATCAAGTCCTTTAAGGCATCAAACCTATTAAATGTTTCATCTTCCTGCCTATCCTTTAGCGACCTCTTTTGACCTCCATTTTTGTTACGAGGTTTGACCGAGACAAAACCATCCTTATCTACCACCACCCCTTGCATGGGAGCTTTACCTTTATCCAACTTCTGAGTAGGCTGAGAAGGAGTATTACCCATACTCACAAAATTAACAACTTTGGGGAATTTCCTCTAAATGTGTCCACATTCATGACATAAACGACATTGGAAGGGTAGAGTCTCACAATCCAATTGCTATGTCCAAGAGGTATCTCCAATATTCATGTCAATCAAATCTGGCAATGATTTTTTCAAGTCAATTTCAAAACACACACGAGCATATGAAAGAACCGTTTTATTCAATGTTTGTTGTGAGGGTCCAATGGGCTTTTTGAGCATGAGAGAAATCATTTGCAATATATCGCTTCGCCAACATTCCAAAGGAAAACAGGGGTGCCACACCCGAATTAGAACCCTAGAAGGGAGATTCTCAGCAAAGTTGAATCCCACATGCAAAGGCTTAATAAAGATGCCTACTTGATTGTAGAAGTAAGGCTCCCCTTCCAAAGCCTAATTTCTATCAACAACACAAGAGAAATCCACCATGAAAAAGTTGTTAGCTGCTAACATTATGTCGAAATCACCTTTCAGGTTCAAAGTCTTGTGCACCCAAGAATCTAAAAAAGGAAATGCCACCCGCATCCCCATGAACTTACAAATGAGGACATGGTTATTATAACACTGAACATCCTCCACCATGGAAACAAGTTGAATAATCAACACCAACTGATACAATGATATTTTGAAACATCCATTTACCTTGTGCAAATGAAAAACACTTTTTCCTAATGAACTTTTTCCAGGGTTATCCATGATAAATGTAGAATGCCTTTGCTAGGTGGAATTGTGACAAACCCCACTAGCCAAAATATGACAAAAAGCCAAGCCCAAGAGAGCCGATGCCTCACTCGAACACCTCAATAAAGAAAATAGATTTGAGCTAGCCACATGTAGAACTAAAGGAAGAAATACAGTAAAAAGAATATGGCTTTGATCTAGCCACACGCTTCACTAAAGGAAGCAAAGAAAGGAAAGTAGTTAAACCCCCTAAAAACAACAAAAGAACCCCCCCATGAAGAAACTACGCTCACCATCACTGAATCAGAAGACTGCTAACACATGTAAAAGAGAGGGAAAACATGTAGCTTGGGCCTCATAGGGCATGGGGCAGCCTACCCGCACTACACAGAAATGTCGAGGCCATCTCAAAAGTAATTAGTTTTTATTTTTCTAATTATCCTAAAATTAAATATTGAAAAAATAATAATTAATATTTATATTTTCTATTTATCATAAAAATTATTTTAAAATAATAATTAATAATAAAATATTCAAAAGAAAACATCTAGAAAAATTTAAAAATAGAGGAGAAAAAAGGAGTTGTTAAGGAGAATCAAAGGAGAAAGTTAAAGAGTCAACAAGGATAAGCTATAAGATAATTATTAAAATAATTAAAAAAAATCAATTAGTTGTAGTTTGAATTTAAATTGGTTATGTTAATTAGTTATTGATAAGTTGGCTTTGAATCAATTAAAAACTAAAAAAATTATCCTCTTAAAATAAAATTTAATTTTTCTAAAGTGAACATGTAAAATATTTAGCTTTAGAAATTTAAAAAATGAAGGTGAATTATTATTTTTGGCATTTTTAGGAATGGATTCTACTCCACTTTTAGCTTTATAAAGTCATCTTATTAAATCTCGGTAAAATAAATAAATAATAGCTTTATTAATATAATTTAATTAGATATATATAATATATTTTATTTTTTTAATATTTATATATTTAAAATAAAACCTTGTAATAAGTACTTATTTAATATATAATAATATTATATTGATAATTTAAAGAAATGCAATGCCTTAGGAGACATTGATGCTCTAGCTTGGGGCTTGTATTCAAATGGGTCTTGTACAATGGCCTTGGGATATCAGACACTAGATCAATAGGAGGGAGGTGATCTAGAATTTCCTTGGTGAAAGAAAATTTGGAGTAAATTTGCTTAGTCAAAGTGTAACTTCTTTCTTTGGTTAGTGGCAAGGAATAGCTACCCTACCTGGGAGAATCTTCAAAAAGAGTTTTTAGGGGCCCCCCATCTGTGCTCCGTGTTGGAATAATGCGGAGGATATTTCTCATCTTTTTTTCCCAATACTCTTACACTAAGGAGTTTTGGCATCTTTAGTGGGTCCTATGGCATAAGAGATGTGTTCATGCCACTTATTTAGTGGATTTATGGAATAGAATGGGTTGACCACCTTCCAAGGTTAGTTTTCTTCAAATTGTGTGGGAGATTGGAACATCTTGTATTATTTGGCAGATTTGGCAGGAGCATAGTAAAAGATTTTTTTAAGACTATAAGTTCAAAGCTATTCAGGTTTGGCAAAGGATTGTTTGTATGATCTAGGAGACTTTGCTAACGAAGTATAATGTCAAAGATAATTCAGAGTAGGAGGATCTCATTTTCTTTTGGGGGTTAGGAATTGGTGACATAGCTGGTGGATTTCAGGGGTCTAAGAAGCAACATAATTCTAGAAAAAGGGTCTCGAGAGATGGAAATTGCGAGCCTACCCCATTGGGACCTAAAGATTAATACAGATGGGTTATCTAGAGGGAACCTAGGGCATGCTAGCATTAGGGGGATTGGGAGGGATAGCTTAGGTAAGGCTATCTTTTTATTCTCCAAATATATGGGGCGGGAGTTTAACAACCTCATGGAGGCCTAAATATCCTAATGGCTCTTGAAAAGGCTTGTGAACTAGGATGAAGGAGGATCATATGTGAAGTGGATTCCCAGATTGTGATTAATTTTTTGAATGAGAGAAATTTGGAGGAGATTCATTGGTAGCTATCAATGATGGGTAGACAAATTCTTTAGTTGGGAAACTCTTTTGAGTCTATCTCCTTTGTCCATATTCCTAGGGAATGGAATGGGGTAGGTGATTGCTTAGCAAAGTAGGGTTCTGAGCAATAGGGAGATTGGGAGGTTTGGTGTTGGGAGCAGTTGTCCCTGGATTTGTCTATGAAATTACAACATCTTCTTTAGGTAGATAGGGTATCCTGAGGGTGCCAATCTAATTTTTAGAGTGATGGTTGTATTGGATTTCCATATCTTTTCTTGTATTTTATCCTAACCGCTACTGCCAATGACTTTTGAATAAGTTTTTTACCTCTTTTATTTTAAAGAAACACATTACACATTAGTTTTTTAATTTTCTAGTATTTATAATGTTATAAACATAAATCTAATATAATAAAACTATACAAAGAAATATAGTAATATAATATAATATAATATAATAATCATAATAATACTATAAAATATAAATAGCGTATAATAATACAATCATAAGATAATCACATAAAATAAATTTAAATATATATATATATATAATAAAAAGTGGCAAGCAACTAAACATTTTATTGATATAGAATATTTTATATATCAAAATCCTATAATGTAGGCCCAAATCCATGAGAAAACATATCAAAATCCTGCCATGTAGATAAGAGCAAATAGAGAGGAGAATTACTGGTCAAAAATAGAAAGAGTCATCTTGGGATAACATTCAACCCTTGAGAATAGAAACCAATCAGTAACAGAACAGAAAGGAGAAAAGTTTACATTATATGAAGGCATCTAACCCTCGAAGACAAAAACCATTCAGTAACAAAGAAGGAAGGAAGATTTCATGAAAGATCAAAATGTGTTCCTTGTTCGAAGTTGAAGAAAGGTGGAAAACCTCGAAAACCCTAGCCAATAGCAAAATTTTCATCCCACATTCTACATATGACATCACAACAATTGTAGGAGCTCGAAAAGAAACTGTTTAGAAACAAAAATAATGAGAAGATATAATAATGCATGAACCAAATCACCAAAAAAAAAAATACAACCCACGTTCCAAGTCGAAGAGAGGTGGCAACCCTCAAAATCCTGGCAATAAACAAAATTTACGCCCCACTTTGTGTAGATGAATCCACATCAACTAGAGGAGCAAAGTAAGGGGTAGAATGTGGCACAATAAGAGCATTCATAATGATGAACTGCACAACATCATATAAATATTGCACCATATTAGAGATTGTATTACCTAAATGAGCCTTCAGTTTGTACAGATGCTGTGAGAATTCGTAAGAGTAGTTGTCCAACAGACCATGAGTCATTGCACTAAGAAAAACAACTAAGAAAGGATTGAAAGAAGGGGTTTCCAACAAAAACCTTGGAAGATGACTCCATAGCACACAACAAGAGCATAAGAAATGCATTGTAAAAAATATCTCAAAAGAACTAAATTAATAGAAGAGAAATTACCCATAATCTATGTGGGAGGCAGCATTTCAGAAACAATAAATGAAACTATAATCTCATTGTTCCAAAGAAAGGTGTGGATGTTTTAAACCTGTACAAAAAAATGGCTAGAGAAGTGCCAATTCCCAAGCAACAAGACAAGTGTCACAAGAGTAGGGGCAACATCTGAACCAAAGTCACTTCGATCATTTATAAGTGTGAACACCAAACCTGGACAAACTAACACAAGAACAACAAAACATTTTCAAACATGTTAGAAAGCTTAAATATAATGTTCCCTATGAAATTATTGGAAGAACAAAGATGAAAACATGAAATAAAGCAAGAACAAAGCATGTAATCAACTAAATTAACCAAACCTCAATCCCATAGGGGGATTGGTGCTCCTTTGATGTGGAAAGAAGCCCTTTCTCAATCCCAATTGCTAAGCTTAGTGATTTGAAGATGATCCAAGTGTTGAAATGATGTTAAGTAGTGAACATGAACTCAAAAATAACATGAAAATGGTGATTGCTATGAACTCAAATGACTATAATGATAATGCATGAAGTTGTGGATCCATATTGTGAAAATGATGCCTCTATTTATGGAAGCCAAGGGTTGAATAATGGATGAAATTGGGGAACGTGGGATAAAATGAGAGCCAATGAGAATTAGCCAAGTGTCACAATTCTATTGGGGGAAGTTGGAGCACATTTTGGGAAATGTGTGAATGGAGGAGGATGGAAGAGAAGTAAATGAAATTGGTTGAGGATTTGAAAGGTTGTAAGAGGAATTGAATGAAATTGGTTGAGATTTGAGAGGATGTAAGAGAATTTATTGCAAATGTAAGAGGATGTGATAGGTTTTTTGAAAACCTTTAGAGGGAAATTGAATGAGAGGTTGTTGAGAGGAATATTCCTTGGAATATGCCTTGGTGAGATAAAATAGAGGAATTAAATAATTAATTGAAATTATTTTCATGTGCAAGCTGGTTAGTTGACCATGGGTTGATTTAACTCATGAGGAGTTAAAAGCTGGAGGAATTAATAATGATGATTACAAAGCTGATTTAGGATTAATTAATCCAAAATTAATTAACTGGAGTGAATTAGGAGATTGTGACATCTGATTTGTTTTATTTAATCACATGAGAGGATTAAAAGGGGATTTAATTAAATATGATGAGAATTAGTTAGAAGAAGGGTGAATTAATCTAATAAATTTAATTATTTGATTAATAGTTGATTTTTTTGAATTTAACTAAATAATGTTGATTATTTAATTAATTGATGAATTTGAAGTGGTTTAGGAAGAAACAATGTTAGTTAATCAAGATCAGATGCATAGTATCAATCAAGACTTTTTTGGTGTCTACATTTTCCCCCTCTTTGAAGCGAAGTACTTGCTATTTCGATTCAAAGAATATCACTACCATGATCAAAATTCAAAAATTTCTAATTTTTTTAGATGCCCCACTATTGCCCCAGTGGAAGAAATTGCACTGCTACACTGCCCCCTCAAGAGATCAGGCGAAAATTGCAAAATTAGGTTGAGCTCGTGAAAAAGGTTCACCAATAATTTAGGAGCAGAAAATAGTCCACAGGATGCGAATTTATGCTTACGACGACAAAAACAGGTCAAAACGGGCTTTGTTTGGGAAAAAACATATTAAATGGGTTCAAAAACCCTAAAAAAAACCCAAAAAACCCTAAAAAATTGCATAAATAGGGTTAAGAGGGTCATTTTAAAATCATTTGCACTCCTTGCCTTTAGAAATCCTAACTTTTTGCTCTGAGGTGCTAATGGAATAGCGGCTCATGTGCTCCCCAAACATCATACGAATCGGGTTCGCAAGTTCTAGTGACCTTAGGATGTAGGACCCCCGATACGCCTTTTGAAACTTTTTTCATTTTGCGTGATTTTGATGAATTTATTAGGGTCCATTTAGGTCAATCAAAAGCGATCCCCTAGGGCACCGCATTTGTTATGGTTGTCATCGCCTTTGAGGATGCTGACTCACATTTGTATTAGAGCATCGTGCGACGCTGGAGGGTCTTGGGGTCGCTGAGAGGATGTTGACTTGCCTTTGTGAGATCGTGTTGCATAGCCCAAAAAGAGTCTGGTGTTGCCCCAAAATGCCAACTCGCCTTTGTCATGGAGCGTCGCCTTTGATTCTGGCATCGCTTTTGCAAACAACAAAGCATCACCTTTGCAAAAGCCATGTCACCTTTACTTTTTGAGGATTTTTTAATTTTTGAAAATATGTCGATTTGATGAATTTTTAAGTCATGGGCATTTTGGATGCAAGAGGTCCTACCAGTGCTCCACTTGAAGGAGCACAAGAGCCAATTTCTGCGCAGAGTGAGACATTTATTGAATGAGGCATAGTTCTTTCTTGGCACAATCAGATTTGGCCACATAGCCTAGATGCTCGAGGTGCAGATGCACCTTGCGATGATGATTGCATTAGTGGAGAGATGGCGAAGCAAGACCTTCTCATTCCACTTACCGAATAACGAGGCCATCGTCACCCTAAAGGACGTATGGCAGATCTTGCAGATCCCCATACATGATGAGCATATCAAATATGATGTGGAGGCCAGAGGGGATGCAATTTTTTAGCTATTTGGCATTGATCAATATGTGACTGATAGTGGCCAAATTGAGCTCCATCGATATGAGGGGATTTCCCTTGATTTAACATTGTTTGTCAGAGCAGTGATCTCGTGAGTCCTTGTTCCTAACTAGAGAGTGAGAGGATGCAACATTGGATGGGGGGTCGTTTGGTCACACATGATGGAGGAGATGACCATCTACGCCTAGGGGCCAGTCCTCCTGGCATCATTATATCATGATATGCACCTGGTCATGTACAGCAGGGCTCAGAGCATTGGAGCAGGAGTTACATTACTTCATGTGTGGGCATATGAGCACATAACCATTTTGAGACCCACGATTGTAGATGTTCATATAGACCACGATGATCCTACTATTTATAGGTATGGGGGGATGACCACCCTCCACTACATAGGCATTACAGGAATCCTGCATTGGAGGTGGGTTATTGATGAGATGATTGTATTTCGGTGGAGACCATGGCTCCACTTTCTTAGATGGCATGATGATGATACCCAACTCTTCTAAAGTCAGAAGTCCAGATATATGAAGGGGATAGAGTGGTACCTCCTAGATAGGGTTGCTTGCCAGTTCGGGGAGGTACAAGATGCCCTTGATGAAAGATAGAGAGCCATATTTGCACAAAGGTCTAGAGAGACAACATGGGGGCAGAGGATCCCTCCCCAAAAGGCCATCGGTGATTTTAGACAACTTGTGATGGTACCGTAGGTCTACTTTGATAGTCCTATAGATGCAGTCACTACATAGGCCTATGACGCTTACCTTAGAGGTCGCACTCTAATTTGATTGACATTACCAATGGTGCCAACAACAAGTAGAGGATGGGTTAGAGGACCCCGAATTGGTCAGGTCCCCCAACAACCAAGCCACTAGCCACAGGATGGATAGGATAGAGGTATAGGGCATGATGGGCATGATGGGCATGATGGATAGATTCCACTGCTAGTGTCGCCCATTAGACAAAGGCCACTAGCACCACACCCATAGGCACCATGGCCACCACCACTAGGTCTCGATCCTCGAGACATACAGATAGTGGCACTACAGGCACAGGTACAGGCACTGACAGGACAACTACAGTAGGCCCAAGCATAGATTCAGACCTTGATCCAGGAGAGGGATCATGAATGACAGAAGGTGGCATAGGAGTGCTAGATGAGACAGGATGCAAATCTCGGGTTGGCCTTAGAGAAACAACAAAGACAACAACTAAAGGCAGCAACGCAGTACGCGTAGGGTTAGGCCATAGTCCCAGTTGAGATGTACGGCCAAGCCATGCAAGAGGCCTCATATTACAAGACCTTATATTACAGGGTCATGGCACAGGCTCGACGAGAGCCATGTTTCTCCCACATCAGCTAGGTTGCACCCACTAGGACCCCTCGCACAGGGACATCAGGGAGACCATTAGGGTCTCATCACTAGAGCTGAGGCAACCACCATGGGGATAGACAGAGTGAGGGTAGCTCGGGGATTGATAGTGCACTGGGCACATATTTTTGATTTTGTACAACCTGATTTATGATGTGTATACATTCATTGGTTGAGTTTTGATTAGCCTCTTGTATATTCGATGATGATACTATATCTGATTCCAATGTATCATGACATTCGACTTTTTTGATATATATGAGATGCTCTCAATGCGATTATATAATGTGATGGTTATTTTATTTTATGTGTTATGGATGTATGTGATATGGATGGATGCATGTAATTCTTATAGTGTGATGCATTATTTTATGATATTTTATGATTTGATTTAATGGATGTATGGTATGAATGCACATGGATCTATATGGATGCACTTTTATACAATGAATGAAAATTTATATTTATGTGATGATATGCAATGCATGTAATGTCATGATAGGTTTAACTTCCTTTTTAATATCCTTTCTATGTGTGATGTATGTATGTATGATGCAAAATGTGATGGTTATGAGAATTCCTATATGATTATGCAATCGATGCTTATGCAAATGTGTAGTTTATGAGATGCTTAGAATAACCAATCTATATTATGATGGAAAATAAATGATATTTCCTATTATGATGATATGTATGGTATGCAGTATGTTGACGATTTGTGGATGCAGGATGGATGCATATATAGATGTTTTTATTTTTGAATGTCTGATGCCATGTTAGTATTATTGTATGGAGAAGATAGAAGAAAGAAAAATCAACCCTTGAGTTCGAGTTGAAGATGATGATAATGGTGATGATATGCTTAGTAGATATTGGGAGACATAAAGAGCTTACTTTCCTTATTTTTGATTGCACACATAGATACGATGCATCAAGGTATAAAGAACTAGGATGGCATTGTACCTAGTGCAATGGAATTTGACTCGACAATTAGATAGGAGTATCCCTATTCACACCTGACATACAAAACCTTATTAGGATGCAATTCAAATATTTCAAACATCTCAGACCAAAACATAGAAAGGAAAACCTTCCCATGTGATAGTCAACAAGGCATTTAAAACACCCTCCCTACCAACCGAACAAAGTCAACATGACCAAGTTATATTACAAGAATATCCAACAAGCACAGCAGAAAAAAGATAATGATCAATGCCTAATTCCTTTCTCTCTAAATCATGTTGATTAGACATCATTGAGAGGTCATAGGAATGAGCGCAATAAGATAAATCAACAAGACCAAGTAAACAAAACAAGCGAATGTTCTTCATACCTCTAGCCAAGACTACACTACGGTGAGGTTTGATGTTGATGTCCATTGTAGGAAGGATGCATCCTAGGACATGATGTTATCAAATGATTTTGAGATTAACTGGATGATGGGCTATTGATACCAAGAGTTAACCAACTTGTTTACCTACTAACCTAGACTTGAGACCTTGACGCTTGAGTTTTCACTTTCAATTTGCTATACTTGTTTTTGATTGTTTCACCAAAGGTTGAAGATGATGAACATTTATTATGAGCGGATGTTTATTGTGGATGAACGTGAAATGGGATGGATGATTTTGGGTTTTTTTAATGTTTTTGGTATTTTTGAAATGTTTTGAAGCTATTTTTGGTATTTTTGAGATGTTTTACAAATGTTTGGATTTTCAAAATTTCCAATGTTTTTGTATTTTCTAAGATTTTGACCAAGAACCTAACCTAAAGACCTATCCTAGGGGCCTTGGGGGCTGATCAAAGATTAGCCTTTCCTACGTTATACACGTAGAGACCACATAGTTCAACTAACACATACTCATTTTATTAATGAGAAATGAACAAACGGATGCCAATTTATTATGATAGACTCCTAGAGGACTGACCTAATGTGTCTTGGGGGCACATCGATGATGGCCTTACCTACATGCGAAGCTTAGAGACTCGTAGTTCAACACAACAACTTTATTTTTGACCTATTTTGGATGTTTTTGGGTTTTCTAATTTTATGAATATTTTTTGATTTTTTGATATTTTTGATATTTTTGGTTTTAAGGAAGATTTTAAGAATATACACAAATCCAATCCAACGTATGTATAAGAACATGCCCCCAACGTGATGCGATAGACTACTTTGATATAGATAGGACAAACTAACCTTAATAATGGTGCCAGGTAGTACTAGGAGGGAACATGATACAAACACAGGATCAAGCTATGATGTAGACGCGGATGGGTGATGGGAGGATCAATGGAATGCGATGGATGAATGATGCAAAACTAGTCATAGAGGTCTTGATGGATGGAAAGTGCTTTATTTACACGAGGCGCCTGTTTGCTAGGTTTTCACCAAGGTACTTGCCCAAAGCACCACCAAAGTGGTTTTCACTAGAGGATGATTTTTTTCTTTACTGTTTTCAATATGTTTTCTAATTTTTTGGATTTTCATATTTTTTTATATTTTTTTATATTTTTTGGATTTATACCTTGCAAGTTTAGGCATAAAACTTTTTGAGATGGGAGTTATTGATAGGATCTTGCATAGGCTCACCTTTGGGTGTAGATAGCTGATATGCTCCTGATTTATAACTTGTTGTGATGATGAAGGGTCCCAACCAATTGGGTTCAAATTTTCCCTTGCTATCTGGATTTGGTACATTTTTTTGATTCTCCTTCAATACGAGCTCTCCAACTTGAAATGACCGACTCTTGATCTTCTTATTATAGCTTCACTTGAGATGGTTCTGGTAGACTTGCAAGTGGTTCAAGACATCCATATGTCGCTCATCTAGTAGTTCTAACTTGTTCAACCGTGATACTCGATATTCTTCATTAGTAATGAGATTCTACAATGATATTCTTAAGGATGGGAGCTCGATCTCAATGGGAAGGATAGCTTCTGATTCGTAGACCAGGGAAAAAGGGGTTGCACTTTAAGGTGTGCGAATACTCGTTTGGTAAGCCCATAGGGAAAGATTTAGCTATAGGTTCCAGTCACGACCGACTTCATTGACTATTTTCTTTAGGATATTTAGGATGGTTTTATTAGAAGCCTCAACTTGGTTGTTACCTTGGGGCTAGTATGGAGTGGAGAAGCAATGTGGATATTGAATTTTTGGCATAGTTCTCGAACATCCTAGTTCTTAAAAGGTGTCCCGTTACCTGAGATAAAGGCTTGTGGAACACCGTATTGAAAAATGAGGTAGTTTAGGATGAATTTGGATATCTGCTTCCTTGTGATGTGGGTCATTGGAATGAATTCTACCCACTTTGTGAAGTACTTTGTGGTGGTGATAATGAACTTGTATCCATTGGATGAGGTGGGCTCATGATTTTACTAATGAGATCAAGCCCCCATTGTGAAAAGGGCCAAGGTGTTATAATCGGTTGGAGCTCCTGAGCTGGTGCATGAATGAGGTCCCCATGCTATTGGCATTGTAAACATCTTCAGACATAATCATGGGCTTCCTTTTCCATTGTAGGCTAGTAGTACCCCGTTCTCAACAGTTTCTTGGCCAAGGTCATACCACTAAAATCGAACCACAAATTCCATCGTGTACCTTAATTAAAGCAGTCAAAGCTTCCTCACGGTTAAGGCATTGTAAGAGGGTTCCTTTGATACTTCTACGGTAAAGGATGTCACCTAAGATAACAAAATGGGTTGAATTATTAATAAAGGTCCTTTTGAGGTTTGGGGTGATATCGATGGGGAGGACTCCTATTTTTTAGGTATGTAAATATTTCATGGTACCAAGGATGACTGAGACCAATGATTTCACACATGAACTCAAAATTTGGTATCTTGAAAGATGGAATGAGAAGCTACTCTACCAAGAATTCATGTTTATGGAAATTGCGTGGGATATCCAATAATGATCCTATTGTCACCATAACATCAGTTGCTCTATTTTTTCCCTTGGTATTTGCTCAAATGTGATGTTGATGAAGAATTCTTTAAGACTCTCCACCAGTTTCTTATATACAGTAAGCTTGTCATCCTTTGTTTGGTATTCATCACTGACCTAGTTGATGATTAGTTGCAAGTCCCCATATACCTTAAATGCCATAATTTTCCATTGTACTACAATTCTGAGTCTTGTGAGAAGAGCCTCACGCAGTACAATGTTGTTTGTGCAAGGAAAAGACAACTTATATGACTTTGGTATGAAATCTCCTTGTGGTGTGGTGAAGAAGACTCCCAATCCTGACCCATGCTATGTGTAGGATCCATCAAAATATACTTTCCAATGATCTGTTTCACTTAGATTGAAGATTGACTCATTAGGGAATTCTTATACCAATGGGTTCTTTGTATATATAGGTGATTTTGCTAGTTGATGTGCAATTACTTGTCCTTTGATGGCTTTCTGTTCTACATATTCAATATCATATTCTGTTAGGATCATGACCCACTTAGCCATTCGTCTTGTGAGTGTTGCTTTAGAAAGTAGATACTTGAGAGGATCTATTTTGGCGATGAGCTTAATCTGATGAGCCAACATGTAGTGCCTAAAATTTTGTGCAAAAAATACTACTACTAGGCAAGCCTTCTCAATGAATGTGTAATTCAACTCGTGTCCCACCATGGTTCTACTAATATAGTAAATGGCCCTTTCTTTCCCTGTTTCATCATGTTGAGCTAAGAGAGTGCCAAGGGCTGCTGCGGGATAGCCTTATCTGTTAACTATGCTATAAATTGGCAAATGGATTGGAGCCTTCCCTGTGAACCCCTTAACTACTTCAGTGTTCATGGTGCTTCCATTTCAAGAATTGATTTGAAATTTGCAGGGTCTATCTCAATTCCCCTCATTGATAAAATATGCCCTAGAAGCTTTCTTGATTGCACACCAAAGACAAACTTCTTAGGATTGAGTCTAACCTTGTTCTCTTCTAGTTTGTCAAAGATGGAGCTTAGTGCTGCTATGTGGTCTTGACATTTCCTTGATTTGGCTAATATGTCATCCACATAATCTTCTATAGATTTTTGAATCATGTCATGGAAAATTAGTGTCATAGCTCTTTGGTATGTAGCTCCAATGTTCTTCAACCCAAATGACATCATGTTCCAACAATAAGTCCCCCATGGACAGGTGAAAGTTGTTTTATATTGATCATCCTTAGCTATCATAATTTGATTGTACCCTAAAAACCCTTCCATCAATGATAGCATTTCATGCCCTACCATCATATCCACAATCATGTTTATATTTGGGAGAGGAAAATCATCCTTAGGGTGTGCTTTGTTTAGGTCCTTGAAGTTAGTGTAGATACAGATGCCCCCAGTGGGCTTAGAAATAGGTACAAGGTTTGAAACCCATTTTGGATAATCAATTGGCCGTATGAAGCCAACATCGAGGAGTTTCTATAATTCAAGTTTGACAAGTAATGGGATCTACGAATGCATCTTTCTCAACTTTTGTCTTACTAGTTTCACCTCTGGATAGACAACTAGATGATGAAACAAAACCTCTGGATCAAGACCTGGCATGTCAGCGTAAGTTCATGCAAATTTTACCTTTCTTTCTCTTAGAAATGTAGCTAGAAGTTCTTGTTCCTTGATCAAAAGTGATTTTGAATAGAAGGTTATGTGTGGTGTTTCTTCAGTTCCTAGATTGACTGGATTACATTTCTCTGCCAAGATTGCTTATTTTTCCTGGTGAATAGCACTAAGGGGATGATTGAATCCCTCATCCTTTGGCACCTCAAAGAGGTTTTCACCATCGGATATGCCCTTTTTTTTACTATTTTTGGGTCAGAAAGTGCCACAATGTGGTTTTCACTTAAAGACCTAGATATTACTCTTAGATTTTATATTTTGTGACTGAGGGATTCAATTATTTCCCCATAGTATGCATTTGTGTCTAGTTTGATGTCAAACCTTGCTTTATGATCTCCACATGGTAGAGTATCCTGTAGTCCCATGAATTCTAAGCGAGCCTCATCATTTTTGAATGTGTCTGAGATTAGTGGTCCTTGTTGGTCATAATCAATGAGTTGGGGGTAGACAAGTTTTAGTTCATTGGGCTGGTTACTTGGCTCGAAAGATAGGGTATTGATCATGAAAAGGGAGGAATGCTCAAATAACATGGGTAGGTCACTGATGGGATCCTCGTCACACACATTGGTTATATCAAAGGTATAGTTATCTAGAGCTAGACCTGTGGATTTTGGTAACTGAGGAGGAGCTTTGAATTTTTTAATCAGGGCACCTGTGCCAGGAATGGTTATCTTTGAAGGGGTACAACCAAGGCCAAGATTCTTAATGCACTTCTTAGCAATGATAGGTTCTAACAAGCTGTTGTCATTTTTCCTGAGTTTCTTATTCTTGTTGTAGCCCATGCCAAGCATTAACTGTAGCCCTTTGTTGTCATCATCCATTGGAAGAGCAGGCACGGGTCTTTCATCTTGGTATAGCAAACTTGATACATCCTTTTCGTCTACCACTTCCCAGCTTAGGTCCCCCCAGCTTTTGAATCTAGAAGGTTCTACTTCAAAGGTTTGAAATGGTGTGTCAATTGGTTGTGGCTTCCCATGAGATCTAGGAGATTGAGGTAACTCTCTAATTACAAAAGCACTCTTTTTCATTTTATAGTCTCCACACCCGCTATCTTAGATAATAACTTTTATATCAGAGATGTCCAAAATGGAGGGTGTCTTTGTCTTAGAAGTGGAGACTAGGGTGGATGGGTCTATATACGGAGATGTGGGTCCCTCATTATTATTTAGGAATTAGGGGATCTTGTAGTAATTGGCCTCCAAATTCTTGCAATAATAAAATGGTTCAGGATCACCATGGACTATGACTTCTTGATTTTGATAAGAAACTTAATACATTGATGGAACGTGGATGCCATAGCTTGCATCCCATGGATCCATGGGTGCCCTAGGAGGATATTGTAAGGTAGTTCAAGATCAAGGACTTCACATGTAGTTTCCATGATTGTTGGCCCTAATTGAATAAGGAGTTGAATGTAGCCTTGAGACATGCGTTCTTGATCATCATATGCCCTGATAGTAATACCTTTACCTTTCTCAATGACATATTTAGAGAATCCGAAAATTCTTTATTAGCTTGAGAGTACAAATATTCAACCCTGCACCTCCATCCACCAAGACTCATTTGACTTTATTCTTATGGACTAAGAATTCAAGTTGGAGTGCACGGTTGTGAGACGGTTGGGTTGGAAAATCCTATTCTAAGAATTTTAGGAGATGTGGTGTGGTGATATGTCTGACCATAGCTTGGAACTGGTATGCATCAAGATCCATTGGGATGGAGGATGTGGCTAGTGCTTTTTCTAGGATTTCCCTATGTATGGGTGAGATTTTTAGTAACTCCATGATGGAAATCTAGGGGCTTCTTTTTCAGTTGATCCAAGACATTATAACCATTAGAGATTGACTTTGGATTGGTGGTGGATGCCTTGGGTTGTTGTGATGGTCCTAGAATGGTAATTCTTCCACCATGTGTGGTGACTCCACAGTCAGCTCTAGATCCTTTGATATTGACAATAGTGACCCACTCATCTAAGGATGCAACAACATGGTTCACATTATTATACTTTGCCTTACCATTTTTGTTTCACTTATTGTGATTAGGCATCAGATTCATGTATATTTTAAGATTTTGATGCCCTACAGGTTGTTCAATGGTTATGGTTTTTTCATCAATAAGGTCCTGAATCAGATTTTTTAGTCACATACAACTGGCTATCGTGTGTCCCTTTATTTTGTGAAAATCACAAAGATGTTTCTCATTATACCATGATGGTTTAACCTGAGGCTCTTGATAATTTTCATAAATAGGGATTTTGATGAGATTTTCTTGTACCAGTTGTTGCATGACAAACTCGATCGATTCCCCAAGTCATGTGTATTTTTGTTTAGGGGGATACTTGTTCCTTGGGGGTGGTCGCCCTTGAGTATCAAGTTGTTGACCGCTTGATTGTTGGGTTGTTGTGATGATGTGTTGGCTTGTGTGTTGTTTTGTTTATTGACTTGTGATTGTTGATATGATTGTGTTTGTGTGTTTTTCCTTGGGGAACTAATGATAAC
Source organism: Sequoia sempervirens (assembly GCA_007258455.2). Classification (NCBI taxonomy): domain Eukaryota; kingdom Viridiplantae; phylum Streptophyta; class Pinopsida; order Cupressales; family Cupressaceae; genus Sequoia; species Sequoia sempervirens. Next base: position 506,647,733 of record VDFB02271358.1, read on the forward strand.
TTTGGCGTCAATGACACCATCATTAGTGAAATTTTTGTTCTTTGCTCATGTGCAAGGTTTTTCATTGTAATTGGTTGATGGACGATTGTCTTGATAAGTGGATGTCCCCCCTTGTGCTATAAGGTCTCTTTCGATGTCGAGCACCTTGGGGATCAATTGGTCATATGTTGTTATGCATTGAATTTTTAAATGAAAGGACACGGTCCCTTCAAGGTTAGAAATGATAGTCCTAATTTGTTGTTCTTCTGGCATAACCCACTTGCTCCTATTGGCCTTGGATCACCATCATTGCAAGAAGGATGCAAATATTTCTCCCTTCACTTGTTTTGGGCTAGATAATTCTTCCAAGCTCACGTCCATGCCTATGTTAAATGAATAGTTTTGTATGAATAATTCCACAATTTCTTGGAACTTTTTAATTCTAGGAGGAAGGTGGGAGAACCATTCCATTGTTGGACTAGCCAAACTCTGAGGGAATAGTCACATTAAATAAGACTCATCATATGTAACTTCCATACAATGGACATGAAATTCTCTAATGCGATCTTCATGGTTTCCAGTCCCACGGTATTTGTCAAATTTAGGTATCTCAAATCCTTGTGGGAATGGAACCATCACAATGCTTTCGTCAAATGGATAGGGGCACAAGTTCCCTTGTGTTTTTGTTGTTTTCCCTGATTACAGGTCTAACACTTGTTGTAAGAAAAATTTAATTTGTGTTGACACATTTGCAGATCGGGTGGTGGGATGAATGTGTTTTGGGGTGGTTTTGTTGTAGGCTTTGCTATGCAAGCAATGCTTGTTGGTATGCCTATAGCTGTTGTTGTGCCAACAATGCTTGTTGTTGGTCTTGCTGCTGTTGTGCCAACAAAGCTTGTTGTTCGGCTTGTAACTGAGCTACTTGTTGTTGTGCTTGGTATTGTTGTAAAGCTTTCTAATAAGCCTATTGCTATAACAAGGCTTGTGCTTGAGCTTGTTGCGCTTGATATTAGGCTTGTGCATGATCTTGAGCTTGTTGGGTAGCTTGTGCAGCTTGGGAAGCCTATGTGGCTTGTGCTGCTTGCGCAACTTGTGTGGCTTATTGTTGTTGACATAAAGGTTATGCTTGTGCTTGTGCTTGGGCAGCCTGTTGTGCTTGTGCGACTTGCTATGCCTGTGCTTGTTGTGCGGCTTGTTGCGCAACTTGCATGGCTTGTTGAACTTGGAATTTTTGGAGTGCCTTTTGATAGGCTTGTTGGGTTGCTTGCAGTGTAATATTGTATTAATTTTCCATGTTTGGATTTGGTGGTGGAGGTAGAGGATTCAGAATGGTGTGAGATGGTGTGATGAGATTTTGAGGTGGTTGTTGAGTGATGACAAGAGGTTGTGTGGTAGTTGGTATGGTTGACGTGCTTGGTCCTTGGGAGACCATGTTTTGAGATATTTGAGGTGTTGTAGATGGAGTGATGATTAGTTGAGCCATTTGGATTGGTGCCACCTGGTGTTGTGATATCAGTGGCTTGCTTGGAGGATTTGGTATGTTGATTTGATTCACGATTGGAGGATTTTTTTGACTTGGTTGATTTTGGATTAGTATGTTAGGTAAAGGGGGTTGCCTGAAGTAAGGACTAGTGTGGATGTTGATGTTAAAGGGGGAAATGGTGGGAAGATTGGTGGTATGTTTCCTTGAGAAAGTGATGATGAGGCATCAAAGGTTCCCCCTTGTCCAAGTAGACCCACTTGTCCTTGTGATGTCATGGGGAGAGAGACTTGCATATCAAGAGAATATGACAGTGATACGACGAAGGTGTATGAATTGTTGGTGTCATGGAAAATGAGTGGAACATAAGGATGCTTTGGGTCTTGAGGGATGGTAGTTGGTAGACCCAATATGGTGTTTGTGTCCAAGTTTTGGTTATTTACAAGGGGATGTGTTTGAAGAGCATGAAGCAATGAACTCCCCTTGGTAATCATGGGTTGACTTGTAGCATGAGATGATGTTGGTTGTATGATGGGTTGGATGACATTTTGGAAAGAAGGTGTGAATGATACTAGTGGCATAATCCCAAGAGGTTTTTCCACAATAGTGTTTACATCAAAATTAGAAGGGAGTTTAGCCCCTTACTTTGCTAATGCAATCATGTATTGTGAAGGATTAAGTCTCATCATTGTGTTGACAATCTTGTGGTTTTTAGGATTTTGGACTATCTCCATGATTTCGTCTTGAGTCATTCCTAGAACATTGTTGGTAACATCCTCCACTTGGAAACCTCCCTCTTGAAGATGTTGTGGTAGTTGAGGAAGGTTGAGTGGGGGGTTGTTAGATTCTATGGGGTTGAATTCAGGTGTAGTTTGACTCAAGTCACTTGAAGTGGATGTTTCTTCATTTTGATCCATATTTTTCTTGTGTTGAGATCTAGTTTGGACCATAAAATAAGGATCAAATTTTAGGAATATGGGAGGTAAACCTTTAACTCCTTAGGCTAGTCTAAAATTTAAGTGCAAAAAGGAAAATCTAGGATTTTTTAAGGATAAAATGATGGTGAATGATGATACATGAAAGATGAATGATGTGAATGATTGAAATTTTAAGGAACCTTGAAGGAATACTAGACTTTAGGACTTTTGGATTTGATTTGGATTTTCGATAATGAACTCATAAAAACCAAGATGTTGGATGTTATCTTGGAATAAAGTTTTCCACAAGGTGATAATTTAACTAAGTGTATGAAGAAGGATTCATCCACAAACACTTAGTCAAACAAGATGATTTTTTATTTTGATTTGAAGGATTACCAAAAGTCTAGCATGAATGATTTTTCCAATATTCTAAGAGTTGTCTATGATGTGAGATTTGAATGATGTTTGAGGATGGATGGAAGTGTTGATTTTGATCCTAGATAAACCTAGAGAGACTTTTGTTTACAAGACCTAGGTATTGAAGAACATGCTATACTTCTAAGAACTTTTCAACCCTAGAAAGTGAGATACTCAAAATTTTGGAGGAGAGCCGGATTTTGACAATAATAGAATGAATACAAATTTGGGTTGTCCTTTGAAGCATAGTTGTAAAAGTTATAGAGCAATCTATCTCTGACTTGGTAAAGTGTTGATTGACGTTTCTTGAGATCTCTTGGACTAAGATGCTTGTGATGATTGATAGAATTTGGTTTTGGGATTTTGATCTTACAAAAAATCATTTGAAAAAACACATGTGTGGGGTTCAATTGTCTTTTATCTTTCTTAATGGGTTTTTTTTACCACATCAACACTTTCTTGCTTAGCTTTTCAAACTGAATGTCAATGTCTCAACTCCTTTTCATTCCACAAGGTCCATTATGTGAAAATCAAGGAATCAAAGGCACAATTTCCTATTGTTGACTTTAGAGAGAGAAAATTGAGATATAGGTCCAAATATTTAGAAGCCTCTAAGGAAAGAATCCCTAGGGACAATCAGTAATATGTGGACTTTTCAAAGGTATTATCTCTTTCCAAAGGGTTTGAAATTTGATGACCTTGTTGAATGTTTGTTTCCAAGTTTTGAGATTTCAAGCAATGTGTTTAATTGACTCGCAGATTGCACAACCCTAGGATAAAAATGGCCATACTTGTTGAGTCTCCACTCAAATTTCTCCAAACACTAGACAATGCGAACAACTAGAGATTTGGCGACATTGGCTCCCCTCCACGACTCACTTCTCGGGACCACCAAATCTGAAAATTCTTAAAATCCGAAGATTAAAAGGATTTATCCTATTTCTAAAATTGAATAGTACAGATGTGAAGTGGCTTCAAAATGATTGTTCTTGCACCAACAAGTATTTTAGGATTTGGGATTCTATACAAATTGGTTCTTAGTAAGGGTAATCAGGGACATGGCACCTTGTGAGTGTTTAACAAACCACTAAAGGCTTTAATCAATCCTACTAGGGTCTCTTATAATTTTTATAGTAGTGCCTTATTCTAAAAGACATTGTACAACTAAGGCCTACATACCATGAGGACTTGATAGTTTAGTCTTATCCATTTATATACCGACCCAAGTGAAAAACCGGTTGGAGTCACCTTCAAATTGTTCTTAGGCAGGCCCCTCTAAAGGTAACAAAAGCAAGGGAGTACACTTGTAGTTCCACCTCCTAGTTCATGTAAAGTGCAAGGAGGGAGCACACATAGTTTATTTTTCTCACACTAACTTGATTTGTTCAATATTAACACCCAAACTTGAAATGTGTAGGTAATTTTTTAGACAACCAATGTCACTACAATGATTTTGATTCTCAAGATCACCGTGAAGTACAAGAGAAGTGCATACGAATTCGAATGACACAAGTTGCAAAAAAAATTACAAGATAAAGCAAACACAAGTTCTTTTAAATCCTCAAAAGCAATAATGAGTTCTTTTTAGAGCACCAAAATTTGAGTGTGAAATTGATTGTTCAATTTTAGTCCAAAATCCAAATTCTAGTAAGTATCTAAGGTTCCATTTTAACTAACTTTGATAAATCTTGAGTTGTAGGTTAATTTTAAGTCCAAATTGATCTAGTTGGTCCTAGAATAGGAAATAAAATGTAGAAATTGAAGACCTAAGCTATTACAAAGAGCATTAAAAAATGCTTTTAAGCCTCCAACTTGATTTTCCCCTATTTCCTACAAAGGCGACACTCTGCATTTGTCAAATGTGATGCTAAAAAACATAAGCGACACTCTGGTTAAAGAAAAAGTGGCACTTTGTAGAAGGCAGAAAGTGCGAATGGGAAACAGTTTTAGAAGTGACACTCTAAGGACATAAAGTAAGATAGAAGACAGAGTATGTGAATGCGGTGTGATAGAGACACGTGGATATGGCGCAACGTGATGAAGGTGACACTGTAGAATAGGAGTGACACTCTGTGGGCTCACAATTGCACCAAGGCGGCGTCACATTCCTATGTCTTCAAAAAATGGAAAAATCAAGCAAAAATTGAGAAATTAAGCTGGTTAACCTTCCTTCTAGCGCCAAAATGTGAACACCAAACCTGCACAAACTAACACAAGAACAATAAAATATTGTCAAACATGTTAGAAAGCTTAAATATAATGTTCCCTATGAAATTCTTGGAAGAACAAAGATGAAAACATGAAATAAAGCAAGAACAAAGCATGTAATCAACTAAAGTAACCCAACCTCAATCCCATAGGGGGATTGGTGCTCCTTTGAAGTGGAAAGAAGCCCTTTCCCAATCCCAATTGCTAATCTTGATGATTTGAAGATGATTCAAGTGTTGAAATGATGCTAAGTAGTGAACATGAACTCAAAAATAACATGAAAATGGTGATTGCTATGAACTCAAATGACTATAATGATAATGTGTGAAGTTGTGGATCCATATTATGAAAAGGATGCCTCTATTTATGGAAGCCAAGGGTTGAAGAATGGATGAAATTGGTGAATGTGGGATAAAATGAGAGCCAAAGAGAATGTGACGAGTGTCACAATTCTATTGGGGGAAGTTGGAGCACATTTTGGAAAATGTGTGAGTGGAGGAGGATGGAAGAGAAGTAAATGAAATTGGTTGAGGATTTGAAAGGTTGTAAGAGGAATTGAATGAAATTGGTTGATATTTGAGAGGATGTAAGAGAATTTATTGTAAATGTAAGAGGATGTGATAGGTTTTTTGAAAACCTTTGGGGGGAAATTGAATGAGAGGTTGTTGAGAGGAACATTCCTTGGAATATGCCTTGGTGAGGGAAAATAGAGGAATTAAATAATTAATTGAAATTATTTTCATGTGCAATTTGGTTAGTTGACCATGGGTTGATTTAACTCTTGAGGAGTTAAAAGCTGGAGGAATTAATAATGATGATTAGAAAGCTGATTTATGATTAATTATTCCAGAATTAATTAATTGGAGTGAATTAGGAGATTGTGACATTTGATTTGATTGATTTAATCACATGAGAAGATTAAAAGGGGATTTAATTAAATGAGTTGATTTAATTAAATACGATGAGAATTATTTAGAAGAAGGATGAATTAATCCAATAAATTTAATTATTTGATTAATAGCTGAATTTGTTGAATTTAACTAAATAATGTTGATTATTTAATTAATTGATGAATTTGAAGTGGTTTAGGAAGAAATAGTGTTAGTTAATCAGAATCAGACGCATAGTATCAATCAAGTCTTTTTTGGTGTCTACATTAAGAACTAGTTCTACCACAAGAGGAGCCGCCAAAAAACAACCATTAATAACCAACAATAAGGGAAAATCACCCATTAACAAAAAAGGTGAAGAAAGTAATCACCAATGAAAGGGTTCCCCAATTTAGCAACAAGAAATCATTTTGGTTTCCAAATTTATCCATGATTTATGCAAAAAAATTTGGACGTCATGAGGACCGTCCCAAAGAATATTGAATTTAATGCCCACTGTCAACTTGTCCCACACCAACTATTTGTGAGAGGTTATCTCCCACGAGAAATTAATGCAGGAGAGGGACATAAAAATGCTGAAAAAGGTCATACTTGAAAATTATTTCCATCTTTGGACACGTTAGAGTGTCATCCCAGTAATAACAAACAAATTTTTAAATATTTTCAAATAGTTTCACCATCCAGGTTAGCAAAGATACCACCAGTGGGAATTGATTCCCTCAAGCAAGGAATGTTGACTTGAAAATTAATATATGGAATCAACTTTCTTTGGACACTACATTGAATAAAGATGTTAAGATGAAAATTTAAATTCAAATAGGTGAAACAATATGCCTTAGTAAGTATTAACATGCCCTCAAGAGATATGAATCAAAGAGCCAATAATAGGATTATCCACAACATCCAATGCCACTGCTAAAAGGAATAGAGGCACATTTGGCCAAGTAATTCAAAATTATGCAAATAACCAGATGCAATCATGCCTCAAAAATTCCTTAAAAGAAATCTAATCATTGATAGCCCTATTTTCCAAGGAGTCTGCAAGAGTGTTAGCTTCTTTGTGACAATGCATAATCTAATAGGAGGAAGTTTTTTTAAGTAGAACTTGAATATGAGTAAAAAATTAATTCAAATGCCATGAATTTGAACTTTTATTTTAAATATCTAAGATCACCACCATTGAATCCCCTTCAATCACTATTTGGGATATGGAAAATTTTCTAGCCAACTCCAAACCAATTCTTAACGCATTAAATTATGCCACATTGTTGGCGCTTTCACCTAATAGAGCACACACAACTCCAATGGAATTACTCTGCCAATCTCTTAAGACTATCATAGCCCCAAATTTCCTAGGGTTACCCCTAGATCCCCCATCAAAATTCAACTTAATGATTTCCCGTGAAGGTGGAGACTATTTGATCATACTTCTATTCACACTAGGGCCCTTATTTTGCACAAAACCTAATTTAGGAAGTTTGAGAAGAGACCAATTTTTCAATATGAAAGAACCCCAGGAGAAGAATTTTTTTGACTTCTTGTTTCTATAAATGCTTGATAATGTTACTTCTAAAATGTAAATCTCATTTTTTTGAATAGTTTGTTTTAGGTTTGAGGCATTTTTCTTGAATATGCGGTTGTTTTGTTCTAGACAAAGGTTCCAGATGATGATGGAAGGGGAGATTTCCTAGATGCAAGAGAACTTAAAATTTGAGTATAACATAGGCCAACTTTAAAAATGATTAAGAACCAAGTTTTGGAAGGGGGACATCCAACCAAGTTTCTTCATCAACCAGGTCCAACAATAGTAAGCAAAGTCACAACCAATGAGAAGATTATCAGTCGATTCAAAATCTTTGCCACACAAAACACATGAGAATAGTGGAACTATTCCTAGTCTATCCAGTCTCGTACTAGCCAAAATTCTATATTTTAGAGAAATCCACACAAAAGCTCTAGCTTTAGGAAGGAAATCAAGTTCCCAACACATTTTGAAGGGCCAAGGAGAAGGGTGGGAATAGGAAGAAAGAGAATTGTATCCATCCTTTACATTGTACTTTCCTGACTTGGCCTTAGTCCATATTATTTCATCCTATCTATTTGACAAAAAGATTTGTCTTTTCTTTAGTTCATACTCAATTGATTCCTTCAAATAAGCAGGAGTTGAGAGGAAACTAAAATCTTTCCATTTTACCCTCTAGAGGGGGTCCCCTGGGTCAGTAACAAAATGGTCTTTCACCTTAGTACCCTAGAGGACCTTAAGAACTGATTCAATTTACTCCCAATTACCAATAAGTCTTAGAGGCTTATGACCATTCCATGCATTATCCTAGAAAAGAGCTTTTTCACTGTTATTAATCAAGCAAGGTGAGGAAGAAGGATAGACCTGCAAGAAGAAATGAAATTCCAAATTTTTGACCCAGGAGGGAGATCTCTCTAGGTGAAAATCCTTTCTCTGTCTAGGGAATCCAAATATTTGTACCTCATAATTTGACACCATTTAGTGTTTGGTTTAGAATATATCTTCCAGACCAATTTAGAACCTAGCGCCTTGTTTTGCAAGAACAGGTCTCTCAATCCAACACCCCCATTCAATTTGGAACTGCACAATGATTCCCATGCCACCAAAGGCAATTTCCTCTTTTGAGCGACATTTTCAGACCAAAGAAAATCTCTAAAAACCTTTTGTAAAGCCATGCCCTTTCCTTGTGGGAGTTTTAAAATCAACATTAAGTAAATTGGGAGGGAGTGTAGTATAGCCTTAAGCATCACCATTTTTCCTACAAAGGAGAGCCATTTTGATCTCCAAACTAGAATCCTATTAGAAGTAGAAATAATTAACTTATCCCATAAATCATTCTTTTATTTTCCCAAAAAAAGGGGATTCCCAGATATTTTCAAGGAAGAGAATCACATAGGAGGCCCCAAAATTTTAATATTTGTGCTTTGGCCAAAGGATTTACATTGATGAAGAAGATCTTTGATTTTTTTTTGTCGAAGGATTGACCCAAGAAGGTACAATAATTAGTTAATATCTTTCTTATCACCTTTTCTTCCTCCATTCCAGCTTGGCCAAACAAAAGAGTATCATCTACAAATAGGGAGTGAGAGATTGGCAACAAAAAAGGCCTCATAGAGGTGCCTTTCCACAACCTAGAGGATCATGAAGAAATTATAGATTTTCTCAAACCTTCAACCATTAAAATAAAAAGGGAAGGAGAGAGGGGATCTCCTTGCCTTACCCCTTGAGTTGAAGAAAATTGTCTGTATGGGACCCATTGACTATTATTGAGAAATTAGCCCCCAAGAGACAAGAATAAATCCACTTACACTAGTTGTAAGAAAAACCAATTTTTTTAAGGACCGCCAATAAAAAGTCCCAGTCAACACTATCATAAGCTTTCTCCATGTCTAATTTCAAGACAACAACAAGGGATCTGTCCAATATTATTGAATGCAAAACCTCATGTTCCAAAATAACTCCTTCTGGAGTGTCTTTACCTGGCACAAAACCCCCTTCCTCATCTAAAATGATGAAAGTGAGCAATTTCGCTAATCATGAGGCTATTGCTTTGGTAAAAATTTTGTAAATTGTGTTACACAAAGAAATAGGTCTAAAATCATTGAAAGAAGGGTCTAACTTTTAAGGAATGAAGGCAACTATAGTGGAATTAAATTCCCTTAAAACATTTCGGTTTCTTCTTGATTCTTCCAAGGCAAGAAGGACGTCCCTGCCTACAAAATCCCAACATTTTTGGAAAAATAAGGCCATAAAACCATTTAGACTAGGGGCCTTTTCAGTAGCCATTGAAAACATGACACTTTTAACTTCTTCTATAGAGAATTTAGACATCAAAAGTTTTTCGTGCTCATTTGTAACTAACATGGGGACATTATCTATTATCACATTATCAATTAGGGATTTATGTTGCTTTCTGGGTGCAAGAAGATTTTTGAAAAATAGGACAACTTAAACACCAATATATTTTTTGTTTCAAGAGTGTCCCCAGAAGAGGAAATGATGGAAATAATCCTGCTTGTTTTCCTTATGATTTTTGTGGAGGCATGAAAGAACTTTGAATTTTTATCTCCATCCCTTAACCAGAATTCCCTAGATTTTTGTCTCCAATACAATTCTTCTCTTGCAAGAATTTCTTCTAGTTCTACTTTTAGTTTCTTTTCCTTATCATACAAAGGAGCATCCATGCCATTTTTATTTACTGATTCATAAACATTAGATAATTCTTGCTCCATCCCAAGCTTTTCAGAAAAAAATATTCTTGTAGTGGTTTACATTCCATTCTTTGATTTTGAACTTAAGAAATTTTAGCCTTTTACAAAGTTGAAACATTATGGAACCATTTATAAAAGGGTTGTTACGACACCAAGTTTTTAGAAGTGGTATGAAATCTGCATCTCTGAACCACATTGGTTCAAATTTAAAATAGCCCATCCTCAATGGTTTCTCATAAAAAATAGAAAGAGAAATGGGGAAGTGATCTGAACCAATCAATGTGTAAATCATTGAAGAAAAATACCATGAAGCGTTCAACCAATTTTCAAATAGCAAGAATTGATCCAACCTCTCTCCATTTTGAGAAAAATCCTTAGTTTAATCTCGAGGGTGAAATGAGAGTAATGCTATTGGAAAATAGCTATTTTATGGTCATTTTCAATTGTGTGGTTCATTGGAATAGAGTTTTTGAAGGCGAGCCTTATTTTCACTACTTGATTGGATTATTCATCAAGCCCTAGCACACTGGTTTTAACCCTTTTGAGGACTCCCAAACTGTGTTCCTGTGGGTGTGTCTCCGTTGGTTCCCAGTTGAATATTGGCATAATGATATTCTGCATATGGTTGCTCTGCTTTTAGAGAAACCGGTGGGTCCCTCTCATGAAACACATGATATAAAGGTAATGAATTTTGCTCGCATGTGTTGATATTTATTTGAGTAACCCTCTTCTAGAATCTTTGGAAATTTGTGTGGGTTCATCTTCTTAGATGCAACAACTAGATTATGAGACTCTTCATTTTCGATGTTGGTTGTGCCATGAATGTTTCCATTTGTAACATAGATGTCATGGGTACAGATCTTTAGAGTATCAACCTACTCAGCCTCCTCGCAATCCTCCTAAGATGACAAATACAAGGCTCCTATTCTTGGTGAAGTTCGAAATAAAGAGGGTTTTACTCATGTAAAGCATCGTAATAGGAACTATGGAAATAAGAGAACTTTTAAGGAGAGATAGGAAGGGGACGCTTTTAATCACTTTGATGTGTTGGATGACCTTAGCTAGTAGGAGGTGAACCCAGGTATGATGGCTCTAGACTAGGGTGTCTTGGAGGTCATTCACGAGGGTACTATTTTTGACAATCTTTGGAATACTCAGGAATGTGGTTTATTTCAAATGTATACTAATCTAAGACTTATAGATTCAGTGGTTCTTGAGGTCCTTGTAGCTATGTAAAATATTGAGGGGGAAAACTCTCTTCCTTTGGAAAATATGGTGTTTGATTCAGAAAAAGGAAACCGAGCTTCTCCTTCTTTTGGGCTTCACCAAAAAAATCCTAAGAAAGGGGATCCTGAGAAGCCCTCTAAGGTCAAGAGAAAGAAGGATTTGGAGAAAATTAAGATGATGGCAGAGACGCTAGTGGAGTCAGGATCTGTTAAGACTCTTGATTCTCACTTTTCCAACCCTTAGAAAATATTATTCTCTCATGGAATGTAAGAGTATTGAATAGTGGACCTTGATAAGAAAATTATTTGTGATTTACTTCGAAGTCATTCTCTTGATATGCTATTCATCCAAGAAACTAAAATTTTAGTTGAGAGTATGTGTGGTTTGGTGCCTAAACTATGGTGGGAATTGCCAATGTATTGGAGCTCAAGGTAATGTTGGTGGATTCACATGCTTTTGGAATCCTTTGAAGATTTTCCCCTTTGGTGGATGTATTGTAAGTATTCTATCTATGTGGTTGCCTCAAGTTTGGAGGCTAGGGAGATTTTTTTCTTAATAATATCTATGCTCCCATGGATATGCCAGGTAAGATGAGCCTTTGGTCTCATATTCAGTTTATTCAAAGTTCTACCCCTCTTTACCCTTAGATTATTGCTGGTGATTTCAATACTATTATTGATCTACAAGATAAGCAGGGAGGAGTGTTGAGGTTGGAGCCTTTTTATTTTCTTCGTGATAATATTTATTTTCTAAATCTTGTGGATATTAGACCTTGCAATGGTCAATACACTTGGAATAATAAATGTTGTGGTAAGGATTGTATTTCTGAGAGGTTAGACAGGTTCCTATTTTCTTGTTTCTGGATTGGTGGGTCTTGGTTGACTAGTTTTAAGATTCTTGATTGGAGGGGTTCTGATCATCGAAAAATTAAGCTTTCTACTTCTCTTTCCCATGTTGCTTGGTCCCCCTCTTTTAAGTTTCAACTTATGTGGCTATAGGAACCCTCTCTATAGGATTATATGGTTGACTGGTGGCATCATGGAAGACTTGCTTATGGCACACCAATATTTTATTTTGTTAAGAAATTGCAGTATGTGAAGTATCAACTCAAAAGGTGGAATACGTAGTGTTTTGGAAATATCTTCCATGCTAAGGCTATTGCTCAAGATAGTTTGGATGATATTACTCATGATATTAGGGAGTTTGGGATTTTTGAGGAGTCCCTTTTGGTAGAGGCATAGACTCTAAAAGCTTTTGAGGAGTGTAAATTGCAAGAGGATATTTATTAGAAATAGAAGGTGTGTGTGGATTGGTTATATGAAAGAGATATAAACACTACATTTTTCTTGAATTCTATAAAGGATAGGAGACATGAAAATTCCATCCTTTTCCTTGTAAATTCTAGGAGGTGAGAATTTGTCCTCTCTAGGAGACATTTCCAGATAAGCTTCTCAATAATTTGTTACTTTGTTTAGAGAGGATTCCCCTGAAGTGTGGGCCAAATAGATGTTGAACATATAGAATATTGAGAGGGGGGGTGAATCAGTATTCCATAAACCCATAGTAAAATCCACTTAAACATTATCACAATTCTGACTGAATCAACAAGAGTAAACATAGAAACAAGTCAATGCAATCATACACATGAACACTAGGATTTTTACGTGGAAAACCTAGAATGGGAAAAACCATGGTGAGGGTCAACTCACAATATATTTATCCAGATACAAAATATTACAGGGCTCATTACCAGGACTCACTATCCTTAAAAGGCTCATAGCCTGAGTACAAAAGATGGCTCACTTCCAAGATACAATGATAGTGGGTCACTGCCAAAAGAATGAACTGATGGAATACACCTTCAATGTATAGGGTTCAATTCCAATGAAGCTTAAAATATGAAGTACTACCTCAGACAACATTCACTCAATAAAACTGCATTGATCACAACTGATAAAGCATTTAGGCTCAGATCTTCAGAAACTTCTCAATCCTCTTTGCATTTCACATTCACTGCTCATGTGTGTCTTCTTCCACTACTCTTCGCATCACACTCAAAACACCTTATATATATACAAGCATATCTTAATCATCAATTAGGTCGACACCATATAAGTTTTAAACATTTCATCCATGTAGTGCATTATGCCAAGTTGGCTATTAGTCTTCATAATATATTGCATTCATTGAGTTGGCAATGACTAGAATACAATTCTCCAAACCAACAAGTAATTCTCAAAGCAAACACCTTCCATTTCTGAGAACACATTAATTTCCCTTTAGTAGAATGTGGAGTCTCCCACATAGTATACCACACACAAAATAATAGTAGGATACAAAGTTAAACTTTGTCAGAGATAAATTTATGTTCATAGCAAAAGACATCTCAAGATCTGGGATAGAACTGTCTAAATGAGTCAAGAAAACATGGTTAAGAGATTAGAGTCATATTAGATCTTGTGATGAGTTCCAGAATCAAATACCAACACACCAATCCATCACAAAGGAGTATTACCGGTAGAGAACAACTTTCGGTAAACCAAGTAAACTTTCATATAGTTATTACCATATAGTTATTACCATGTTGACATCAATGAAAACATAGGAACAACCAACACAACCATCCATAATTCATTCTCATGTTGTGAAGCTTCCAACAATCTCCCTCTTTAGCATTGATGGCAACATGCATGACAAAAATCTTTCCAATATACCACAATCAAATGCACTGACTACTCCCCCTATCAAAACTATTCTTAAAAAAAGTTTTTCCTTTGAATCTTTATCTCTTTATCTCTCCCCCTTTGACATCAATGAAAAAGGAAGGGGTCTGGTATAAATGTAACTATGCATCAAAAAAGCAACTAGAGTAATATGAATACAACTTAAAATTAACCTGAAGGAAAATTTCTGAGACTCGCCAGGATAGCCTTCCATGACGCTTTACCTTCTTCCCATGAACCTTTTGCACTGACAAGAGTCTTGTAAAGTAGCTCAAGTTTAGTTGGTGACTCAATACCATCTATTAAAGTATTGGGACTAAGAGTGACCTCTGATAATTTACCAATACAACTAAGAGAACTAGAAACAAAAGTATGTTTGAGTTTAATCATGTCTCTGAGTGCCACAAACTTCTTGATAACATATGTCCTTTGGTCCTACAGAGAGAAAAAATTGTCTTGAAGCTGCACAATGTAGGACCTCCTCTGATTATCTTTTTCTTCTACTAACCTGTATGTATCTTCCTGAGTGCTCAATTAAGACTCACTCATCTGTATCTCATTTCTCATATCCAATGTACTGCCAGACCAATCTAGGAAAAAAGAAAGTAGTTCCTGTGCCTCTTTTTCACAACCTTGTACACTCTCCAATTCCTTCATTACTTGATTGTGTGCATTCACACATTTTCCTTTGATATATTCCAAATTTTCTTCAACAAATCTAATTCCAGTAGACATTTTAAGTTTTAAGATGTATACCTTCAAAGAATTAACCATTCCATGAAGATTCTCCACAATAGAGATAGATGAATCAAAATTAGCATTGGGATAAAATTCTACAAATCTTCCAAAGCTCTTTGAATATTTATTCTTTCATGCTCATGTTCAAGCTTACTTTCTTCTGCACCTTCTTGTTTCACTACACTCTTCCTTTTCTTCCCTATTCTGGTCATGCTACTAGAGATACTTTCTTCATTGATATGTTTAGGGCTTTCCAAGAGAATTTTAGCATATTTATCAATTTCAACCTTTGACACTTCATAATCCAATTCAGATATCCAAACTAACCTTGATTCAACTGCTTCCATGTGACAAAAATCTGTAGACAAGAAAATTTATGCTTCCAAAGTATCTTTCCACAACAATTACTGGAATCCTAGACCTTTTGTTCATCCTCATCTAAAATGTTCCAAAGAATATGACAAGGGTAGACTCTTGTGCATCCAAACTACAAAGATTTATCATGAATTTCCTAATTTGATAGGCAATAGGCTTTGAATTTGACCATTCTACCATTCCTATTACCGGTAACTCTCTCAAAAAGTAAAAGAGTAGACAAAAAACCAAATTGCCATACCAAAATATACTCTTTTTGCTCTTCTTGATCTCCTTTAAATGATTCAAAATATGTATGTGAATTAGTTCACACAAGTCATATTCCATACCTTTTATTACCATATCAACAACAATATGCATCGCAATAGTAGAAACTATAGAGTCATTGTTAGGGATACAAACTTTATGACCGATGACCATAGCAACATACCTTATTACCAAATCAACAATCAATCTCAAACCAATCTCTTTTCCTTTAGAACTTGCACCTGTAACCTCAATTATTTCTTCCTCATTCATAGCCTTCAGTTTAGGAATTGGTCCAAAGGAACATAAACCAATTACATCTCTAATTACTTCTCTCATGACCAGTGTGCCTCATCAATCCAAAAAGATTCATCATGAATTCTGCTCAACACTATTCGAATATACTTCTTGTCAAATTCAAACAAGGGGGCTTTCCTCCAAACATCCAACTTTTTCTCAACTAATACGCTATATGAATCATGGCTCTCTTTCAATTCATTTTCCCAAAGCACATTCAACTGAACTAGCGACATTTCTTCAAACTTACTGTAAACAAATGTATAAATATCTTTTGTAGGAAACACTTTTGGAGGGATGTAAGAGAAAGTACCAATAGACTCTTTCGACACATTTCTCATATATCTCTTCAACCTAGCTTTATCCGTACAATTCACAATCTTTGAATTATCAATGGCAATAAAAGTGAAAGATTGTGCAAACAAGAATACCTCTGAAAATGCCAACAAGAAATGTATAGATATCCTACTTCCAGAGCTCATTTCAAATTCATCTTTTATTTTCTTCAAATTTTGAAACCATGAGTTCCCTTCTAAACTTTCTTTGCATGCTTCTTCGAAAATACATAGGCTTTTAAAATTATCTAAACTTATTCCATTCATTTTGAATGAATTTACAATAAATGTTTCAACTTGCAGGTAGATTGCCTCAAAAACTATGTATGCCTCCATTATTTCAAATTCTGAAGACTTCATTCTTCACACATGTTATTGAGAAAATACCTTAATCTTGTTACCACATTAAGTATACTTCTATCATGATATGACACAAGTACTAATGAGGGGGTTTATTATATTTTTTGATGATTTCTCCCCCTTAGCCACTTCTTTTATTTAGAAATTGATGAGAGTATCTATATCAGAGGTTGACACAAATAAGACTTTTTATTCCTTTCTCCAAATACTTTCCATTTCCTTGCTTCTTCTGAATCAAAGGTTAGATCATTCTTCTTCACCAGATAGATGTTCTTCTTTCTTTTTCTTTTACTACCAGGGTGTTCCAGTTTTTTGCACTTACAACAAACAACATTCTTCTTTCCATTTTCCCTTTTATCCAACAGACTATCTTTATATCCATTCTTCTTGCTCTTAGATAAAGAATAATTCATACTACTTCTGCAGTCCTTTGCCTTATGACCAAATTTCTTGCAGGAATAACAAACATCATTAAAGGATAAATACCTTTTAGCATCATATTGTTTGATAGGATTTTTTTTGGAATTTCTTCTTCGCTCCTTGATTTGTCCATTTTTGTACCACGTCTTCTTTCTAGTGGATTACTTTGCTTTATAACACTTACCTTCCTCAAACCCTAAACCATTCTTATCCATTTCCAGTCTTTGAGAGGTAATCAACTCATCAAGCATCACTGAGCTTATCTTAAATTTGTCTTCAAAAATTCTTGCCTTTTCCAAATTAGATCTCAATATTTCTGCTTCTAATTCAAGCTTTTTGCACTCATCCATCCTCTTTTGAATTTCAATTTCCCGACATCTTTAGTTCTTTTCTTCTCATCCAGTTGTTCTAGTAGGCTAGTGATGATTTCTTCTCCTTTAGTCAACCAATCTCATGCTTCCATACCTTTAATTTGTAGCTTTTCAATGTAATCATTTGCTTTTATCAACTTGTCCTTCAATACTTCAATTTCTTTTGAAAATTCAGCAGAGACTACCTCTGAAGGAAAAAATTTCTCATATTCAAATTTCGCGACCTTCCTCAAGCTGTTAGGCTTCTTTCGAGGAACCAAGCTCTGATACCAATTGTTGAACATCCAAAATACTGAGAGGGGGGGGGTGAATTAGTATTCCATAAACCCATAATAAAATCCACTTAAACATTATCACAATTCTGACTGGATTAGCTAGAGTAAACATAGAAACAAATCAATACAATCATACACATGAACACCAAGATTTTTATGTGGAAAACCCAGAATGGGAAAATCCACGGTGAGGGTTAAATCACAATATATTATATCCAAATACAAAATATTATGTGCCTCATTTCCAAGACTCACTATCCTTAAAAGGCTCACAACCTGAGTACAAAAGATGGCTCACTGCCAAGATACAATGAGAGTGGCTCACTGCTAAAAGAATGAACTGATGGAATACACCTTCAATGTGCAGGGGTCAATTCCATTGAAGCTCAGAATATAAAGTACTGATTCGCACAACAACCACTCAACAAAACTGCATTGATCACAACTGATAAAGTATTTAGGCTCAGATCTTCAGACACTCCTCAATCCTCTTTGCACTTCACATTCACTGCTCATGTGTGTATTCTTCCACTACTCTTCTCATCACACTAAAAAAACCTTATATATACAAGCATATCTTAATCATCAATTATGTTGGCACCATATAAGTTTTAAACATTTCATCCATGTAGTGCATTATGCCAAGTTAGCTATTAGTCTTCATAATATATTGCATTCGCTGAGTCGACCAAGACTAGAATACAATTCTCCAAACCAACAAGTAATTCTCCAATAAAACACCTTAAAATTTGAGAACACATTAATTTCCCATCATACTACTAGTAAAGAGACTATAAAAAAAACCAAAACATAAGAATGCTCACTTTAGTAGAATACAGAGTTTCCCACATAGTATACCACACACATAATAATAGTAGGACATATAGCTAAACTCTATTAGAGATAACTTTTTGTTTACAACAAAAGAGGTCTCAAGATCCATGATATAACTATCTGAATGAGTCAAGAAAACATGGTTAATATATTAGAGTTATACTAGATCTTGTGATTAATTTCAGACTCAAATACCAACACATTGATCCATCACAAAGGAGTATTATCGGCAGAGAACAACTTTCGGTAAACCAAGCAAACTTCCATATAGTTATTATCATGTTGAAATCAATGACAATATAGGAACAACCAACACAACCATCCATACTTCATGTTCATGTTGCAAAGATTCCAACAAGAGAATCATGTCCTATCTTGTATTCTATCTCTTATTTATTTGGAAATGAATGAGGACCTCTTGAGTTGTATCACCCTAGAGGAATTGAAAGCAACTATTTTTCAAATGAAGAAGGGGAAAGCCCCGGGTCCAGATGGGTTCCCTACTAAATTTTTTCAAATAGATGCTAAGGGCTATGAACTCTACTTTTCTTTCTCTCATCCCCTAATGTGATGGAATTGATAGGCTGGGTATGTTTAGACTCATTTCCCTTTGTAATGTGGTCTATAAGATTCTATCTAAGTTGTTGGCTAAGTGATGGATTGGAAAGTTGGTCTCTAAGGAACATGGGGCTTTGTGGCAGATAGGAAAATATTGGATGGAGTGGTTATTGCTGCCAAGACTATTCATTCCATGGTGGCATCCAATGAAAAATATATGTTCATCAAACTTGACATGGCTAAAGCCTATGATTGAGTTAAATGGTCCTTCTAGAAAAAAGCGCTCCTTGCTTTTGGATTTGTTGAGTATGTTATATGGATAATGAGTTGTCACTTCCACTTCTTTCTCAATTTTGATTAATTGGGAATTGTTGTCCTTCTTTAAGGCTTCTAGAGGCCTTATACAAGGAGATCCCCTTTCTCCTTACCTTTTTATTCTTTTGGCTGAAGGCTTGGAGAGAGTGATTAAGAGCCATGTTAATCAAGGTCTAATACAAGGATGGTAGTGGGGTAATGGTCTTTTACCTTAGTCACACCTGCAATTTGTGGATGATATTGCTCAGATGGGTATGATAAAGGTTAGAGAGGCTACTAATTTGTGTAGGGTGTTGGAAATCTACCTTGCAGCTTCTAGTCAACAGATTAATGTGGGTAAATCTTCCATTTTCTTCTTTAATACTCATGTGCTTATCCAACAATGCATTGCTCATATTTTGAGATTCTAGATTAGCCAATTGTCTTTGGCATATCTTGGCATCCCTATCTCTTTTGGTACCCTTGTTAGTGGAACTTGACAAATTATTTTAGATAAGTTTTAAATGAAAGTGAACCATTGGAATCATAGATGGCTATCTTTTGTGAGTAAGTTGTTGCTTCTTAAGTCGGTGGTGCAGGATCCTCCAAACTACAGGTGTATGCTTTAAGTGGATCCTTTAGGATTTATCAGAGATTTGGACTCTCTGGATAGGAAATTCTTATGGGATGACAACCTGTCATCCTCCAAGTGGATTCTAATAAAGTGAGAATTTGTTTGTCACCTGAAATATTTGGGTGGCCTTGGATTGTGGTAGTCCAGTTTCTCTAGTTTGGCTTTGGTAGCTAAGTTGTATTGGAGATGGTGCATTTAATATGACCATGTTTAGGCTAGGATTATTTTGATAAAGTATATGAAGGGGGTTTCAAAGGAGGAGGTCCCTCAATATCCTCTTTTGGGGAAAGGCTCTGTGATCTAGAATACGCTTAAGAAAGGCACTAATTTGATCAATGATGGTTTTTTCTAGATTTGCAATAGGGGGTTTGATGCTCTTTTCTACATTTGACTCTTTGGATGGGTTTCATCCTATCATGGATCAAAACCCTAATTTGCAAGATCTATGTCAATGCTTCTTGGAAGTTGGGTGGTCCAGGGTGGTGGACTTCAAAACTTCTTATCCTTGTGAGCCAATGGAAGTGTCTAGATGGAAAGACTCGTGTGAGTGGCCTATTGGTAGATGTGAAGAGGATTGAGTTGAGCTCTATAAGATTCTTGTTGATAGAGATTGCAACTCTCTTAGGGAGAGGGATATTTTGGCTTGGAGCCCCGATCTTAAAAGGGTTTTTACGATGGCTAGTGGCTATCAAGAGCTGATGTTTCAAAATTATGGTGGGATGAAAGTTTCTTGGTGGAAAATTGTCTAGAATAAGTTTTTCTGGCCTAAGTGTAATTGCTTCCTGTGGACTTTAGCTTGGAATAGGTTCTTGACTTGGGATAATATTTAGAAACATGGGTTTCAGGGCCCTTCTATTTGTGTCCTTTGTGGGTGTAGTGAGGAGGATTCATCCCATTTGTTCTTCTATTGTCCTTTTTCTTTGCTTATGTAGCATTTTTTGAGGGGAATTTGGGGACATCCTTGTGTTCATGCTTCCTCACTAGTTGAATTTTGGAGTAGCTTGGGGAGGCCTCTGACATAGGCTTCTTTTCTTCAAATTGTGTGGACCATCAAACCAACTTTCATTCTTTGGCAGATATGGATTGAAAGGAATTGTAGGATATTTTGTGGTGTTAAGTTGATGATCCAATAGGTTTGGAAGAGAGTTGTTCGTATGATTTAGGAGTCTATGGAAGCTAAATGTGAAGTGTCCTTCTCTTTGGAGAGGGCAGATAAAGAGATCCTGAATAGATATGGTATTTGAGGTTTGGCTTTTGATTCCTTTTATGTTAAAAGAGGCAAGCATGCTAAAAAGAAGGTTATGAGAGTTGGGGGTTGGTCTCCTCCTTCAATGAATGTTTTAAAGATCAATATTGATGGTTCCTCCAGGGGTAATCTCAGACCCACTGGGATTGGTGGCTTTGGTAGAGATAACTTTGGTAAGATTATTATTTTTATTCTCTATTCATAAGGGGTAGCAAACCAATAATTTTATGGAAGTTCTAGAAATCCTTTGGGCCTTAGAGAGAGCCCGTGCTCTTAGCTAGTGCAGGATTATTTGTGAATCTGATTCTCAAGTCATTGTTAACTTGTTGACATGGTAGAAGTTGGACAAGATTAACTGGCAACTTGCCTCTATTGTTAGACAAAATTTATGCTTGTGTTCTTGTTTTGAGTCTGTGTCTTTCACTCACATTCCTCAGGAGTGGAATAGGATTTTCAATTGTTTGGCCAAATGGGCTTCTGAGCAAGATGGCAGTTGGTAGATTGATGGCTTGGAGAAGTTACCCCTTGTGCTTGTCTAATATTTGGAGAAGTTTATTTTAGAGGACGTGGGAGGTTGATGTTGCTTGCTGGTTGGGATATTGGTAGTCTTGTCTATTGGGTGATTGCTAGCTAGGGGTGTGTCTCTAGCTTTTTCTATGTGTCCATTTGGATCCTAACCTTTTTGTTTTGATTGTATTCTATTTTTAATAAATTTTTACCCTCTTTTCAAAAAAATAAATAATATTATTATATTATAATAATATAATATAATATAATATAAAAAGAAGTTTTTTTTGGCTATGTAAGAAAATAATTTTATTAATATTCAAAAAAAGATTACATTTTTTGTACATTCAAGAGCTTTTTCCTCTTCCCTAGTTGTCGAGAAGACTATGTAGAGTCTAGCTTGAGCCACTACCCTAAGTCCCAACAATCCAAAAAAGAGCCAATTATCAAAATGGAGGCTACACAAAACCCTACTCGACATTGCAAATAATCAATATACAAGATTGTCTCATAAAACCAAAGGTAGACACAATAAGAATATACCATAATTATAAACTTAATCTTATTCATCACCATTCTCCTGAATATAGTTTATGAAATCACCAACCCAAGAAAAATCTTAAACCGATTCTAGATGCAATATTTTTTTCAAAAACCTCACCCCCTCCATTGCCCATGTCCAATGAAGCAACAAGTTGACACCCTTGAAATCCAACAAGAAGGCGTAGAATTTAACCACCACACCTAGCACATTGAGCAGTCCCAGGTCTCCTAGCCTTAGGATGCCACCACCCGACTGAGAAAACCCCACAACCTCCTCAAGCCCCGTAGTAGCTCCAGCTTCACCATCTTCCTTTTTATTCATAGAACCTCATCCTTTGGTAATTTGAGATCCAATAGTGTGGTGACAAACCAAGAGGATATGTCAGTGTCCACTCTGTATCTTTCTTCTACAACTAAGAACACACACCCCAAAACCAAATTCATAGCAATGAGCAACATGAAATCATTCTCAAGAAGAATCCTCTTCATCCTAAGCTCTGTGATTTCTCCTAGAAAGGTCATTTGGTGTCAAGAGCTAACAAGCGTTATAAGAGTATCCATTACATTGTCCTCAAAAAACACCATAACCATGCAAACAATAAAATTGGCCTTTTATTCCATCCTTTAAAGACCACTCCACTTGTGGCAAAACTTACTAATTAAGAGCTCCACTCCTAGCGTACTCCTTGCTAAGATTACAATATGTCTATGTAGCTCTTTTAGACTATGATATCATCTCTCGACCTTCTTGCATGGGTAGAAGCCTAACAAAATAAATATTTCACCATAACTATCGAAGCTTCCCCACGTGTTGAAGCATTTAAGCAAGGACTGAGTGGAAAAAATCCTTGTTTAATCATTACCACACGTCAAATCAGCTCTAGTGGAGGAGTCAAGAAAAGTTTTAACTTAACATGTGAGTTCTAAAATATGCTATTATTTTGCCATCATTGCTCATGATTAATTTTAATCCAAAAGGATTGGGTTCTGCCAAAAATGGTTAGCTATGCTAAAGTGTGCTTAAATATTTTCCTCTTAGAGGAAAGCACATAAGCTGATTACAACACTACCACTTATCAACACATCGCAACTCATCACAACCAATGTTCGGGTATGGCATTTGGGAGAGAAATTTAGCACCATGTGTATGTGGGCTAACACCAACACTTCCACTTGTCAACCCATCACAACACATAAACCATCCACTTATAATTAGAATAAATTATGCCTCCCACTTGTTTCTTGCTTGAAGTCTTGACCTCTTATTCAAAGTGTGTCTCTTATTTCATGTGACGCGTCTTCTTGTTCCAGTGACATTAGGATTTATATCCTTCAAGAGCATGACCTTTCTTAGCATATGACATTCCTCTTAGTGGTAATGCTATGGATTGCATTCCCCAAGGTGTGAATGTTTTATCTCTCCACTAGTCCTCTCTTGATGGTAATATCGAGCGTGATGTTCCATAAAGTGATACCTTTCATGAACTAAGCAAAAACCCTTTGACTATCTTAAACCAAAACTTTTAGCCACTAAGCATAACACAACTTGCTTGGTGGTGCCTTTATTTGATGAGTATCTAGCATAGTGTAGCTTTCAATCCTTGTGATTGTCATATGTGGCACCTTATTAAAGTTATTAGGGAGTATAACTATTGGTATGGTTGACATATGGGAGCTTGTAGACCTGGAATGAATTTCCCATTGCCACTTATTTTTTGGGTACACACTTAGTGTATATCAGACTGCACTAGACCTTATGTGTTTCTCACTTGTTTAGGTTCATTGAGTGTATACCAAATTGCACTTGTGAGCATTTTTCTCATGGCCACCTTTCATAACACAACTTTCTTTCTTGTGGTTCCATGAGAGCGTGTTTGATGGACTTGGCATAACACAACTTGCTCTATTTCATATTTTCTTTGCATTAATTTTGACATTGTATGATATCTTGTGTCACTGTTGCATTGACATGTCTCTTTGTGCCTTTGTTGGTTTGCAAAGGGATCTTTGATCCTAGGGGATTGATCATCCTCCTTGATCTTTGTCATCACATCTTTCTAACAATTATACAATTAGACCTCTCTTGATTTATTTTTCTACTTTAGTGTGATTTTGAGCATAGGGCTCATATTCTCACTAAAGTGGGGGCTAAATGTAGTGTAGAAAAATGTATTCCTTTACATTTTCACACTATTTTTGTATCCCCTTAATTAATTTGACTTAATTAAGCTTCTAATTACCTAAATTATGCATTATCATTTTCCAAAAGGGAAATTGACATTAACAAAATGCTAACATTCTTTTAAACACCTTGGGAATTGTGTGTCCTGGATTTAGGTCCTAGGAACCATTCTCCCAAGGGCGAATGGGTCCTCCTTCAGTCCTAGATCAAAATTTTTAATATGTTTTTGGTGGCATTTTAATGATTCAAATTCAAATTTCAATTGTCGGCTTATGGAATACAATTTTCAAGAAATTAGATTGTTGTAGGGGGGAATAAAGCAATAGGAAAAACACAACAAATGAATTAAACAAACTTAATTCAAACAAGATAAAATCCTAAAACCCATACTCATGAAATGAATCTCTAAAATAACAAAATCAAACAATCTAATCCTAAGATAACATAAATCGAATTCAAAACCTTAAAAGCTATACCATCCCATGTCATAGTTGTGTTAGTATTGAGGTTTGGATGTCAGATTGCTTGATTCAATATAAAGCCTCCATTTTTGTTGTTGCAAAAGCTTCAATTTATGTAAATGGTGAATTAGAATATGATACATATAATTGCTTGAGGTTTGGAAGAGGATGCATTTCTCTTGAGGATGCATTTCTCTTGATGGTAAACATAATACTGTTGTGAGATTTGGTGATAATATAGCTGGTGTGAGATGATTATGGATGATCATAAATACTTATATGTGTTGATGATGATTTTGTATTTTTTTTGATGCAATATAAATATGCTATGGATGGATGTATGGTTACAATTATATGCAAAGGATGATGATATCTGATGAATAATGATTTATTATATATAGGTACTTCATGTTGCTTATTGATGACTATTCAAGAATGATGTGGGCTACTTTCTTAAGGGAGAAATTTGAAGCTCTAGAAAAGTTCAAGTTCTTTAAGGCTATGGTTGAGATAGAGACAGGTCTGAAGATTAAATGTTTGAGATTAGATAGAGGTGGTGAATTCACTTTTATTGAGTTTAATTCTTTTTGTGAAGAGCATGGAATAAAGAGATAGTTATCTGCACCGCGAAACCCTCAACAAAATGGAGTTGTGGAAAGGAAGAACATAACAGTTCTAGATGCTGATAGAACCATGATGTTGGAAGGAAATGTACCTCATATCTATAGGAGAGAAGTTGTGAGTACTGCTGTGTACACACTTAACCGGGTACAAATCAAAGGTGATACTGGTAAGACTCCTTTTGAGCTATGGACTGGTCAAAAACCTACCGTTAGATATTTCAAGATATTTGGAAGCAAGTGTTATATCAAAAGAGATGAAGAATAGAAGAGAGATTAGAAGAGCTTGAAATTGAAGAACATTCTAAGAAGACTCTAAGGTATGTAAGGTTGAATCATTCAGAAGATCAAATTATTGGTGATAAGAACAAAGGTGTCCAGACTAGGAGAAAGATTGCAAAAGAATATTGTTCGATTTCAAAGACTGAGCCTAACAATGTGAATGCAGCATGCAAAGATGAACATTGGGTTGAAGCAATGAATGAGGAAATACAACAAATTGAAAAGAATGATACATGGATTCTTGTTCCTAGACCTAAGGATAAGAATGTAATTGGAACTAAATGGGTCTTTAGAAACAAATTGAATGAACAAGGTGAAGTGGTTAGAAACAAAGCAAGACTGGTATGTAAGAGATATTCATAGATGGAAGGTATTGATTTTGAAGAAACTTTTTCCTCTGTTGCTAGAATTGAAGTTGTGAGATTGTTTCTTGCTTATGCTACTTACAAAGACTACAAAGTTTATCAAATGGATGTCAAGTCTGCTTTTCTAAATGGAAAATTGGAAGAAGTGTATGTTGAACAACCTGATGGATTCCAGTTGATTGATCAGGGAGATGTGCTTTTTTAATTGAAGAAAGCATTGTATGGAATCAAACAAGCCCCTACAACATGGTATGCTAGATTGGATAAGTACTTGGTGAAGATTGGATTTAACAAAGGTACTGCTGATAGTAATCTGTATTTCAAGAATGATGATAAAGATTTGATTGTGGAAGTTTTTGTTGATGATATCATATTTGGAGGAGATGATAGCTTGTGTATGAAGTTTGCTAATGAGATACATAATGAGTTTGAGATGTCAATGATTGGAGATGAAATTCTTCTTGGGATTGCAAATTACTCAGTTAGATAAAGGGATCTTTAAAGCTCAGTCCAAGTACGTGAAAGAACAGCTGAAGAAATTTGGTATGGAAGATTCAAAGCTAGTTGGTACAACTATGGTGACCGGGTGCAAGTTGACAACTGATGATGATTCTTCGAAGGAAAATCAGACTAGATACAGATCAAGGATTGGTGGATTGCTTTATTTGACTCAAACTAGGCTTGATATCATGAATTTTGTATGTATTGTTGCTAGATTTCAAGTTGATCCTAAAGAAAATCATGTGACTATAGTGAAGAGGATTTTTAGATACTTGAAGGGGACAATTGATTTTGGTTTATGGTATCGTAAAGATGTTGATCTTACTTTGAGTGCCTTTACTAATGCTAATTGGGTAGGAGATGTGAATGCTAGGAAAAGTACTAGTGGTGGAGCATTTTTCTTGGGAAAGAAGCTAATTTCATGGTTAAGCAAAAAACATAATGCTATTTCTTTATCTACTATAGAGGAAAAATACATTGCTGCTGCTAATGCTTGTACTCAAGTACTGTGGATGAAACAAATGTTGAAGGATATCAGAGTTGTGTATGATGAGCATATTGCTATATTATGTGATAACTCAAGTGCTATTAACATTTCTAAGAATTTGGTTTTGCATTCCAAGACCAAGCATATATCTATCAAGTTTCACTTTTTGAGAGAGAAAGTAAGTGAAAAGGAAGTCAGATTGGAATATGTGCCTACTAAGGAGCAGATTGCAGACATATTTTCCAAGCCGTTTCCAAATGATACTTTTGAGTAGCTCAGAGGAAAGTTAGGGGCGATTACCCCTCCTAATCAGAACTAAGGATGCATTGATTTGCATCAATCCATGCATTTCATGATCATATTTTGATCCCGATTGATGTTGTGGTGCTTGCTACTCAAGGGGAGTAGTCAAATGTTCAAAGGTTTAGGTGTTCAGATATGTGGTTCAGAGCTTGTATAAAAGAAATATTTTCCATTGATGTCAAAGGGGGAGAAGAGCAATGCGAAAACGTTTTGTGGGGAGAAGAGTTGAGGAAAGAAGAGTCAAAACCTAAGGGGGAGTAAGCATAGTTGTGTTGATGGTATTTTTCACATCATGTGTTGCCATCAATGCCAAAGGGGGAGATTTTTGGATGTTGTGTTGTGTTGTTAATATGTGGTTGTCATTGATGTCAACACTATTAGCATTGTTGCATTAGAAGCTGTATATGTCGAGGATATTGAGAAAATTGTAATAAGTGTTACAGGTTGTCAGTGGTGAAGTGAAGTTCTTTCTGTTAGTGTGATCAGTACATTGTTGTTTAGAGGTTGTGGACTAAAGGATTTCTTTTTGAGTATATCTAGTTTAACCACGTCAAGTTTCAAAGATCTGCATGAAGATTTGATCAAGTTATGGATATTTGTATTTTGACAGTTTTTTTGTTACTTCAGTTTGTGTTCCTAAATGAAGATCATGTGATTCCAGTAAGTTTAGTTGTTGCGGATGCTTCTCTGATGTTTCATGATGCTTGTGGATGTTTCTAGTTCATGCTCCATCTGTGTTTCATTTCTGCATTGATCGTTGTGCTCGTGATCCAATAATTTCTCTTGCATGTTCATGTTTTTCATGTTCTTGGTCAACAAGGTGTTGAAGTGTGTTGTGGATCTTTGAGGAGTAATTATTTGAAGTGGTTCGTGTTTGAGGATGTTATTTTCAGTGTTCACTATGTTGTGGCTGACCTTGGTTGATTCGCATGAATAAGGCTTATTGATTTGGGCCGACTATTTATATTCATTTTATTATTTCTTTGGAGCCAACTTATAGCGATGTAATTTCTTGTTGCAGATATATAAGAGTGATTGTTTTATCATTTGGAAGTGTTTTGGAGTGTGAAAGTGTGAAGTGTAAGAGTCCTGTGTGCGAATAAAGTTTAGATTATTCGAAGGTAGAGCAGAGAGTGAAGAAAAGTGAAGAAGAGTGAAGAAGGGTGAAGAAGTGTTCATGCACTTAACCGAAACTGTAACTAGGCATTAGCAAATGCTCCTTTTCTCAGTTCAAAGTCTGATGGATTTAATCAAAAAATTTCTATAAGAAAATGTGTCTTCCTTTGGGCAGTAAGCCTATTTTGTATTTGAGCAGTGAGCTCTATGCAGTGTGCCTGAATGCATGTGCATTCCCCATTTATATTCTCTTATACTTTCAACAGGGTATAATCTTGTGGACTGACCTCCACCGTGGTTTTTCCCCTAACATGGTTTTCACATAAAAAATCTTGGTGTTATGTGTGATTCTGATGTGTTGTTCATTTATGCTTTCATGATTAATGATCAGATCTAAGAATAAGGTAAATAAGTTGAATAAGTTTGAAATTCAGTGACAACTGATTCACCCCCTCTCAGTTGTCTACCCTTGAGTTGCCAACAATTATTATCAGAGCTTGTGGTTCCTTGGAAGAAGTTTAATAGCTTGAGGTCATTTAGGATGAAAATTATAAGAAGGATAGTCCTAGATTTGATGGAACAAATTATTCTTTATGAAAGACTCGAATGGAGTGCCATCTGAGATGCATTGGTGAACCCTACTGGAGCATTACAAAAAATATATATGTTATTCCATAGAATGGTCCTACTAATTTTGTTGAGATCAGGGATGTTGAGTATAATATCAGGGTTAAGGAGGTGTTGTTGAGTGCTTTGACTGATACTGAGATGACAAATGTCATGGATCTAAAGACTGCTTATGAGATATGGAAAAAGTTGGAAACCTTGTATGAAGTTGATGCTAATGTGAAGATTGCTAAGCTACAAAGTCTGAAAGGGAAATATGAAAAGTTAAAAATGGATGATGATGAAAATGTTACTACTTTCATGCAAAGAGTGAATGAACTTGTGTGTGGTATCATATGTGTTGGTGGACATATAGATGAATCATAAATTGTTGCAAAGTGCTTAGATCCTTGCCTGATTCTTACAAATTCAAGGCTAGTGCTATTGAAGAGCTCTGGACTGTAACTAATGTTACCAGAGATATTTTGATTGGTAAGCTTACTACTTTTGAGTTGAGTGAATTTGGTGATGCACTTCCTAAGATTGAATCTGCATTCAAGGCCACTACTTCTAGAAGAGATAGACATAGATATGATCTGGGTGAAAGTTCATCTAGAAAGACATTCAAGTATGAGGATGAAATGAGATAGCTCGATGAAGAAGAAAGAGATATTGAATAACTTGAAGCATTGATTGTGAAAAGAGAAGCCAGAGGATAAGGTAAGTATAAAGGAAAGCTACCTATTAAATGTTTCTCTTGCAATAAGATAGGTCATTTTTCATTAGGGTGTTCTGAGAGAGTTTTGAAGCCAAGAATTAACAAGCCTAAATTCCAATTTTTTTTTTACTATGCTGCTGATGAAGGTGTGACAGATGATGAATCTGACAAAGGAAATGCAAGTGAAGATGAATTTGTGTTTATTGCTATCAAGGAAAATAATCCTGTGTCTACTGAATCTGCTAGTTGTACAAATGTGGAGAAATCCCTAGTTGCTTGAGTTGAAGAGAAAGATGAATGGTTAATTGATAGTGGTTGTTATCATCATATGATAGGAGATAAAAGCAAGTTTGTGAATATGGAAAAGTATGATGGTGGTGTTGTGAGATTTGGTGATAATATAGCTGGTGTGATCCATGGAAGAGGATGCATTTCTCTTGATGGTAAGCATAATACTGATGATGTCTTGTATGTTGAAGGTTTGAAGCATAATATTTTAAGTGTTGGTTGTAAGGAAATCAATGGAGCATCTATGAAAACTCCAAAGTAACATTTTGATCAGGTTACTTCAAAAACATTCAACTATGTCCAAATGCGGAACAGACAGCTTATTTCCCACATTGATCCTTCTGAGAAAACACATGTAAATTCAACAACAAGCAACAACACAGATGAAAGATACTACGTAGAAAACCGTAACACAAAGATTTACTTGGGGAAAATCCTTTGGATAAAAAACCCCACACTCCAAAGATCGAGCCATTGTATTATTCAGTAACAAACGGTTAATACAATTTCAAGTCTCTAGCCTTTTCGTGAGATTACATCTTGTTCATTTGATACAACTGGTAGCAAACTATCCTAAGAGATCAGGAGAGATTCCAACATAACACTGCCTCTCCCTTATGCTTTCGACTCATGACTTCAGCCTTTCGGCCAGCCACTCGGTCCTCTCTTTATCATTCTCTTTCTGGCTCTCGGCACTTCAGCTCCTTGGCTTATCAACTCTCTTCTTTAGAACATCCAATGCATACGTTTATACATCCATTCTCTGCAGGCTCTATGAAATCATTCTTTTCCAACTGTCAAATTAATCTCATGAATCATCCAGCCCAACATCATTAGATGTTTCCACTTCCTCGTGCTTTAGTTTTCCAACTTCCACATAGAAACGGTTCAGCAAACGGTTCACATCTTGCTTTCTCTAATTGGTCCAAATCGCACCACGTAGGATGATCTTCCAATGGTCAACGGTGTTCAACCTGTTTTGCATGTCGGTGAGACACTAACCATGTCTCCCCGATGCCACATGACCAATTGCATATCCATCGCCAAGAGTCTTCATTATCGGTAAGAGATCATAACGAGTCCAGAAAGCTATCGCTAAGACATCCAACTATCGCCAAGAGGTTACATCGAAGATCACAAGGTATTCTGAAGAGTCATCAGTCGGAAAGACTATCGCTCTTTCCCAGACATTACACTGAAGTCTTCAAGTCATATCAACCTTAGCATTCTCATCGGCGAGACAATCATCATTCGATGAGACATCATACCGATATTCTTTATGTTATACCAATGTCACTGTCGGCAAGACATTCCACATTCGCCAGGAGATCATACCGAGGTTCCAAAGTCATACCAAAACCTCTGATGTCCATCGCATTCCTATCAGCATCCATCTGACAGTTGGCAAGACTTCCCTCTATCGCTAAGAGGTTACAGCGATATTCACATTTCACCCCAAAGACTTTTGTTCGCCAAGAGTCACATTGAAGACATCTGATAATCGGCAAGACATTCATCTTTCGCCAAGACGTTACACCGAGCCTTCATGTGTTACACCAAAGTTACACAGCCATCGGTGAGACCATCGCAGTTCACCAAGACCTCTCACCGAGCAAACATGTCTTACCGAGTCGGCAAGACTTTTCCTTGTCGCCAAGACTTCACGCCGAAGTCTTTGTGTCACTACGCTAAGACACAAGCATAACCATTCGGCGAGACAACCCTCATCGCTAAGACTTCATATTGAAGCAAACGGGTTACACCGATGACTCCAGTTGCATTAGGTCTCTGACATCCGCTAGGCACTCGATAACAAACACTTGTATCTCCGTCGGCGAGACATCTCCCAATCACCAGGACTTCATACCGATAGAAGCAAGTCATGCCGATTACCACATCGACCAGACAGACCAAAGGTCATGCCGATATCGGCAAGACTTTCTATCGTCACCGAGACATCATCCCGCCTGTCCAAGGGTACGCAGAAGGTTTCAGATGCCGATCGCCAAGACATTCAGGAGGTCACAACGATAGTCAGGATCAACTAGTAGGTCGGTCAGACATCTCCATAGTCTCATCGAAATTGCTCACAAGAGGTTTCAGCCTATGGGATTGAGGCACACAATTCCAACAATCTCCCACTTGACGAAGATCACACAGGCACCTCCAAAGCAACCAAAAACTAAGATCACACTAGCTCCACCAGTTCAAACCCTACAACACTCAAGACACCCGATCAACATGATTCAACAGATAACAGTCCACTAGACAATCTACAACAAAGACTAGGCATCCAACTGCAACTCACTGACCAACAAAGCAATTGATCATAGCCTTCCAGGAAACCACATAGACCTCAAAAATGCTCTCATGCTCTATCAAGAATTCTACTCCAACATCCAAGATGTCCACCATTCAAGCAACAATCCTATCATCTTCCACGTGTGGAAGAAAGAAACATCGCCAAGGTGAATAAGCACCATTCCAACAAACAGAAGCAAAATATCCCAGTGATACCATCAACAAGATACTGCTACCACTTCACTATGCTCAAACACTATACAAAAGCAATATCAACTTCAAAGCTTCAATCAGAACACAACCATGAAGTCTTATCCAGAAACAAGAAACTAAACATCAGTTAGAACAATAATCAGACTGACTGCTTCCATCCAACTGATAACCCACGCGACTAAAAATAGCACCCACAACTCGTGCTATACCATCCAATCTCACATACCTCAACAAGTATCAACATTAGTAAACTTATGCCAAAACAAAATCAACTCAACAACAACAAATACAAGCTCCAAGTGCCAACTAGTCTAAGATGACAAGACACATATAGAAACTCCCACTGCCTGAGTAATCCAGATCTAAAAGATCAAAAGGCATCGCAAATCTACCAATACCAGCACATAGAAAATGTAACCATGTAGTATCAAGGAAAAATCCACAATGATATGCACAACCTGCAACAATCTGCCACAAGGAACATTTCTCTCACCACAAGTCTTCATGGCCACAGAGAGAAACTCTGCACATCATATCCTTGTAGAAAATTCTCCTACATACACTTCTAATAGCCAGCTGTGACAAGAATGATCTTCTTCACATCCCAAAAGAAAAACCTTAACAACATCCATTCATTCAATCACCAAGATCAAACCGACTTTAAAAAACATGGATGTAAGCTTCTTAAAGAAGATCAAACTACTTCATTCCCCATTTCAGGAAATCAGCCCATACAACATCTCCTACTATTTCTCATTAGCAACAAGGAGATAAAACAAAACTGTAAAACTTCCACTATGAATCCTCCAAAAACATTAGACAACAATTCAAGATCCATATCATGAAAGTGAACATAAAAAATACATCTGAAAAATATAATGGGCCAAATACCTTTCAGATAAACTGCCAATTAGACCAAGAGTGGGAACGAGAATACTCCTTCAAGATACAAGTCATCATGAATAATCCAAGAGCAATCTCCTCATAGGTCTCTTATTGAACTCATGTTCAACCAAGGTGTAGGCTTCTCGGACTTTCCGCTAGAAACTTCATCAAGAGTAACAATCAGCAACACTTCTCTCATAAGAGAAAAATAGCCTCACCTTTATTCTTCATGTATCCATGAGTACTAGCAATCGATCATCTCATGCTAAACTTCAATTGCATTACTGCACTATCATGAAGTATCAAGCAAATAATCAAAACACTCAATACACAAAGAATTACCAGACCACTGTCAAAGTTCCAATCATCTGAATCAGGAACTTATCATGACACCATGATCTACACATCCCCATAGGAGATACCATGCTCCAAGTCTCAGGTACAATGCACAATGCCAAAACTCCAGTGCACAAGCAAGAGTATACCATGACATAAAGAAAATAGACTCAAAACCAACATCACCTGACAAGCACCACCAACACCTTAGCCAAAGACTCTAAGCATCCTCCATGGTTCCAAGATGTTGCACATCTTTAGGTAATGTCTGTGCAAATGCGAAAGAACCCTTCTACACCAACAGGATCAAAGAGCTCTCCCAAGAAACATCTGCAACACTAAAGAAGACCATTCACCACCATGTGACAAATCCATAGTTACTGCTAGAGCTCCCACTAAAACGTGACACCCGATCTCTCCAAGCATCATGACCACCTACTACAGGTTCCCATAACTGACTATTCAGGTACTCAATAGAATCCATCCTCTCATCTCAAAGCACCACACCAATGCACAAGTGACCACAGACAAGGCCAACTAACAAGTTTGCACCAACAATGAGTCAACCTTGTGGATATAGATAGTCCACTTCTGAGTTGTCTCATAGCAAACATGTAGGTAAAGGCAGCCCACAACATTGCACAACCCGTAGATCCGTTCAACAGAAACGTACAAACCCATCATCACATTGGAAATGTAAAACTAAGATTTCAAAGAGAATAACCACGTAGACAACATGACTCAATCACCAGATCACTCCAAATCTGATTTTCCAATCATGCCCACAATGAGCACCATAATCAAGGAACCCTCAAGTACCAGCACAAGAATGCTGAGTGAAAAAGCATGTACCAACACTCCCATGCAGAGAAGAAAACATACCTCCTCAAGCCATGCACCAAGTCATGCATGCAAAACTGCAACTATCTCATCCAGCAACACCCCAAAAGGCCAGTGTCTAGACAATAGCTTAACAACAACTCCACATGGTCACAAGTTTTGCTTAACCGTGTAAAACCTGCAAAACCACAGAGCCATGCAAGTACAAAACATCCTTAGAAAGGAAAACAACAGTTCAGGAGAATCCAGGCCCATTTCAGACCAATTCTAAAACCACCACCATGTACATGCATCCGAGAAAAGAGAAAAGCTATTCCAGAAGCTTGCAAATCATCTAATGATTAACTTCATAGCCTTTATGTATTCGAGGTTAATAGGAAACCGTGCCTTCCAACACTAGGAAACACCACCTAGCATAAGCACTCTCTTCCATGGCTGAGAAACAACCTAGGCTTCTCCATATCACCCAGGAGCCTGTCACACAGACACCCAATATGAAAGATTTACTGCTACACAACCACAGAGCAAAGAAATCCACATCATACTCCAAGGTTATACCTCTACCAGTCAGGAGACACAGATCACAACATGATCAACTCCCTTTTCCATCTTGACCATCCTTCAAGCTGCATGCTGTCTCAAAATACCACAAGGCTTCCACTCATCAAAGGATCAATACATCATTCCATTCCTCCAGCTTTCTTCTAGTCCATCAAGCTAAGAAATATTCACAGGAGAAATATCCAGAACCAACAACCAGAAGAAGGCTCTGATACCACTTGTAAGGAAATCAATGGAGCATATCTAATGAAAACTCCAAATAGTAGTGTCTTCAGTAACTTTAATTCTAATCAGGTTACTTCAAAAACACGTTCAACTATGTCCAAATGCGGAACAGACACAACTTATTTCCCACATTGATCCTTCTGAGAGAAACACATGTAAATTCAACAACAAGCAACAACATAGATGAAAGATACTACAGAAAACCAGAACACAAATATTTACTTGGGGAAAAACCTTTTGGATAAAAAACCCCACACTCCAAAGATCGAGCCATTGTATTGTTCAGCAACAAACGGTTACAATACAATTTCAGGCTCTTAGCCTTTTCAGAGATTACATCTTGTTCATCTAGATACAACTGGTAGCAAACTATCCCTGAGAGATTAGGAAAGATTCCAACATAACACCGCCTCTCCCTTCTGCTTTCGACCTCATGACTTTGGCCTTTCGGCCAGCCACTCGGTCCTCTCTTTATCGTTCTCTCTCTGGCTCTCGGCTCTTCAGCTCTTCAGCTCCTTGGCTTATCAGCTCTCTTCTTCAGAACGCCCAATGCATACGTTTATACATCCATTCTCTACAGGCACTATGAAATCATTCTTTTCCAACTGTCGGATCAGATCTCACGAATCATCCAGCCTAGCATCATTAGATGTTTCCACTTCCTTGTACTTTAGTTTTCTAACTTCTACACAAAAATGGTTCAACAAATGGTTCACATCCTGCTTTCTTTGATTGGTCCAAATCGCACCACGTAGGATGATCTTCCAATGGTCAACGGTGTTCAACCTGTGTTGCATGTCAGTGAGACACTAACAGTGTCTCCCTGATGCCATAGGACTGATTGCACATCCATCGCCAAGAGTCTTCATTATCGGTAAGAGATCATAACGAGTCTAGAAAGCTATCGCTAAGACATCCAACTCTCGCCAAGAGGTTACACCAAAGATCACAAGGTATTCCGGAGAGTTCATTAGTTGGCAAGACTATCGCTCTTCTCCCAGACATTACACCAAATTCTTCAAGTCATATCGACCTTAGCATTCTCATCGGTGAGACAGTCGCCATTCGATGAGACATCATACCGATATTCTTTATGTTATACTGATGTCACTGTCGGCAAGACATTTCACATTTTCCAGGAGATCATACCGAGGTTCCAAAGTCATACCAAAACCTCTGATGTCCATCGCATTCCTATCGGCATCCATCTGACAGTCGGTAAGACTTCTCTCTATTGCTAAGAGGTTACAGCGATATTCACATTTCACCCCAAAGACTTCTGTTTGCCAAGAGTCACACCGAAGACATCTAATAATCGGCAAGAAATTCGTCTTCGCCAAGATGTTACACCGAGCCTTCATGTGTTACACCAAAGTTACACAGCCATCGGCGAGACCATCGCAGTTCGCCAAGACCTCTCATCAAGCAAACATGTCTTACCGAGTCGACAAGACTTTTCCCTGTCGCCAAGACTTCACACCGAAGTCTTTGTGTCACCGCGAAGACACCAAGTATAACCATTCGGTGAGACAACCCTCCATCGCTAAGACTTCATATCGAAGCAAACGGGTTACACCAATGACTCTAGTCGCTGTAGGTCTCCCTGACATTTGCTAGGCACCCGATAACAAACACTTGTATCTCCATCGGTGAGACATCTCCCAATTGCCAGGACTTCATACCGATAGAAGCAAGTCATGTCGATTACCACATTGGCTAGACATACCAAAGGTCACGTCGATATCGGCAAGACTTTCTATCGTCGTCGGGACATCATCCCGATTGTCCAAGGCTACGCCGAAGGTTTCAGATGCCAATCGCCAAGACATTCAGGAGGTCACAACGATAGTCAGGATCAACTAGTAGGTCGGTCAAACATCTCCATAGTCTCACCGAAATTGCTCACAAGAGGTTTCAACTTGTGGGATTGAGGCACACAATTCCAACATTGGACAGATGGTTGATAAGGTATACAATCTTCAATTCATGGTTGGTAAGTGCAAAATATTGGGAAATTCTGGAAATGTGATTGCATCAGGTACACAAACAAAAGGTAATATTTTCCACTTGAGTGCTGCTAGTAAAAGTTGTTTTATTGCTCAAATTGATGAAAGCTGGTTGTGGCATAGGAGAATGTGTCATGTTAACTTTGAGAATATTGTCAAGATAAGTTCCACTAAGGCTGTGAGAGATCTTCCTAAGCTAATGAAACCTACTAATGCCATATACAAAGAATTTCAATTAGGAAAGCAAACAAGAATTACATTTCGAAGTAAACAAAAAAATTCAAATGGATTGTTGGATCTTGTGCATACTGATTTGTGTGGTCCTGCTAGAACTAGAAGTTTACAAGGATACAAGTACTTCATGTTGCTTATTGATGACTATTCAAGGATGATGTGGGCTACTTTCTTAAGGGAGAAATCTAAAGCTCTGGAAAATTTCAAGATCTTTAAGGCTATGGTTGAGACAAAGACACGTCTAAAGATTAAATGTCTTAGATTAGATAGAGGTGGTGAATTCACTACCAGTGAGTTTAATTATTTTTGTGAAGAGCATGGAATAAAGAGATAGTTATCTGCACCGCGGACCCCTCAACAAAATGGAGTTGTGGAAAGGAAGAACATAATAGTTCTAGATGCTGCTAGAACCATGATGTTGGAAGAAAATGTACCTCATATATACAAGAGAGAAGCTATGAGTATTGCTGTGCTCACACTTAACTGGGTACAAATCAAAGGTGATACTGGTAAGACTCCTTTTGAGCTATGGATTGGTCAAAAACCTACTGTTGGATATTTCAAGATATTTGGAAGCAAGTGTTATATCAGAAGAGATGAAGATATAGGAAAGTTTGATGCTAGGAGTGATGAAGGAATCTTTCTAGGTTATGCTACTAAAATTAAGGCCTACCGGTGTTCCAATAAGAGATTGAAGAAAATGGTTGAAAGTGCAAATGTTAAGGTTGATGAAGACTTTGGTACACTATCTAGAACTTGTGGATATGATTCTGATGATCATAATGATAGTACGAACAAAGGTCAAACTTCAAGTCAAGTCTAAATCATTTTGGTGAATCAAGAAGATCAAGAGGAAGGAGAAACTAGTGGAAGAACAAAAGAGAGATCAGAAGAGCTTGAAATTGAAGAACATTCTAAAAAGAATCTGAGGTATGTAAGGTTGAATCATTCAGAAGATCAAATCATTGGTGATAAGAACAAAGGTGTATAGACTAGGAGAAAGATTGTAGAAGAATACCATTTGATTTCAAAGACTGAGCCTAACAATGTGAATGAAGCATGCAAAGATGAACATTGGGTTGAAGCAACGAAAGAGGAACTACAACAAATTGAAAAGAATGATACATGGATTCTTGTTCCCAGACCTAAGGATAAGAATGCAATTGGAACTAAATGGGTCTTTAGAAACAAACTGAATGAACAAGGTGAAGTAGTTAGAAAAAAAGCAAGACTGGTATGTAAGGGATATTCATAGATGGAAGGTTTTGATTTTGAAGAAACCTTTGCCCATGTTGCTAGAATTGAAGCTGTGAGATTGTTTCTCGCTTATGTTGCTTACAAAGACTACAAAGTTTATCAAATGGATGTCAAGTTTGCTTTTCTAAATGGTGAATTGGAAGAAGTAGTGTATGTTGAACAACTTGATGGATTCCAGTTGACTGATCAGGGAGATATCATTTTTTGATTGAAGAAAGCATTGTATGAACTCAAATAAGCCCCTACAGCATGGTATGCCAAATTGGATAAGTACTTGGTGAAGCTTGGATTTAACAAAGGTATTGCTGACAGTAATTTGTATTTCAAGAATGATGATAAAGATTTGATTGTGGAAGTTTTTGTTGATGATATCATATTTGGAGGAGATGATAGCTTGTGTATGAAGTTTGCTAATGAGATACAAAATGAGTTTGAGATGTCAATGATTGGAGAGATGAAATTATTCTCGTGATTTAAAATTACTTAGTTAGATAAAGGGATCTTTATATCTCAATCCAATTATGTGAAAGAAATGCTGAAGA
Source organism: Sequoia sempervirens (assembly GCA_007258455.2). Lineage (NCBI taxonomy): Eukaryota > Viridiplantae > Streptophyta > Pinopsida > Cupressales > Cupressaceae > Sequoia > Sequoia sempervirens. The sequence continues at coordinate 506,687,172 of VDFB02271358.1, forward strand.
AATTTGATATGGAAGATTCAAAGCTAGTTGGTACACCTATGGTGACCGGATGCAAGTTGACAACTGATGATGATTATCCGAAGGCAAATCAAACTAGATACAAATCAATGATTGGTGGATTGCTTTATTTGACTCAAACTAGGCTTGATATCATGAATTTTGTATGTATTGTTGCTAGATTTCAAGCTAATCCTAAAGAAACTCATGTGATTGCTGTGAAGAGGATTTTCAGATACTTGAAGGGGACAAATGATTTTGGTTTATGGTATCCTAAAGATGATGATCTTACTTTGAGTGCCTTTACAGTTGCTAATTGGTCAAGATATGTGAATGATAGGAAAAGTACTAGTGGTGGAGCATTTTTCTTGGGAAAGAAGCTAATTTTATGGTTAAGCAAAAAGCAAAATGCTATTTCTTTATATGCTACAGAGGTAGAATACATTGTTGCTGCTAATAATTGTACTCAAGTACTATGGATGAAACAAATGTTGAAGGATATCAAAGTTGTGTATGATGAGCCTATTGGTATATTCTGTGATACTCAAGTGATATTAACATTTCTAAGAATTCAGTGTTGCATTCCAAGACCAAGCATATATCTATCAAGTTTCACTTTTTGAGAGAGAAAGTAAGTGAAAAGGAAGTTATATTAGAATATGTGCCTACTAAGGAGCAGGTTGCAGACATATTTACCAAGTGGTTTCCAAAGGATAGTTTTGAGTATCTCAAAGGGAAGTTAGGGGTGATTACCCCTCCTAATCAGAATTAAGGATGTATTGATTTGCATCAATCCATGCATTTCATGATCATATTTTTATCCAGATTGATGTTGTGATGCCTGCTACTCAGGGGGAGTAGTTAGATGTTTAGAGGTTGAGGTGTTTAGATATGTGGTTCAAAGCTTGTATAAAATAAACCTTTTCCATTGATGTCAAAGGGGGAGAAGAGCAATGTGGAAAATCTTTGTGGGGAGAAGAGTTGAGGAAAGAAGAGTCAGAACATAAGGGGGAGTAGGCATAGTTGTGTTGATGGTATTTTTCACATCATGTGTTGCCATCAATGCTAAAGGGGGAGATTGTTGGATTTTGTGTTGTGTTGTTGATATGTGGTTGTCATTGATGTCAACACTATTAGCATTGTTGCATTAGAAGTTGTATATGTCGAGGATATTGAGAAAATTGTAATAAGAAGTGCTATAGGTTGTTAGTGGTGAAGTGAAGTTCTTTCTATCGGTGTGATCAGTACGTTGTTGTTCAGAGGTTGTGGACTAAAGGGTTTCTTGTTGAGTATATCTAGTTTATCCATGCCAAGTTTCAAAGATCTACATGAAGATTTGATCAAGTTTGGAGATTTGTATTTTGACAGTTTTTCTGTTACTTCAGTTTGTGTTCCTGAATGAAGATCATGTGATTCCAATAAGTTCAGTTGCTGCAGATGCTTCTCTAATGTTTCATGATGCTTGTGTATGTTTCTAGTTTGTGCTCTATCTGTGTTGCACATCCCCATTGATTGTTGTGCTTGTGATATGATATTTTCTCTTGCATGTTCATGTTTTTCATGTTCTTGATCAACAAGGTGTTGAAGCATGTTGTGGATCTCAAGGAGAAATTAATTGAAGTGGTTTATGTTTGAGGATGTTATTTTTAGTCTTCACTATGTTGTGGCTGACCTTGGTTGATTTGCACGAATAATCTTTATTGATTTGGGACGACTGTTTATATTCATTTTATTATTTCTTTGGAGTCGACTTATAGCGATGTAATTCCTTGTTGCGAATATATATGAGTGATTTTTTTATCATTTGGAAGTGTGGTAGAGTGTGGAAGTGCACAGTGTAAGAGTCCTATGTGCGGATAAAGTTCAGATCATTCGAAAGTAGAGCAGAGAGTGAAGAAAAGTGAAGAAGAGTGAAGAAGCGTGAAGAAGGGTGAAGAAGTTTTAATGTGCTTAACCAAAATTGTAACTAGGCATTAGTAGATGCTACTTTTCTTAATTCAAAGTCTGATGGATTTAATCATAACATTTCTGTAAGATAGTGTGTCTTCCTTTGGGTAGTAAGCCTATTTTGTATTTGTGCAGTGAACTTTAGGTAGTGTGCCTGAATGCATGTGCATTCCCCATTTATATTATCTTATACTTTTAACAGGGTGTAATCTTGTGGATTGACCTCCACCATGGTTTTTCCCCTAATAGGGTTTCCACATAAAAAATCTTGGTGTTATGTGTGATTATTATGTGTTGTTCATTTATGCTTTCATGATTAATGATCAGATCTAAGAATAAAGTAAATAAGTTGAATAAGTTTAAAATTCAGTGAGAACTGATTCACCCCCCCTCTCAGTTGTCTACCCTTGAGTTGCCAACAGTAGCAAGTAGACATGATGCACCTGGGTATTAATAACTGAGGTGGATTTGTATCTATTGTGTGTACTTTGACTCTACAAAAAAAGAATATTCTTGCTCATACCAGACATACAAAAACCTTGTTAGAGTGTATGGTTGAGTTGTGTCAAAACATTTTGGAGTAGTTACACAAAGAGGTATGAAGTACCTAACATGCAATTGCTACACAAATTGCCCCAAAACAACTGCCACACACAGAATAAAGCAAGTATTTGCAGTGGTAGTTGTGTAAGGGGGAAATTAGGAAGATGCAAAAGATCAGATTGGTGTTTAGAAACTAATATAAACAAAAAAATGCTAACTGATTTATGCTCATTACTCACAAAATATAACTATAAAATCAAGAATTCAAGAACGAAATTGACAAAAAACAATAACAATGAATTCAAAATGAAATAGCTTTACCATCTTGTGTTAGAGTGTATCCATATTGATGTATGTTGGATTTTTCAATTCAATACGAAGCCTCCATTGTGTGTGTGAGAGCTTGAAGAACGTGCATGTGTTGATTGAAGATGTGGTTTGAAGCTTTGTCAATGTTGATTAAGATATTGGCATTACTTCGTTGCATAAACTGTGTTGATTCTTCAGTCCTTTTTTTGTGAAGAAAGAGGTCTGTTATATAGAATTTGCGATTCAAAATGAACGCTCAGGATTGCGTAGTAGAATATCTTGATTGATGGTCAAAATATGTTGAGAGGATTTAGATGGGCATAATCTGTGCAAATTGATTACATAATTAGTGTGATTGAGGAATAGATTGATCTATCAGGAATATAGGTTGAATAATATGTGGGATTGAGGAATAGATTGATATATTAGGAATATAGATGGATTATTGAGGAAATAGAGTGAGCAATCAGTGGTTCGTAATTTACTCAATCAGGAAAGTGGGTGAGGATAATTAATTAATTGATTTAATTAATTAATTCTTTTTCGAGTTGAATGTGCAAATCAAGTTTGAATTTTGCAAACAAAGTTACATTTGTTTGATTTGATTTTTGATGATGTTTTGAATAATTAAATTCAATTATTCAAATTTGGGGGAAAGTGACAGTTAAATTATTATGTTTTTAATAATTTAATCGACTTAGTGGAATAAAGTTAGATTAGGAATTTATTAAATAAATGTAATTTATTTAATTGGTAAAATTTGATGAGAAAGTGAATTAATTAAATAATGTTGTATTATTCAATTAATAGTAGAAATTAGGTTTTTAGGACTTTATTAAATAAGTGAAATTTATTTAATTTGTCAAAAATGATAAAAATGAATTAATTAAATAATGTTGTATTATTCAATTAATAGTAGAAATTAGGGTTTTTGATGCTTTTTATGTGAAATGCAGTGATATTTGATGATAATGATGTCGATGATGCGAAAATATCATTTAAGGTGTGTGATAAGTGTTAGGTCAATTTTACATGTCTTCAATAGTATCGCAAGAACATCTAACAAACAATTCATAAACATAAATTGATAGTTAATGCCCCCTTTCCTTCTTCTCTAAATCCTTATGGACATCCTTGAGAGATCTTAGGAATGTGGTATTGAGATAGATAAAAAAGATAAGACTATAAAAAGATAAACAATGTTGCAGTATCACTTGCCATAGTTGTTTTTATGTTTCATGACGAAATCCATTGATGATGTCTATTGTAGGAACACAGTTTCTTGTGGGATGGGGTATTTGCATCAAGAAAATGTTTGAGCACGGTTCCAGATATGCATGGGGTTCATGTATCCTTTCCCTCCTGCACAAAGATATGCATGAGGTTGTATATTGTGGTGGGAAATCTATTTCTGTCAGTGTTTCTCTTCTTCATGTATGGGCCTGGGAGCACATCTCAGTGACTCGACCTAATGGTATATTGGATTGTACCATTGGGGATCCATATTCTTATCGCTATGGATATTTCCTTCATTACACATTGCCTGGACATCTTCCCTACTGGCACTGTGTTTTCAACGATATGTCAGGTTTTATATGGAGATAGTATATGGATTATGAGGCATGGCTTGATGGTCAGGAGCATTTGGTATATTGTAGATAGACTAGATGATTGATTGGTCATGTGCACTCTCTTTTGGAGAGATATTTTCCTAATAGGGTTTGTAGGAAGTTTGGAAAGAGATAGCATTGATTTCTAGATGCTTATGAGGCTTGGTTTTGTCGAAACACTAGAGAGGTTCATTTTTTGGGTTTATAGGCTGATCGAGATGCTACTATTGCTACGTTTAGAGCTCTTTCCCTAGTTGCATGGGGTTGGCTAGTAGGATCAACCAATCCTGGTACTACTCCTAATTATGATCAGTGGTGGGCATGATGGCTTCCTTTGAGATTTACAAATTGTACTGGTGTTCTTGTAGTGGATAGGGAAGGAAACATAGGTCATCGAGGAGAGAGACAAAATATTGAGATCATTGGAGAGCAGCTTCATAGGGCTTGACAAGATGGTGCCTAGGGAAGAAAGGGTGATCAAATGCAGTAGGATCAAGGACAGGTTCTAGGTCCCCCTCCACCACCTGAGGATGGAGGTGTACAATTATTGTTACCTATTTTCGCTAATAGCTCAATCAAGCAGAGCTTTTGTGATTTTCAAATGAAGAGTAAGGTACATTTTATTTCTGCTATATTACATCCATGTGCATAAAAAAATTAGAAGATTACATTACTAGATTACATTTATGTAGATACATGTAACATAGGAGAAAGTGCAAAATCTTTGCAAGAAAATTAATCTTTATTGATAATGCAAATGGATAATGTCTCACACAAGCTATGAGACTGATTAATTCAATGCAAATAAAATAAAAAATATACTTTTGCAGAAAATAAATACACGTATAGAGAAGGGTGACCCATCATTGCCTGAATGACAAGTCTTGGTTGAGTCTATCCTGCACCAGCCTTAGTCCTTCATGTTTGTCTAGCCTCTATTTGTTGCTCGTTGTTGCTCCTAGGTTTCCTGCATGAGTGAGATGAAGTTTGGTTACAACAATGAAAGATCACTAATCTATATATCTGCAAACATCTAAAAACATATACCATGACCTTTATTTGCATAAAAAACAACCTACTACTGATGTCCAGGAAAACAAGGAGCATAATCAAACACAACCAACATAGGCTCAATTTTTATCTAACATGTTTGCTTCTTGTGCAAATACAGGTGAAATCCTTGTTTCTATTTTTTTTTCATCTAATTAAAGCATGTGGGATGAAATGTGGCTCCCATAAGAGTTGAGCCTAGCATGCTGCCCTCATATGTTTAGAGGGATAGGAGTGTTATTAATCTTAATTCATTTCTGCATATTTTTTATAGGAATCAAGATATAAAAATATTCATCTTATCATAACCATAACCACCTCTCTAGTCCTGTTACTCAAGTACTTGCAAAGGAATCTACTGAAAAGCTGATGAGCATGTGAATATCATTACTGAAGAGGTGAATATGATTATGCTAAAGACACCTATCCTTATTTCTTGGGAACTCTATCAAGATATATTAGAAATAAGTCATGAGAGATGATCAAAGGAAATTTCAAACCATAAGCATAGTCATTCTTCATCAATGAACCTAAGAATTTACAAGGAAATTTTTCTCTTAATCATGTCATAGTAAAGTCACATCTCACCACTGTGACAAAGGCATAATAAGAGAAAAAAAATGCATTTATCTTTTATTAAGGCTTTAGGACCATGGGTTTCCTCACAACATCTATTTATGCAAGATTAAGTAAAGAATGATGAGATTCATCAAGTATGACAATATGATATGCTCTCCTAATTGGTATCATTAATCTCCAGTCAAGAAGGGTAAAAATGATACAAAGATATGGGTTTCAACATAAGATCAACGAACAATACTTATGTAGGAGACTCAAGTGAAGTGATAACTAAGATCAATATCTTCACAAAAGCTCAATGATAAGGAACATTTCAGTACAAAATCACATATGGAAGGTTGAATAAAGTGCATGCCATTACTTTTCAATTTTGACAAGTGTTCAAAGCATGAAACAGGGTAAACTCACAGTGTAGGTTATTGGTGTCATGCATTTTAAGGTAAAAGAAGCCAATGAGTTTACAAACATTTGTACAAGCTTGGATCTATGAAGGTGAAAGTTGATATCATTTAAGTTATGAAGACCATTCATGTTTGCAAAAGAAATACTTCAAGCTACAGGTCACAAAAATAAGATGGTCAAAGCATAATGGAGATGGACAACCCATCATGCATAGAAGCCAACATTAAAGATGAAGTGGTAGCCACTATGCAATTCTAATTTTAGGAATAAGAATTGTGTGTGTAGAAACATTATAGAGGAAGTGCTACAAAGAATAGGAAATATGGAAGATATAGAACAATATAGGGCCTGCATAAATCAATCAAAGTCAACAATCTACGATAGTATTTCATGAGGATAGTGCATATGGTGGTTAAAAACTATGAATAAGATGGGACCTGTATACTCAGATGGTCTTTTCATGTCTGATGGAGCAGCAAAAAGGAAAAGTAGTCTCATGAATGTACAATAATAAGGTACAATGATAGTGGTCATACTGATCTTCTTAGAATTGATAGTGCAAAGATGGCTATCACAAATGATTACGACCTTCTAGTAGTTTTGAATGATAAAGACGATATTGAGGGATACTTACAACCTCAATATGCATACATAGTCACTGGGAAAGAGTGGATTTTCTCTACATACATTTACAATCAGCCACAATGGTACCATACAATAGAGGCAATATCCTATCAAAGAGCAGATGAGAATATTTCAAGCAGGCTGTCTGAAAATGCATAATGGAGTAAAGCTTTCAAGCCATAGGTAGACCCTAAAAGCTCAAAAAACATGACCATGGAGATCATATGAAGCATATTTAAAAGATAAAGAACCATATAAAATGTGTGCAGACCCAAATGACCATGACTCTGATACAAGGGTTTTGAAGTAAGGGCCGAGCCATGGCCATTTTCAGAAAAGGAAAATGTGCAGAGTTTCTTCATGATGGATGTAGGGTTCTGAAACCCATAAACTTTTAAATGCCCAGAAGCTATAAAAAAATGAAACCCTTATGCACAATATTGGCCCAAATTGAAAAAAATTTGATACCCACATGGAAAAGAGAGAACCACAAATAAAATGCATATGAGAAAAACCCAGAATATGAAATTACAAAGAATGGAGAGCCTTGACTTAGGGTTTTTGTGTGGAAACCCTTGAACAACTACTACAGGAAAAGCAAAAGGGGAAAACACAATAGATAATAAAGATAAGTCTCTATAGGAAACACCATTAAGAATTGAAACCCTCAATAAGCATGTTGTCTTAAAGAGTAAATACAAAAGGGAAAGAGAGGTTTTCAAGCCTCTGTGACATGAACAAACTTCCTAAAGAAGTGGAGACCCATAATGGCTTGAGTAGGGAGATCTTTTGAGATCTGCAGTATATATGGCTGAGGCCATGTAAATAAATGATAGTCTATTTTTGCGAGTCAAAAGAGAAAGACACAAAGGAAAACAAAATTTTGTTGAATACATGAGATACAAGAGTCTTCAAACAGAAAAGGAGAAATGAACTCCATTAAATATTTTTTTCAGAAATTTATGAAGCCTGGCTAGAAAAGCAAAACGATAAAAGAGAAAGTACCCAAAACACATCTTTTTCATAATACCTGTTTTGCTTCATAAATTATAACTATAGAAGTAAAAGAAAGGTTCGAGCCTAGCATAGCTATGGTGGCTCAAAATGAAACAAAAAATTGTCAATGGTGATGGTTAGTAAAGAGAATGAAATACCCAGATGGTTAAGAGAGAGCGGCCTGGGGCCTTGATAAGATCTTTAGATTTTCACAAGATTGACAAATAATATTCAAGAAATATATGTGTTTATAGAGAAAGCACAAGGATTTCAAGCCCAAGACTTTTGAGTGAAAAAAAAAGCTTTTGGATACCTGTACAACATGTATGGCCGTGGATATTTAAAGGAAATGTGAAATACACAGGAGAATGGAGCTTAAAACAACATTTCTATTCACTAATATTGTAAAAATATATAAACCATGAAGGGATCTATTAGCAAGAAAATGTATAAAAAAACAAACAGAGCTCAAATGGAGGTATTTTCAACAAAAAATTGAAAGGAAAACAACAAAATGTGTTCATTGTGAGCTTACCTAAACCTTTTATCTTGACTTTGCATGGAAATGTGTTGGAGATGCCATTGTTTACACTTAGAATCCACCATGGAGGTCTGCTACAGAGTTTCCTCAAACCCTTGTCAGTGACCAAAGAAAACTTTAGAAGGCTCGAAGTGAAAATGAATTACTTTCTTGCATTTTACTTGATTTTTGTTCAATAGGGTTTCTCACCCTAAAATGCCAATTGGAAGAGGTATTTTTTACCTTTCTTTTAAAAAAAATGCAAATGTGACTAATGAAACCCGTGGGCTAAGACTATTGCCTTATTCCTTATTATCTCTCATATAACCTTGTATGCTTGTGTAAAGTCTTTTGACTTATTTGTTTGTCTTGACCTATGTAGGATCAATTAGGAGTATTTGTAATTTTGCATTGATTTTAAAATTGTAAAGCACATTTGACTTAAATGATATTTGTTATAAATCATTAATTCATGTGGCTATGTTAAATGAAAAATGAAGAACATGTGTTGACAAGGCCAAGTCATGAAGGCGATTTAGTTGAGTTGTTATGTCTTGCAAGCATATAGGGAGGTTAAGGTGGTTTGTCAAACATGTGGAGAGTATATTGGGATGCCTTGAATTATTTTCTTCATGACTTTGAGTGCATCTTGGGTGGTTTTAGTTTTCAAACATGATGAGGGAATATAGGGGTGGTTTTGCATGCCTATATGCTTGGTATGGTCAAACTTACCTTTTTCACACATGGGAGCTCATTTTGGAGGGAATCTAGTTACTAGATTTTAGGCTTTTTGGAAGCATCTAACCCAAGGTAGTTTATGGTTCTTATTTTGGTGCAACTGCTTAGGGCTTGATTACAGATATAGTAATATTTTGACTCATTTGTATGCAGTTCTTATTATGCAATTTCTAGAGTTAGTGATTTTTTGTAGTCCTTATAGATTTGAGCATGCTTTGTAACTCTTTTGGAACATAAAATACATAAAAGACCTTGGATACCATTGATTATGAGATTTTTCCTTCTTATTCTTGTAGTGTTGTGTATTATCAAGTGATTGATCATGGTACTTTTTAGGTATTCTTTTATTTCCTTGTTACTTTGTCTCTTGTTATGTACCTTTTCTGCAAAAGTATGTTTATACAGGTTGCAAACTATGTCTTAAAGATGCATGTGGCTTTCTAATTGTGAAGTTATCTTGCTTTTAAAGGTTAATGGATTAAGGCCTCTTTGTGAAATATTTATGCAAAGGCATGTAGTAATAGGTTGTGCAAATTTAGTTTCTGTCATCTATAACCAAGTGTATGCAAATAAGAGTTTTCATAGTCCTAGTCAGTTTGGTGTATCACCCTTTTAAAATTTCACTTTTCAGTTTATGTATTTCCTCTCCCCTTTTCCCTATCAAAGCAATAGAGTAAGTTAGATTTAGGTGAGAACTAAGAGGAAGGCAACCTTCTCTGGAGGTTGATCTCTATTTTCAGAGCTTACACTTTGTGAGATCTTTCAATGTTGTCTCTAGATTGTTGAATTTTCTGATTCAACAGGGTGCAAATCCAGTAGATAACAGTTTTGGCATGCCCGGTGGGACTGTCGAATCAAGATAGTCTTGAGATTTTAATTTTTGTTGGTTTTGATGTGCAACCAATGAAATTTTAGACCTTTTTAGAGGTTAAATTTGCATGTCTGGCAACTTTGAGTCCGCTAGTTAGCAAAAGCCAGTGCAATACAACACATGAAAACAATACAAACAAGAAGTAGTGCTACTACTTTTGAGAATTTACAATTGTCACCACCTAGGAGAAGTGGAAGAATTGTAAAACAAACTCCTATCTCATCCAAAAGAGTTTAGTCTATGCCTCCAAGTTTTAAACCAACAGTAGCATCAAGTCCTGTTGTATCCTTAGTTGTTGTACCTATTGTTCCAACTCAGGTCAACCCACCTCAAGCTACCCAAATGACTAGGAATCAACCTTTTGTACCATTTAATGGAGGTAGTCCATTAAATATTCCACAACATGATGACATTCCAATGGTTTCCTTGAAGAGTTTACCCCTTTTCATAGGAGAGGATCAAACAACTCCTACTGATTCTATCAGAGATGTGGCCTCTTTGTGTGGAGTTCACCATGTAACTCAGGAGAATGTGGCTATTAGAATACTAGATGCTTCATTAAAAGGCAAAGCTTTACAATGGTTTAGGGGTTTACAAGTTGGTTCTATTGCAACATGGAACAAATTGGGAGACAAGCTGCGTAAACAATTTCAAGAAAAGTCTGATCACTTGTCACTAGTGGAACAACTTACAACAATCAAGAGGGATACTCAAGAGCAAATGTCTGATTTTAACTTTCATTTTCAAAAAACATGGGATAAAATTCATGTCATAGTAAGACCTTCTCAATATGCATTTTTATATTATTTGAGATCTCTTAACAGTGACATATCTATCATGATTCAATCTATGGGAGGTACGTATTTACTAGATGCTTATGAGATAGCAATTAGAGCAAAAAAATAGCTTAACTCAGGCTAGTAAGATAGCAGCTAGACCTCCAATGCCAAATTTCCCAGAAATTTAGCCTTCCATGCCTTTGCAAATACCACCCTTTGCTCCTTTACCTGCTATTCTAGTGTTACCAGCTACTGTTAGCTAATAAATAATTGTCCTAAGTCCATCCCAAGAGTTGTAGGAGATTAAAAATAGCTAGAAAAAGATTGAGAAATTACTTCAAACATTTAGTAATGAGCTGGTTAACATTAAGAAGCAACAATTTCAGAATAGACAACATTATCAGCCACAAAACCAAGGGAAAAATTAGACTTATCAAGCTAATAGGAAGTCAATTCAGGGAAAACAACAAGGAGCAAGACAAAACATGAATCCAAGGCCTTTTCAGCCATACAATCTAGCTCCAGTTAGTGCAACCAGGGATCTTGTTCCTATGCAAAACAACCTTGCAACAAATTATGAGTAGTGTTTTTTGTGCAATTAGCCCCACAACCAAGCCACATGTTCAAATGGGGTTATTAATCAAGCTTTGATGGTGCAAAATGTCTCAAATGTGCAGAGCATACCCAATGAGGAGTCACCACAACAACAAAATCATCCTCCAAATGATACAACTCTCCTGAATTGGCAAGGATAGGAATTTTGTGGTGTGAATGTGGATGACTCTCCAGTTGCAACAAACATAAGAGCCAAAAAGAGGGCTTTTGAGATTGAACAATCAACAAAAAAAGGTAAAGAGGCTGTAGGTCCATGTACATCTCAAGTGCCACACATATTAGAGAGAAATCCACAAGCTACTGCTAAAGAACAGATTGGGAGCCACCCTCAATCAACTAATTTGCAAGTTGATCCTATTGTTGTGAGGACTCAACATAAGGTAAATACTACTGCACCTTATAATATTGTTGAAAGTATGAAGAAAATGAATGTATCAATATCTATGTGGGGCTCTTTATCTATCCTAGGCAAAAAAGACTTACTATAGTCTACTTTATCTGATGTGAATGTTTCAAATGATGCACCAATAGGTCAAGTTAAATCTATTTTTACAAATACACCTTAGGACAACAATAAGCAATCAAATAAAGATGTCAAACCCCTTCCATTTTATGTGACTTTGATAGTAGGGGATAAGCTAGTCCATAATTGGATGGTAGATAGTGGGGCAAGCAGTTTTGTGATTCCTAAACAAATTGCTGACAAGTTAAGCTGAAATATCAACCCCTTGAGAAAGGAGTGGTCCAACTAGATGGGTCATTTTCTAATACAATAGGTATCATTAAGTACTTAAGCCTTACACTTAACACTTGTCCAAACTTTTCCATTCCCCAAAACATATTTGTCATTGATTGGCCAGCCTATTTTGCATTATGCTTGTCAAGAGATTTTACTACTAAGATAGGGGTTTATTTGTCCTCAGATTGGTCTCACATGCTGTTTAGGATTAGATATGGGACAAAAGAGACAATAAAATCTGAGTCACTTTCCAAGGATCACATTGAACCCTATATACCAAGTGTTGTTAATGCAAATTGTGTTGTTCTTGAGGATAGAGAGCTTGCTGTTGCTCAAGTATTGAAGGTTGAAAGTGTACCAGACATTCTTTTAAATGAATGAGCAGTAGAAAATTTTGAGGATAATACAAATGATTATATTCAAGAAGCTCGTTTGGGGGCATATGTCTTACATGAACCTGAAATAGTGATGTCAAACCTTGAGAAGAAGGTAGAACAACAATTAAGACAAGACAAAGTATAGCAGATGTTCTTTGATGGCTCTGGAAGCAGAAACAAAGCTAGTGGGGGTGCAATGCTTGTGTCCCCACAAGGTGACAAGTATTATTTTGCTTTCAGATTTACTTTTTCTTGTTCTAACAATATTTCCAAATATGAAGGTTTGATCCAGGGCTTGGAATGGGCAAGGAAAAGGGGGATAAGCTGCCTACAGGTATTTGGAGATAGTGAATTAATAGTCAATCAAGTAAGAGGCTTGAATGTGACTAAAAATGATGCTTTGAAGTATTACAAGCATAGGGTATGGGATGTGATAGAATAATTTGATGCTTTTAATCTAATTTCAATTCCTAGGAATTAGAATAAGCACGCAAATAGATTAGCTACAATAGATGCTTAGTTTGATATACCTAATGATATTAAAAAGGGAAAAGTGTAGCAATATGCTAAGGTTGTTGTAAGGCCTTCTATTCCTAATAATAACATTCATTGGCAAGTATTCGAGAGTGATGAATAGGTGTTAAGTTTTTTGCTAAAAGAAGACGAGTTTTTAGTGGTAAATCAAGAGAAGTTAAAGCAACAATATGATGATCAGATCATTCAATTGAGGACTAATAAACTACCCAAGGGTCTAGTCACCTTAGAATCTATCTTTAGCATTGATGATCAGCTCAAAAAGAGCAAAACCAACATGCAGGTCAAGGAGGAGCATTACGAAGAGCTTGAGACATTTAAGGGTAAGCTCCTTAAAATTGGAAAAAAATGTTCACAAGCAGATAGGCAAAATTTTGTTGCTCTTTGTCAAGAATTTCAAGATGTTTTTGCATAGGAATACTCAGATTTAAAGGGATTTGATCCCCAAATTTCCCAACATACCATAGAATTAGAGTCAAATACAAAGCCTATTAGGTAGAAATAGAGGCCTCTAAACCCCAAACTTGAGCCTCTCATGATAAAAGAATTGACCAAATTGATTGAGGGAGATATTATTTTCCCAATCAAGCATACCTCATGGGTATCTAACCTTGTACTAGTTAAGAAGAAAAATGGAGAAATCAGGTTTTGTGTAGGCTTTAGAGACCTTAATAGAGTCTCATTAAAAGATCATTACCTGCTGCCCTCTATGGAGCAAATCCTTCAAGTAGTTGCTGGTTCAGAAAGGTTTTCCTTACTTCATGGTTATTTTGGTTATAACCAGGTATTGGTCAAAGAAGAGGACTAATACAAGACTACTTTTACCACAAAGTGGGGCACTATGGACTAAAAAAGAATGAAATTTGGTTTATCAAATGCTGGTTCCACTTTTCAGAGGGCCATGGACATGGAATTTCAGGGGCTAATTCATAAATTAGTGCTTATATATTTGGATGACATAACAATTTTCACTAAAAATGTAGAAGAGCATTTTTCCCATCTAAGGAAAGTGTTTGAAAGGTGCAGGGAGTTTGGTATATCCCTTAATCTCAAAAAATGTATTTTTGTTGTTCATGAAGGCAAGCTTTGGGATCACCATTGATCCTAAAAGAGTGAAAGCCATTTTGGAGCTTCCTTTACCCAATCATAAGAAGGGGTTGCAAAGTTTCTTGGGAAAAATTAATTTTCTGAGAAGGTTTATTTTGGATGTTGCAAATATTTTGAGGCCACTAACTGTCATATTAAAGAAAAATGCAAGTTTCAGCTGGACCAGAGAGGCCAAGCACAATTTTGAAGCTATTAAGGAGGCTTTGACAACAACTACTACTCTGATAAATCCAAAATTTTCAAAAGATTTCATTTTGTATGCTTTTGGTAGCATAGATTCCATTTCTACAATGCTGGTACAATAGATGATGATGGCTTAGAGAAACCCATTTCCTTTTTCAGTCAAGGTTTACAGGATTATGAATAGAGGTATACCTTTGTGGAGAAACATGTTCTCGCTATTATCAGAAGTCTAAAAAAATTTAAGCCTTTGATTTCTAACAATAAGATACATTTAATGGTTGCTCACCCTAGTGTGAAGGAGTTTCTGTTAAATAGGGACCTGAATGAAAATAGGGTTGGCTGGATCACAAAGGTTATGGAGTATGATATAGACATTAAGGTGACTAAGCTTGTAAGGGGAAAAGGGTTGTGTGAGAAACTAGCTATAGGGTTTGAAAATAAGGAAAAGATAGAAACAAAGGCCGTTTTGGTCACTAATAGTGAGTCTCAGAATGCTGCACCCACATTGGGTGCAAGTTGGGTGTGTGATATGACTCATTTCTTACAAACTAGTGAGTGTCCACTAGGTTTAGACAAGGCTAAGAGGAGGCATTTCAGATTGTAGTCCATTCCTTATGTGTTGGTTGATAATGTTCTTTTTAGAAAGGACCTCAATGGTGTGTTGTTAAGATGCATTGATCATGATTAGATAGATAAAGTGCTTCATGAGTTCCATTATGGAATTGTTGGGGGTCATTTTTCCCCAAGAACAATTGCATGGAAGATAATGAGAGTTGGATACTATTGGCCAAGCTTGTTTAAGGATGCTCATGCATGCACAAGAAAATGTGTAAAATGTGCAATTTTTGTAGGAAAAGAGAGGTTGCCAACTTTACCTTTGTAGCCAATTTAAGTGGAATAGCCCTTCATGAAATGGGGCATTGATTTTATAGGACCTATAAATCCACCTTCTAGTGTAGGTCATAGGTGGGTAGTCACTGTAACTAATTATTTTACAAGATGGACTGAAGTAGTGGCTTTAAAAGAAGCTAATGCAAGTGTTGTATTAAACTTTTATGATGATATAGTAACCAAGTTTGGAGTACCTAAATCAATCATTTCAGACAATTATTTAGCATTTTTTGAACTTAGAGTGAGTGATTTGGTTGTCAGGAATGGCATTCATTTGAATACATCATCAAACTATTACCCTCAAGGTAATGGTTTGGCATAATCAACAAACAAGAACTTGATAAGAATCATCAAAAGAATCATGGAGGATAATCAGAGAATTTGGCACACCAAGTTGAAATTTTCCTTATGGGAAGATAAAATAACTCCCAAAAGGTCTATTGGGAACTCTCTATATACACTGGTTTATGGTAAGGAGGAAAGGTTTCCTTTATCTGTAGAGTTTCCAACTCTTGATATTATGCATCAGCTAGAGATGTTTGAGGATACTTAGGACCCAATGGCAGTTAGGTAAGCTTAGATCATGGAGCTAGAAGAGACAAGAAATAAAGCAATGAAGTCCTTAGAGTATCATCAACTCCAAACAAAAAGATTCTTTGATAAGAGAGCAACTCTCAGAATATTCAGAGAGGGTGATGTTGTACTCAATGGGATGAATTGAAAAGCAAGCCAAGAAAGCACACTAAGTTTGATAACTTTTGGAGTGGCCCTTTTGTTATTACAAAATGCAAGGAGCATAATGCATTCTAGTTATCAAATATGGATGGAGAAATTTTGCCTATCCCAGTCAATGGGATATACCTCAAACACTGTTTTGAGGTTTGACCTACATGGTATTTATTAGATTAGGAGTTTCATTTTCAATATGTGTTGCTGCACCATAGTTTAGATGTAAGTTTTCTATCTTCCTAAGTGTTGTTCAACACAGTTAGTAGTTTTCATCCTGTAGTTTTTGTGTTTTAGTAAGTTTCCAAGGTTTTTTGCACTGATCTACTGAGTTGCAATTTTGTTTTGAGTAGCTATTCCCAAGTTGTGTCAAGTTTCTGAGTGATTTAGTGCCCAATGGATAAGCCTAGGAAATTAGTCTAATGTTTAGTAGGAAAACATATAATAGATGTCGCCAAAAAATGTTACCTATTTTCGCTAATAGCTCAATCAGGTAGAGCTTTTGTGATTTTCAAATAAATAGTAAGGTATATTTTATTTCTTCTATATTACATCCATGTGCATAAAAAAAATTAGAAGATTACATTACTAGATTGTATTTATGTAGATATGCATAGCATAGGAGAAAGTGTAAAATCTTTGCAAGAAAATTAATCTTTATTGATAATGAAAATGGATAATGTCTCACACAAGCCATGAGACTGACTGTTTCAATGCAAATAAAAGAAAAATTATACATTTGTACAAAATAAATGCACATATAGAGAAGGGTGACCCATCATTGCCTGAATGATGAGACTTGGTTGAGTCTGTCATACATTAGCCTTAATCCTTCAAGTTTGTCTAGCCTCCATTTGTTGCTCCTTGCTGCTCCTAGGTTTCCTGCATGAGTGAGATGAAGTTTGGTTAGAGCAATGAAGGATCACTAATCTATATATCTGCAAACATCTAAAAACATATAGCTTGACCTTTATTTGCATAAAAACAACCTACTACTAATGTCTAGGAAAAAAGGGAGCATAATCAAACACATCCAGCTTAGTTTTTATCTAACATGTTTGCTTCTTGTCCAGGTATAGGTGAAATCCTTGTTTCTATTTTTTTCATCTGATTAAAGCATGTGGGATGAAATGTGGCTCCCATAAGGGTTGAGTCCAGCATGCTGCCCTCATATGTTTAGAGGGATAGGAGTGTTATTTATCTTAAGTCATTTCTGCATATTTTTGATAGGAATTGTAATCAAGGGAAAATCAGAGTTTTTAGTTAAAGGGGTTAGCACAATAACATTAAAAATCCATTGAAGTAACAAAGTACAAAGGAAATAAATGTGAAAACCAAAAAGGAACAAAGTTACCCTAAGTCTTCATTTTCCATGCTTCACCTTTGTTACACCTCCTAGCTTGCAGTAAATAGAGATGCCCTCATATTTCAAATGAGCACCTAGACTAATGACAAAGCCCTATGCAAGTGTTGAAGGATTTGTATAAAAGAAATGACCTCACAACAAACTAAAATGACAATGACTGCAAATGACCATGACAAGAATCTAAGTTGACAGAATGAGCATGAGAGATCCCAAAATAAGAACAAAATTGCCATTTTATAAAAACTGCGATTTTGAGTGAGTGGCCAGGATGAGAAGATGACAAATACCCTAGAATCAATGGTCAAGATTAAATGTTGCAGTGTGAAATAGGGTTAGGTCAAAATTAGGGCAATGATAAAGATGAAGGGTTGAGATTGAATTATAAAATAATTCAATCAAGGGTTGAAATTAAATGAGATGTCAAGAGATAAGATTTGATTTGGAAGATAAGATTGGCACAGACAAAGAGGTTGCTGGAGAATTTAAATAATAAAATTATTTAATTTAGGTGACCAATGAATAATTAAATAATAAAGATATTATTTAATTATAGAGGAATGTGACCATAAGAATTATTTTGAATTAAATGATGATTTAATTCAAAATTCAAGAGAGTGGACTAAATTAAATATATAAAATTTATTTAATTTAATGAGAGAAGAGGCTAATGAGTAATTAAACAATTAAAATAATTATTTAATTATAGAGGAAAGTGGACAAAAATTAGATAAATTGGAATTTATTTAATTTTAGAAAGAAGGGGACTTAATTAGTGACGTAATTAAATAAATAAGATTTATTTAATTAATCAAGAGAAAAATAAATGACAAAGGGAAATTAAATAAATTAAGAAATTTATTTAATTAAAGGAAGACTTTAGACAATTAATGACGTATTTAATAAATAAATTAAAATTTATTTATTTAATAATCATGAAGAATAAACGACATGAATTAATTAAATAATTATGACTTATTTAATCAATAGTCGAATGTGGACCAAGGACATAATTAAATGACTTAATTATGCTAGGACGAAAGTGGTAAAAATGAAGCTTGCAGGCCTAGGTCATTTTTAGGTGTCTACATTTTGCCCCTCTTTGTCATAATGTTGCTTGTCGCATTGTGACAAAGAAAAATAAGTCAAGAATATGCCCCAGCGAAGGTACGGGGTATCCTTGCCCCCTCGGGAAATTTTCAAATTTTGGGCCGGCGCCAGAAAAATTTGCAAAGGGTCCCAATAAATCAATTCGATGACCATAAAAGCAACGGCGTAGTCGGTTTCAGATTCTGACATGTTTAAAGCAACTTACGAGGAAGTCAAAGGTGTTCAAATGAGCCTCCAGTATTGGCTTTGGTTGAAAAATGCCATTTTGACCTTATAAATAGGTTGACAAAGGGGTTAAAGTCAATTCACTTTTACTATTCACTTTGCGAAACTTGAGAGCTCAGAGCGAAAGGCGCAGCAGCGAGGATGGTGATTCCAGTGTCAGAGCACCGTGGGGAGATCGTGAGGACCTTTAGATGGCCAGAGGGCTCAGAGCCGGCGGTATGTACCCTAAACTTACTTTGTCATTTTACCGTTTTACGTGTTATTTAATGCTTTCTAGGGTAGTCAACGAATGCACCGCGACGCATATGCGTTCGCGTAAGCCGCAATTGCTTTCGCGTTCGACGCATTTGATGCGTCGCAATGCAATCGCAAAGAATAAACGAGCCGCACCGGCGGTTTGGGCCGCATTTGAGAATTCGTGCGACGCAAGTGACTTACCGAGTCGCATTTGACCGCTCAAGTGCCGCAATCGTCATTCCGCGACGTAACTGCTTATTTGAATGTCGTAATTGTAATGCCGTGCCGCATTCATAATGTTGAGACGCAACCGCACAATTTTGTGACGCAAATGTCATATAGAGACGCAATTGACTTGTCCTGACGTATTTTATATTTTGAACGACGTAGTTGTATTTTCGCGACGCAATTGCTGATTTGCGACGCACTTGCCTATTGTCTTAATAAAACTTGTTTTGATGTTTGCGTGACCTTAGATGCCTTCCTGATGATTACAGTTGTCCAAAAAGGTGCTAATGTAGTGTTCATTTTTTGCAGAGGCAGCTTGCCCCTATCTACACGAGAGAGAGCAGACCGACCACCTTTCGGTTTGCTGATCAGCTGGGCCCGCGAGAGCGGCGGCGATTGATGCGACTGGGTCTATTTTATGCTGCATTCATGCCCGCCATTCGGGCGAACATGGGTTTGTTGACCGTGCTGTGCGAGCGATGGCATTCCGAGACCTGTTCCTTCCACTTGCCGACAGGTGAGGCTACCATTACCTTGGAGGACGTCTATCGTATTCTCCGGATTCCCATTCGAGGGGAGTGGATTGTGTATGATCCACGTCATGGCGAGCAGACCTTTCATGCGTATTACCAGGATTAGGGTGCTGGACTCAACATTCAGGGTAATGAGATCCATTGTGATTTCCTAGCAGAGCACTATGGGCGCTTCGATGCATTCTTGGCGATGATGATTGTGGGTATCCTGATTCCTGATCGGCGAGGACATGGCTTTCCGATAGGTTGGGGAGATGTCCTAGTCGGCATGAGATGGGACATGATAGTGTACACTTGGGGTCCTTGCCTGCTAGGGATGCTTTATCATCAGCTTCACGATGTCGTGTACAGGAGAGGAGAGAGTATCTCCTGCGGGACCACACTTATGATGATCTGGGCATGGGAGCACATTGCTATATTCCGCCCTCCCATCGACAGACCACAGCTAGCCGAGGGGATGCCCTATTCTTATTATTATGCCGGTGCATTACAGCAGACCCACATGGGCGAGACAGGGTGGTGGCGGCATCAGATCGATACCATGGTGACGTTCATCTGGAGGCCCTACAGGGATTGTGAGGCATGGGATGATGAGGATGAGCATCTGAGCTTCTGCAGACAGTATAGATACCTTATTGGCAAGACAATGCAGACATCTTTGATCATTGAGATGTACCTGCTGCAGCGTGTGTTGAGACAGTTTGGCGAGCAGCAGGATGTGCCCATGGGGACGACAGAGTATGCCAGGTCATCCAAAGAGTATGCTTGGGGCCCGGCCATTCCAGTGGCCTTTGCGACTCAGTAGATAGATGGGTTAGTAGCCCAGGCCTGGGGTTGGAGAGGAGGAGCAGCAGATCTAAGTACGACGCCGGCATATGATCTATGGTGGCAGGCACGCCGACCAGTTCCCTTGACAGATCCTGATGGTCCGGCACCAGTTGACAGGTGGTCGGTTATTCCACGGGTGCCACAGGTCAGACGAGGTGGCAGAGGTAGGGATGGAGGCAGAGGCCGAGGCAGAGGAAGAGGTAGAGGCAGGGATGGAGATGGAGGGAGGGGTGGAGACGGAGGGAGGGGTGGGGATGATGGAGGTAGAGGCGGAGATGGAGGCAGGGATGGAGGTAGGGGAGGAGATGAGGGGAGGGGTGGGGATGATGGAGGCAGAGGCGGAGATGGAGGCAGGGATGGAGATAGGGGAGGAGATGATGGCGGAGATGGGCAGAGGCGACAGTGAGCTGGGCAGAGATAGGTCCGGAGGGTACGCCCACGAGTGGTGAGAGCAGCATTAGATGCTATCCCAGAGGTTGGTGAGGAGGGAGAGGGTGAGGAGCAGCCCAGACAGGAGGGAGAGCCAGAGGTGAGGGGACATGAGGAGGCGGAGGGGGAGAGACAGGAGGAGGATGTGGACGTCAGGGCACCGGAGGAGGAGGTTGAGGTGGATGTCAGGGCACCAGAGGTGGAGATGGAGGTGGTAGGGGAGGAGGAGGCGGAGGTGGCAGGGCAGGAGGAGGAGGTGGCAAGGTGGGATGATGATGATGATGACGAGGAGGATGATGCCATAGGTGAGGCCAAGAGACTTCTCAGATGGCATATGGTGGAGGGGGAGGAGGAGATACCATCCACTTCGGGGTTGCCGTCAGATGCTACAGCTGATCAGAGAGTGGCCGACCTTCAGCAGAGATTAGATGCTAGCTTGGCACAGGTCAGGTCTTTACAGTCAGCTCTGGAGGTAGCCCGTGTAGAGCGGGATCAGGCAGTCATTCGCCAGCAGGATGCGGTCCAGTGGTGCACAGAGTTCACAGCCTTATGTACAGGACCGATGGGAGACATGGCTCGAGAGCTTGCCAGGGTGAGCACCAGATTGGGGCAGTACAGGACCCTTTATGAGCAGGCAGTGCCGCCAGAGCGATGAGATCCTACCTTGTCCCGGTCACAGACGAGGTCAGGTAGTGGGCATAGGTCAGGTAGTGGCGGTGGTACCAGGAGCCATACCAGTGTCGGAGGGTCTACCTCGACAGGTCACACGTCCGGGCACAGGTCACATCATTCGCACATACATACTCCGGGTCACAGCCATGGGTCGACTAGGTCAGCACAAAGGTCAGGACAGGTACAACCACCAGTTATAGATCCTTCTATCTCTCAGAGTCCAGCCGCAGTGACCTCACAGGTGTGCTATACTGTCACGATGATGCCTTCACTCGCAGTTCCCTCATCTTCACAGACACAGGCCACTACAGGACCATCCCTTGTTTCAGCGCCTGTGACAGAGTTGCTTCCGCCACATTCTTCTCCCCGAGGAGATGATGAGAGCCTTCCCTAGGGAATATTTGTATTGTGACACACTATATTATTTGAGCCTGCGAGCTCCATTTTTGGGATATCCGTTGACTCTATCCTGTGACATTGTATATTTTTGAGATGATATTACATGATGATGCAGTTTTGATGCGGCCTACATGTGTTATGTGATTTTCTATGCTTTATGTACTATGACATGTATGATGTATGATGTATGATGCTATGTATGTCCTATGATGCCTACTTGTAATCTTTGATGTCATGATGATGCACTGCCTATTTATATGCTTATGTTAATGATGTGTATGATGTATTTATGTAAAAGATGCAAGATTATGTTAATGCAATGCTTGTGCTTATGTATATGATTTAATGCCATGGATGATGTATGTATGGACCTAATGCAATGTATATGAGCATGTATGCACTTATGTTTTTGGATGTCACAGGATATCATCGTGGGATGGACGAGAGAGGATGACGAGACTGATGAGAGAAGATGACCAGATCGAAGAAGAGAAGACATGAGCCCTATGAAAATGCATGTTAATTCCTAGACCAAATCCTTTAAAACTTTACTGTAGGACTTTTAATATTTATTGCTCTTAATCATCATTGGGCAAACTATTGTAATGGTCAACAAACACCATGATATGACATAGATCAAGGTGTGCAAGGTTGCACCATTACCTAAGACAAAACAGTCACAGACAAGGATGATCATGACTCATACTAAGAGCGTGATTGCCCCAGTCCTTTTGTCATAATCACCCACAAGCAGAAAAAGACAAGGATAGATCATAAAATGTCGTTGCTTCTCTAAATCCTGTTTCCAGGACATCCTTGAGAAACTAGTGACATGATTGTCAAACTACAAAAATAAAGTCTCTATCATGATATGTCGTTGCTTTTCTAAATCCCAGGATCAGGACCTCGCTGAGAAGCTAGTAGTCATGCATGTCAATTGTCATGCTACGTCGTTGCTTCTCTCAATCCTGCTTAGTGGGATCTCGCTGAAAAACTAATAACATGATAAAAGATGAAAAGACAATTGTCAAGTGTTTTCCAAGTGCGTCTGGATATCCATTGTTCTGATGCTAAGATGCCATGTTTGATAGTGTCGAGATGTCCGAATGTTTAAAGTTTTGATGACCTTGAAAAATGTCGAGACTTGGTGCATTCAGGAAGGACACATCCTAAATGATGCCGATGTCGAGAGAATTTGATCCCTAGTGGTCGTAAGGGGTCCCTCGAGATAATGATGATGCCTAGGAAGGACACATCCTAAGGCATAAATGACCGAGTTGGTTCTTCAGAAGGACTCATCTGAAGAGTATTGATGTCAGGAAGAGTGATCGTTTAAATGTCAAGAGGATCACTCGAAATGCCGAAATGACGATGACGACGCTTAGGAAGGACACATCCTAAGGCGTAAATGACAGAGGTTATCGTTTAGAAGGACTCATCTGAAGATTTAACCAAAATTTGACAGTTTGACTAGTTTATAATGATTTGACTTGCTTTGACCGAGTTTGACTTGTGTTTGACTATATGCCGATATTGCCCTGATGACATGAGTGATGTGCTGATGAGATCGTCATGCCGAATAGAATGATTGTTTTACTCTGTTTTAGGAGTTTTCCCCATGTGGAGAAATGATTGAAGACTTTTGACGTGTGTGCCAGCGTAGCGCCATGAACCCTAATGGACTGACCTAGTGCGGCCTCGGGGGCTCATCGATAGATGGCCTTGCCTACGTCATACACTAAGAGACCTCGTAGTTCGACATGACCCATGACTTTGTCTTGATGATCCAAGATTGCGTCATGATTTTATTTTGACAAACCTTAAAGGACTGACCTAATGTCTCGGGGACTCAAGTATGAGTCTTGCCTACGACAACGTAGTTCGGACATTGACATGGACTGATTGATTGATTTTGATAAGAGATAACACTGCGCTTGTGTGCTTCGAGCAGTCCAATGCCTTGTTTGGTTTTGTTCATGACATTTTATGATTTTTAGGTCTTTTTTTAGGACTTTTTGCCATGTTTTTGTCTTTTTTAGGACTTTTTTATGATGTTTTGTCTTTTTTCAGGACATTTTATGATGTTTTTGTCTTTTTTCAGGACATTTTATGATGTTTTTGGTCATTTTTTCAGGACTTTTTGTGATGTTTTTGTCAAGATCACGTGTGACATCCACTACAGTTTCATGATAAACCTTATGCCCCCAGTCAGGTCTGAGATTTAGCCATTTGCAAGGGACATGGACGGGATGCTGCTGACTTGGTAGACGGACAGTCGTCAGGACTTGATGTCAATCAGTTATCAGGTAGGGTAGGATGTGATGGTGATTTTGCAGAAATAATGGCAAAAATACCCTTCATCCTAGGCCAAGTTAGACCAAGTGACAGTAGATGGCAGAGCAATGATTGATTACGCATGGCGCCTGTTTGCTAGGTTTTCACCATGGTACTTGTCCAAAGTGCCTGTTTGCCAGGTTTTCACTATTGAACGAATCATTTTTCTCTTTACTATTTTCTTGATTTTTATTTTTTTGGTGTCACCAAGACGCCTGTTTGCCAGGTTTTCATCAAGGTGACAATTTTTTACCATTTTTCAATTTTTTTGTATTTTAAGGCTTTCAGCTCCATCCTCTGATGCTATGTGTAGAACTTTCGGAGGTGTAAACTGTCGATGGGTTCTGTCAACTATTCCCCATCTGGAGTTGCCAGTTGGTATGCTCCAAAACCAAAAGAAGATATGATAATATATGGACCCAGCCAGTTTGGTTCAAATTTTCCTAGCTTTTCTCTGTCTGCTTGGTTCTTAGGGTTCTGCATGAGAACCAGGTCGCCAATGTCAAACTTTCTGACCATAACCTTTTTATTGTAGCTGCGACAAAGGCGGTTTTGATATGCTTGGAGGTGATTCAGTGAGTTTTGTCTTCTTTCGTCCAGCATTTCCAGCTCATGCAAGCGTGATTTTCGGTACTCCTCTTCATTAGTTAGACCCTTCAAGGAGACCCGTAGCGAAGGAATTTTGACCTTAATGGGTAAGATGGCTTCAGCGCCAAAGACTAGGGCGAATGGGGTAGCTCTTGTAGGCGTACGAATGCTAGTTTGGTAAGCCCACAGAGCAGGGTTAAGTTGTATGTGCCAATCGCGGCCAACATCATTGACAGTCTTTTTGAGAATCTTGACAATGGTTTTATTCGACGCCTCAGCTTGGCCGTTTCCTTGGGGATAATATGGGGATGAAAAGTGGTGTTGGATATGGAATCGTTCACATAACTCGCGGACATCTTGGTTTTTGAATGGACGTCCGTTGTTAGTGATGATGGACTGCGGAAGGCCATACCGGAAAATGATGTAATTAAGGATGAATTTTGATATTTGTTTGCCGGTAATATATGTCAGCAGGATAGCTTCGTCGCATGAAATACGGTCGCCCGATAATAATAGATTATAGCGTTGGATGAGTTGGATGAATCTTACCCATGAGGTCCGAGTCCCCACGTGAGCAAAGGAGCCAAGGAAGTGATGGGCGAAGTTCCTGTGCTGGAGCATGAACCAAGTCATGTATTTGACATTTGCGACAAGTCCGGACATATTCAATTGCATCTTTTTCCATTGTCGGCCAATAATACTCGAGTCGCGTCAGTTTCTTAGCTAGCGTAGGACCACTCGAATGAGATCTGCATATACTTTCGTGTACTTCTCGTAAGGTCGTACATGCTTCGTCGGTGTCAAGACATCTAAGGAGGGTATCGTCGAAACTACGGCGGTAGAGGGTGTCACTGACAATGGCATACCTTGCTGATTTCCTAATGAAGGACTTCCTTTGGTTATTGGATAGGTTCAGTGGAAGGGTTTGAGTCTTGAGATATTCATAAATGTCCTGATACCAAGGAGAGTTGGGACCAACAAGTTCGCAAACCATTTCGACTCACGGGATATCATATGCGGTATCAACAACTGTTCTACAAGGAACTCAAATTGTGACACATTTTTAGGGATGTCCAAGAGAGAACTAATAGTAGCCATTGCGTCGGCTGCCTTATTCTGTGCCCTGGGGATTTGTTCAAAAGAAATCGATTAGAAGTTTGTCAGGAAACTATCCACCATCCTCTTGTAGGGAAGCAAATTCTCATCCTTTGTTTCATAGTCATCATTCACTTGGTTGATTACTAGCTGGGAATCCCCGAATACAAGCAATGTCTGAATTTTCCATTTGATTGCCAACTTAAGACCTGTGACTAGTGCTTCATATTCGGCAATGTTATTTGTACAAGGGAAAGCAATCCAAAATGATTTAGGAATTGAATCCCCCTGTGGTGTGATAAACAGGATTCCAGCGCCTGAGCCATGACCAGTATGAGACCCATCAAAATATAGTTTCCATGGTGCTGCCAGTTCCGCATGAAAAATGGACTCATCGGGAAAATCAGTTACTAATGGATGAGTGGCTTGAATTGGTGCGTCTGCTAGTTGATCTTCTATTACTTGCCCTTTTATTGCTTTGCGCTCAACATACTGTATGTCATACTCACTTAGGATCATGACCCATTTTGCCAACCGGCCTGTTAACGCTGCTCGACTTAAGAGGTATTTCAATGGGTCAATCTTAGCCACTAGTTGTGTCTGATGATTGAGCATATAATACCTTAGTTTTTGGGCTGCAAAGACAACCGCGAGGCATGCACATTCAATGTATGTGTAATTCAACTCATAACCTATCAGTGTTCGGCTGATGTAGTAGATTGCTCTTTCTTTCCCTTCATGATCATTTTGGGCCAACAATGCCCCCAGTGTTGAACTGGTAGTTGAGATGTATAGAATCAAAGGCTTTCCATGAATGGGCGGCATGAGGACTGGTGTTGATATCAGATAATCTTTGATTTGCTGGAAGGCCTGTTGACATTTATCCGTCCATACAAAGGGGACACCTTTGCGCAACAGGTATTGGAACGGATGGCACTTATCCGCCAACTAGGCTATGAAACATCGAATAGATTGTACTCTACCCTGCAGAGTTCTGAGTTCACTGATCCCTCTGGGCGGAGGCATGTCTATAATTGCTTTGACCTTTGTCGGATCGACCTCTATGCCTCTTCGGGAAACTATGTATCCCAATAGTTTTCCTGATGTGACCCCAAAGACACACTTCTTAGGGTTTAGCCGAACTTTGTACTCTTCAAGTCTCTTGAAAATTATGTCGAGTACCCTCAAATGGTCTTTCCTAGTTGCTGATTTGGCCAACAGGTCGTCTACATAATCCTCCATTATATTGTGCATCATGTCATGGAAGATCGTGGTCATAGCCCTTTGATACGTGGCACCTGCGTTTTTAAGACCGAAGGGCATGACGTTCCAACAGTATGTCCCCCATGGGCATGTAAATGTTGTTTTGTGCTGATCCTCAAGAGCGATGTAGATTTGATTATAGCCAGAGAAACCATCCATGAGGGATAGCATCTCATGTCCTGCAGTTAGGTCGACTATGATGTTAATGTTGGGCAAAGGAAAGTCATCCTTTGGACATGCTTTGTTTAGGTCTCAAAAATCTGTACATACTCGAATTAGTCCATTTGGCTTTGTCACCGGCACTAGGTTGGAAATCCATTCAGCATAATCTATAGACCTTATGAATCCAGCATCCAATAATTTCTTTAATTCAGCCTTGACCAATAGAGCAACTTGAGGGTGCATTTTGCGCAACTTCTGCTTGACTGGTTTAGCATTGGGTAATAGTGGCAGATGATGCAGAACTAGTTTGGGGTCCAATCCTGGCATGTCTACATAGGACCATGCAAAGTTGATTTTCCGTTCTGCAAAGAATTTATGAAATTCTGGTTTCTCTTCATCAGTCAATGACGCGGCAAATAGGACCATCTTGGGGTCTTCTGCAGTTGAAATGTTATCCTCTATTGTGTCCTCAATAAGCATGCAGCGATTTCTCCTGTTGCACAGGGAGAAAGTCCAGTCCTCCATCTTTGGGCACTCAGAGAGGTTTTCACCCAGCGGATTCGTCCTTTATTTTTACTATTTTATCGTCAAGAGGTGCCTTTCGGTTTTCACCTATAGACGTTTCATTTTTTACTTTATTTTTACTTTTGCGACTAGAGGACTGAACAGTCTCACCGAAGTATGCGGTGCAATCTAAATCAATGGAAAACTTGGATTTGTGGTCCCCACTTGGTATGCCTTCTCTTAATCCCATGAATTCGGCAATGGCATCATCATTCTGGAATGTGTCCAGAACTGGTGGTCCTTGTTGGTCCCAATCGACTAGTTCTGGGTAAACTAATGAGATGCCGTCGTCAAAGCTAGTGAACTGGGGTGAGGATGCAGACAACATGCAAATGGATTCATTGATATTGTAGATGAGGTTATCATCATCCAACTCTACATCGGACTCTATCCAATATTCTCCTTCACTAGTGTCATATTCATTGTCGTAATAAGGAGTGAAGGTTTTAGAACCCTGGTTATCAATGTCGTCTGACACTTCGGATAGATTAGACTGAGGGGGGTCAGATGATGGCTATTGTGTTTTATGGGAAGTGGTATTAGGGCGTTGACTATTTGGTGCCTATTCAATTTTGAATGTTTGCCAAAATCGTTGTTCAGAGGTCAATTCCCATGGCTCGACAAACAAATCATCAAGACAACAGTCACTTAAGGATCGTTCTGAGCCAAATTCCCACTCGTGGGAGTCAGTTTCGGTGAGGGGTTCCCTAGTAGTCTCGACACTGTCAGAAGCATGTACTCGCTCATTTAAAAGTCTAGAGGTACGTCGATCGCCATTGGCAAGTGATCCAAACCCTAATCCAAGATACTTCGGAATTTGAAAAGTTTCTATGGGTTCCCTTCAGCCTGTTTTGTCTTTTCCTAGGCCACTAGTACCATCGTAGCCTTTAGCCTTCATGAAGTCATAACCTTTGCCATATATTTGAACTGGTAATGGGGGTAATGTGACCGTATCCTTATAGATCCATCCTGTGATGTCAGCAAGGTCTTCCTCACTCATGTCTCCCCACTTGATAAAAACTGTATTTGGTGGGACTATGAAGGTTTCCTGAGGTTCCATTCGGAAACATGGCCGACCATAATCCTTGGGAGATCTAGGCATTGTCGTGATGCTGTATGCTGTGTGCAGTTTGAATTCTCCACAGCCAAGGTCCTGGATTTTGACAGTTGATTCAGTCTTAGGGTTGGTGGAAGGTGATGGTATGGTGGAAGACGTGGATGGAGCAGACGTGGAAGATGACGTGAGTGTGGAGGGGTTGATGTACTTGGATGACGAGGAGTCAGGTGCCTCTCGATTAATAGGTACTCGGTTTTCGGAGATACCCCTTAAATTGGTACAATATTGGAAAGGGTCGGGGTCTCCGTATATGGTGACTTTTGTACCGTCAAAAGGAAACTTGAGGCATTGGTGGTATGTTGATGGAACAACTTTTAAAGCGTGGATCCATGGATGGCCAAGTAAAATGTTATATGGTAGTTCCAAATCCAGGACTTGGTAGGTTGTGTCTACAATGACCGGTCCCACTCTGATAGGGAGGGAGATAACACCCCTTGAAGAGTGTTCCTCGTCATCGTATGCTTTGATCACTATGCTTTTCGTTGGGTCTACGCACGCATCAGAGAACCCAAGAGCCTTAACCAGTTTGAGGGAGCATATATTCAACCCTGCTCCGCCATCTATTAAAACTCGTCTAACCTTGTGCTTGTGCACAAAAAATTCTATGTGTAATGCGTCATTGTGGTTGGTTTTAGATGATGAGTAATCCTGATCCGAGAAGGTGACATGGTGCGGCGTGGTGAGATATCCCACCATAGTTTCAAACTGATTGACATCTATGTCCTTAGGGACCGACGACTCTAAGAGAGTTTTGTCTAGGATTTCTTTGTGTGCCGGAGAGATACGAAGCAACTCAAGGATAGATATTTGCACGAGAGTCTTTCCTAGTTGGTCAATGAGGTTGAACTCGCTTTTGGGTTTCCACTGTTGTGGGGTTGAGACAGGTTTTGGTTGTTTAGCCAATGCAACAGGTTGTGATTGTTTAGCCGATGGGCCCGGTATTGTGATTTTGGCTTGTCTAGGAGGAGGCAGACCAGCTATAGTGACCTTTCCACTGCGAGTAGTAGCATTACACTGGGGTGCTCTCTTGACAGTAATGGTATTGATGTACCCATCTTCAGTTCGGACATTGTTTATAATTGGTCCACTAGAATAATCGTACTTGACTTGGGCGAAGTTAGCTTGGTTTTCTGAACCTGAAGTGGAAGCATTATGGGAACCATGATCCTGCAGTGGATTCTTGTGGATAGTATGGTCTGAGTTGGAGTTGAATTGCGATCCACCCACTTCGATGGTGCAATTTTTGATAAGGTCTTGTATGATGTTTTTCGGTTGTCGGCAGTTAGAGGTTGTATGCCCCTTGACTCGATGGTATTCGCAAAGTGCATTGTCATTCCACCATGCTGGTTTGAATTGTCCTGGGTCATATGGTTTTATTTCCGGAAGTGTGATGACCCCATGTTGGATGCATTTCTTAAGGACATCTTCAATGGGTTCACCCAAATGGGTGTATGTGCGACCCCTAGGAAATTGTCTCATCGAACGATATTGTCCTTGACTGTTTTGACCACTTTGATTGTTTGAAGAAGTATTGGGAGGAGGGGTCGATGTTGTTGTTGGTCTATTTTGTTGTTGAACCCCTTTCAGGGCCAATACAAGGACTTGCAGTCTTGGCGTCTACCACACCATCATTTGTAACATGTTTATTCTTGACCCAATATTTGTTTTTGTCAGCGGGTGGGTTGGTGTTTGTGTTTTTGGAACCATATCTTAGTTCTCCCTTTGCAATAAGGGCTTTCTCAATTTGGACTCCCTTTTCCACTAATTCTGTGAAATTTGTGCAACAATGTATTTGTAATGCGAATTTTAGGGGTCCTATAAGTGTTTGGATGAACATGTCGACTTTTTCCCTTTCAGGAATGTCAATGTGACATCGACTAGCGAGGCTTCTCCATTTTTGAAAGAATGGAATAAATGTCTCACCCGAGTCTTCTTGCGTGAGATTACACAAGCTAGTAATAGAGGTGTCCATGTCAATGTTGTAGGCATAATTGCGTATGAATTTTCGTTTGAGCTCATCCCATGTCTGGATATCTTTTTGAGTTGAGAACCATTCAAGGGCTTGACCCGCCAAACTTTTGGAAAAAAGTCTCATCAAGTATGTTGGTTCGTAGGCGATATCCATACAGTTGGTTGCGAATTCACGAACATGTTCAATGGGATTTGTCTTGCCTCTATATTTTGTGAAGTTGGGTGACACGTATCCTAGTGGAAATGCAGGCATGTATAAGTTCGTGTCAAATGGGTATACATCCAGGTCATATGATATTTTTGATTTCTTGCCTGAGATGTACATGTTTTGCATAGTTTTCTCCATATCCCTCATTCTTGCTTTGAGTTCATCTATGGTAGGGTCATTTATGTTTCTGTATGTTGGGTTTCCTAGTACACCATGTGTTCCCCTCTAGTGTGCGTGAGTGTTGGTGTATTGTGGTGGTACGGATTGTTGTGGTACATATGACGTGTGTTGTTGGTATTGGAAGTTATGGTTTGGTGCCTGTTGATGAGTATGTTGGGATGTGTCCCCCAGCCATGTGTGTCGTTATTTGGGGGATGTTGTGACCATGACTGTTATGGTGTGTCAATGATGTCATGGGTTGTGTTATTTGGCCACCTTGTGTAAATTGTTGGTTTTGTACAAGGGGGACGTTTGTGGTTGTACCTTGGGAGGTAATGACATTTGACTGTGTTGTCATGTTAACATTTTGTTGTTGTCCTTTAATAAAGATACGTCCTGTGGCTCCTCCCAAAGGATTTTGTGAAGTACTACTGAACGGATTTGTCGAAGTTGTGTTCATGGTAGTAGATGTAGTTGTCAAAGGGGGATTGTGGTGACTTGATGATGCCCCCGTGGTATTTACCATCGCGGTAAAAAGAGGATTGGAATAATTTTCCCACATTGTTGAGGAGCCAAGAGTGGTTCCATCTGATTGGGGTAGTGTTGTGGATGTTGTAGATGATTGTGATCCCCCAATAGATGTAGCATTTACTGTGTTGGAGGTGTTTGGGATGTTGGGAGTGGTATTTATTATCGTTGTGGTCTCAAAGGAAGTATTGCTCGTAATATTCGAAAGTTGACCACTATGTGACATGCTATGTGCTTTATTGGCATTAGGGTCATGAAGTGTCATATTTAGCGTGTTGGCATCAAATCCTGGTGGTAACTTAGCTCCATCACTCAAGAGCATGGTTACAAATCTGTCTCTGTCATGACGAGCTATTGCTTCAGCCATCTGATAGGCCTCTGGGTCTTGTGTCAATGCCTCTATGTGTTCTTGAAGTAGTTGACCATTTTCATTTCTTTGCAAGTAGGGGTTGAATGTACTGTTTGACGAGGCTTGCATTGTTGTTGGAGGTTGATTGTCTAGATTGGTAAATGGGTCGTACAAGGTCTAGCTTGAGTCATATGGAGGATTGTTGGTAGTAAATGGGGGGTCTTGTCTAAAGTTTTCCATTTGTCTCTTTTGTTTTTGAAGTCTGGTTTCAACCATAAATGGGATTGCTCAAATAGGAATGACAGCCTAAATGCAAGTATGACCCTATGTGAAGTCTAAGGTTCAAGATGAAAATTAGAATGACTAATGTTTTTGGATTTTTTGTGAATAAGGATATGCAATTTCTATGCAATGTAAGACAAGGTTATCTACGCACCTCTAAACTCGAACTTTGTTTTCGATTTTGACTACTAAAAGACTTCGTTGGAAATGACAAGTTGACAAGGTCTAAATGACTAGTGAGTCTCCCTAACTAGACTTTTGAGTTGGAAGAATCTCACAAAAGATGACAATGACTAAAGGAGGTTTGATAACTTAGTCCAAGAGGGTCTAATGTCAAAAATAATGACTTTGCAAAGGTGTGCTTAAGATTTTCCTAATCCTAAGTATGCAAGAAGTGAACCTAGGGATAGTCTAATGCCAAGTATAAGCAATGAAAAGGAATGAGGTATGAAACCTATGGTGACTAATGCAAGCTAATAGACAAGACTTTGAGCAATATCAGGTTTGGTTTCAAACAGAATCTTTTTGATGACAGTGTTTGACAAATGGTTGACAATTTGAAGACCTTGACAGGCAAATGCGTCACAGTTTAGCAAATGCGTCATAGTTTGGAAAATGCGGTTCAGTTTGCAATTGCGGCTTTCTTATTGTCAAATGTGGCTCTATTAAGCAAATGCGGCTTTTAAGTTATCAGATGCGTCGCGACGCCTACAGATGCGTTGTTCTAAGTTTCAAATGCGGTTTATACTGAGCAGTTGCGTTGTAGTAAAGCAGTTGCGGTTCGACAGATGCGACTCAGTTCAGTTTCAACATGATTTTCGTGTTATTTTGATGGAAGTTTTGACTTGTTTGATGAATTTTTTGTTTGAACTGTGACAGAACCAGAATACACTTGACAAACACAGCGTTTTTAATGTAACCAAACACACATCAGATAAGCACAATCCTAAAAAGGCCAATAGGCCAAGGGTTTGTATACTTGGTATAGCCCACCTATATACCCCGGATTGGTGATAAACACCTTTCCTTCTCGAGAGCGGATAGCTTAGAATTTTGGTGGCATTGGCTCCCCTCCATGGCTCATTAACGTCATTCGAGCACACCAAATTCAGATTTTTTGGGTAGTGACATCCCAAGAATTGCTATCTCTACTCAAGGGGATCAATAGTGAGTGTCTTCGGGCATGATACTGTACCCTGCACTATACCAAGCAACGACTAATAGAACGGTTGGACACTAAGACAAGAGGTGTTTAATTCGAGCATTCCGTTCGTGGGGCGTGATCCATGCGGCGAGAGTCCCCTTTCAGATCCATCTTGTCGGAACCACGCTCGTGATTCTTGGGCTTTCCCCAAGAACCCACTTTTATATACCGGCTGGAAGTCCCTCGGTGTCAGGGTGCTACCGGTCTGAGTCGTCCTGGGGTGAGTACTTTTTCCCACCAGAACAAACCCAAGTTCTAGAGTCAGTAACCGTTTCTCTTACACCCAGGATCGCACGAATGCGCAAGGGGAGAGGATACTCCGATATATCGAATCGTGAAGGGTAAAATAAAATAAAAGAATGGGTCTGGTTTTCTAATCACAAGGTTTTCACCAAGTGAGAGCATACTCACCTACCATCCCACAATCACAATCAAGCATAAAAGACATGATTTCATTTTAAATGCACCAAACTCAAATGTTTGCTACTCTAAGGAAAACAAGCACAAAGTTTTGTTATTCCTTCTTTGACATGCGAATCTGCAAACAATGAATATTAGTAGTCTCTTATGCAATGGTCTTCGACAAACGAATGAGGATTGCCACACGCTACAAGAAAAGATTAGTAACACACAAAAAAGTCTAATCTAGTTAACATGCAGGAAATAAAAAAGAAACAGGGAAAAAAAAATAGAAAACCAGAAAACCAGTAAACAAAAAAACTCGAAAATCTAAAAATCCAAATGACAAAACCGAAAGAAATTTTTACCAGATAGCTGCGGCGCGGCAGAGCAAATGCGTCGCTCAGGTCTTCGAATGCGACTCGGCAGGTCAGATGCGTCGTTATAGTTGTCAGTTGCGGCTTGTCAGAGCGAGTGCGTCGCTTATGTCGTCAAATACGTCGCGATGCATCAAATGCGACACAATGTTTTTTAAAAAACATTTGCGTCGATCCGTACCTGTACCTGCAAAACAACAGAAAACAACAAAAAAAACCCTACGAAAATAGAAAACACACGAATGGAGATCGCCACACGCTACAAGAGAGGATTAGTACCACAAAATCTAATCTTAGCCAACATTCAGGAATAAAAAGAATACAGAAAACAGAAAACCAGAAAACCAGAAATCAGAAAGACCCAAAAATCCGAAAATAAGAACCTAAAAAAGATTACCAGGCAGATGCGTCGTGTCAGTGCAAATGCGTCGCTCGGGTCTTCGAATGCGACTCAAAAAGTCAGATGCGCCGTTCTGGTCAGCGGTTGCGGCTTGTCAGAGCGATTGCGGCACTAGTGTTCTCTGATGCGTCGCGACGCATCAAATGCGTCACAATGTTTTTCTAAAAAAACTTGCGGCGATCCGTACCTGTACCTGCAAAATGACAGAAAACAACAAAAAACTGTACGAAAAACAGAAAAACGACGTCGGGTTCACCAATGTAATCAAGGGAAAATCAAAGTTTTTAGTTAAAGGGGTTAGCACAATAACATTAAAAATCCATTGAAGTAACAAAGTACAAAGGAAATAAATGTGAAAACCAAAAAGGAACAAAGTTACCCTAAGTCTTCATTTTCCATGCTTCACCTTTGTTACACCTCCTAGCTTGCAGTAAATAGAGATGCCCTCAGATTTCAAATGAGCACCTAGACTAATGACAAAGCCCTATGCAAGTGTTGAAGGATTTGTATAAAAGAAATGACCTCACAACAAACTAAAATGACAATGACTGCAAATGACCATGACAAGAATCTAAGTTGACAGAATGAGCATGAGAGATCCCAAAATAAGAACAAAATTGCCATTTTATAAAAACTGCGATTTTGAATGAGTGGCCAGGATGAGAAGATGACAAATACCCTAGAATCAATGGTCAAGATTAAATGTTGCAGTGTGAAATAGGGTTAGGTCAAAATTAGGGCAATGATAAAGATGAAGGGTTGAGATTGAATTATAAAATAATTCAATCAAGGGCTGAAATTAAATGAGATGTCAAGAGATAAGATTTGATTTGGAAGATAAGATTGGCACAGACAAAGAGGTTGCTGGAGAATTTAAATAATAAAATTATTTAATCTAGGTGACCAATGAATAATTAAATAATAAAGATATTATTTAATTATAGAGGAATGTGACCATAAGAATTATTTTGAATTAAATGATGATTTAATTCAAAATTCAAGAGAGTGGACTAAATTAAATATATAAAATTTATTTAATTTAATGAGAGAAGAGGCTAATGAGTAATTAAACAATTAAAATAATTATTTAATTATAGAGGAAAGTGGACAAAAATTAGATAAATTGGAATTTATTTAATTTTAGAAAGAAGGGGACTTAATTAGTGACACAATTAAATAAATAAGATTTATTTAATTAATCAAGAGAAAAATAAATGACAAAGGGAAATTAAATAAATTAAGAAATTTATTTAATTAAAGGAAGACTTTAGACAATTAATGACGTATTTAATAAATAAATTAAAATTTATTTATTTAATAATCATGAAGAATAAACGACATGAATTAATTAAATAATTATGACTTATTTAATCAATAGTCGAATGTGGACCAAGGACATAATTAAATGACTTAATTATGCTAGGACGAAAGTGGTAAGAATGAAGCTTGCAGGCCTAGGTCATTTTTAGGTGTCTACAGGAATCAAGATATAAAAATTCATCTTATCATAAGCATATCCACCTCTCTAGTCCTGTTACTCAGGTACTTGCAAAGGAATCTACTAAAAAGCTGATGAGCATGTGAATATCAGTATTGAAGAGGTGAATATGATTATGCTAAAGACACCTATCCTTATTTCTTGGGGACTCTATTGAGATATATTAGAAATAAGTCATGAGAGAGGATCAAAGACAATTTCAAACCATAAGCATAGTGATTCTTCATCAATGAACTTGAGACTTTACAAGGAAAGTTTTCTCTTAATCATGTCATAGTAAAGTCACATGTCACCACTGTGACAAAGGCATAATAATAGAACAAAAACTGCATTTATCTTTTATTAAGGCTTTAGAACCATGGGTTTCCTCACAACACCTGTTTGTGCAAGCTTAAGTAAAGAATGATGATATTCATCAAGTATGATAGCATGATAGGTTCTGCTGATTGGCATCATTAATGTCTAGTAAAGAAGGGTAAAAATGATACAAAGATATGGGTTTCAGCATAAGATCAGTGAACAATACTTATGTAGGAGACTCAAGTGAAGTGATAACTAAGATCAGTATCTTCACAAAAGCTCAAATATAAGGAACATTTCAGTACATAATCACATATGGCAGGTTGAATAGAATGCATGCGATTACTTTTCAATTTTGACAAGTGTTCAAAGCATGAAACAGGGTAAAATCACAATGTAGGTTATTGGTGTCATGTATTTTAAGGTAAAAGAAGCTGATGAGTTAAAAACATTTGTGCAAGCTTGGATCTATGAAGGTAAAAGGTGATATTATTTAAGTCATGAAGACCATTCATGTTTGCAAAAGATATACTTCAAGCTACAGGTCACAAAGATAAGATGGTCAAAGCATATTGGAGATGGACAACCCATCATGCATAGAAGCCAACATTAAAGATGAAGTGGTAGCCACTATTCAATTCTAATTTTAGGAATAAGAACTGTTTGTGTAGAAACATTATAGAGGAAGTGCTACAAAGAACAAGAAATATGGAAGATATAGAACAATATAGGGCCCATATAAATCAATCAAAGGCAACACTCTACAACAGTCATGTCATGAGGATAGTGTATATGGTGGTTAACAACTATGAATAAGATGGGACCTACATACTCAGATGGTCTTTTCATGTCTAATGGAGTAGAAAAAAGGAAAAATAGTCTCATGAACATACAATAATAAGGTACAGTGATAGTGGTCATATTGATCTGCTTAGAATTATTCAAAATAGTGCAAAGATTGCTATCACAAATGATTATGACCTTCTAGTGGTTTTGAATGCTAAAGAGGACATTGAGGGATACTTACAACTTGAATATGCATACACAGTCACTGGGAAAGAGCGGATTTTCTCTACATACATTTACAATCCACCATAGTGGTACCATACAATAGAGGCAATATCCTATCAAAGAGCAGATGAGAACATTTCAAGTAGGCTGCCTGACAATGCATAATGGAGTAAAGCTTTCAAGCCATAGGTAGACCCTAAATGCTCAAAAACATGACCATGGAGATCATATGGAGCATATTTAAAAGGGAAAGAACCATATAAAATGTGTGTAGACCCAAATGACCATGAATCTGATACAAGGGTTTTGAAGTAAGGGTTGAGCCATGACAATTTTTAGAAAAGGAAAATGTGCAGAGTTTCTTCATGATGGATGTAGCGTTTTGAAACCTAGAAACTTGTAAATTCCTGGAAGCTATAGAAAAATGAAACCCTTATGCACAATATTGGCCCAAATTGAATTTTTTTTGATACCCACATGGAAAAGAGAGAACCAAAAACATAATGCATATGAGTAAAACCTAGAATATGAAATTACGGAGAATGGAGACCCGTAGCTTAGGATTTTTGTGTGGAAACCCTTGAACAATTGCTAGAGGAAAAGCAAAAGGGGAAAACACAATAGATAATAAAGATAAGTCTCTATAGGAAATTCCATTAAGAATTGAAACCCTCAACAAACATGTTGTCTTAAAGAGAAAATACAAAAGGAAAAGAGAGGTTTTCGAGCCTCTGTGACATGAGAAAAATTCCTGAAGAAGTGGAAATCTAGAATGGCTTGAGTAGGGAGATATTTTGAGATCTACAATATATATAACTGTGGCAATGTAAATAAATGATAATATGTTTTTGTGAGTCAAAAGAGTAACACAAAAAGGAAAATTGGCTTCTGTTGAATACATGAGATACAAGAGCTTCAAATAACAAAGGAGAAATGAAGTCCGTCAAATATTATTTGCAGAAATTTATGAAGCTGTGGCTGGAAAAGAAAAATGATAAAAGAGAAAGTTACCCAAAACACATCTTTTCATAATACCTATTCTGCTTCATAAATTATAATTGTAGAAGTAAGAGAAAGGTTCAATCCTAGCATAGTTGTGGCAACTTGAAATGAAACAAAAAATTGTCAATGGTGATGGTTAGTAAAGAGAATGACATACCCAGATGGTCAAGATAGAGTGGCCTAGGGCCTTGATAAGATCTTCAAATTTTCACAAGATTGACAAATAATCTTCAAGAAATATATGTGTTTACAAAGAAAGCACAAGGAGTTTAAGCCCACGAATTTTGAGTGAAAAACAAAGCTTTTGGATACTTGTATAACATGTATGGTTGCGGCTATTTAAAGGAAATGTGAAATACACAAGATAATGGATCTTAAAACAACATTTATATTCACTGATATTGTAAAAATATATAAACCATGAAGGGAACCATTAGCAAGAAAATGTATAAACAAACACACAGAGCTCAATGGCTGTGAGATTGTCTGGTAAATTTGAATGGTGAGAGATGGAGAGGTTGAGAGGAAGATGGAAGATGTTGGGAGGTTGGAGAGAAGAATGGAGATTTGTCTTCAACCCATGGGAACAAGCTTGCTCAGAAACAGAGAAATTAATTTTCTGTTTTGAAGTTGTTTCACGGTTTTTGGAGATAATCCAATATTAAATAAATAAATTTATTTAATTTTGTGTGAG
This sequence comes from Sequoia sempervirens, assembly GCA_007258455.2. Taxonomy (NCBI): domain Eukaryota; kingdom Viridiplantae; phylum Streptophyta; class Pinopsida; order Cupressales; family Cupressaceae; genus Sequoia; species Sequoia sempervirens. The sequence goes on from VDFB02271358.1 coordinate 506,726,838, forward strand.
TTTGAGGATTTAAAAGATTTTTGAAATATTTGATGTGAATGAACATTAGAAAATTTAATTAAATATTTTGGAATATTTAATTGTGATGTGACTTTAGAAGAATTAATTAAATATTTGGAATATTTAATTGTGAATGGTTTTTAGAAGAATTTTAGAATAAAAGAATTTATTTGAATAAAATATTCAAGCCAAGATTATATATGATAATTAATATAAATAAATCGTAATGTTTATTTAATTAATTAAGAAATGGATAAGAAAAGTGATTAAATAAACTTATTTATTTAATCAAAATGAAAGAATGAACAATATAAATAAATTATTTAGATTTATTTATACGTAGATTGAATTCAAAGATTTAATTAATTACCTGACTATTATGATGTGACCATTTTTAGGTGTATACATTTTGCCCCTCTTCAAGTGATGTGTTTTATGCATTGCTTCAAAGAATTTTGAAATTTTCCCCTGATGTGATTGTCAATGTTTAATAGGTATATGCCCCTGACGCATGAATCGATAAGATTTTGATTTTGTAAATTTTTTTTTTGAATTTTTAGATTTTTATGATTTTTATGATGTTGATTCATCGTTCGAAAATGATGATGTGAAGAAATTGACGTGAAAAGATGTGAGATGAAAAAATGATGATCTAAATTGCCCCTGTAATGATAGAATGTGATAAAATGCCCCAATTTTGCCTTTAAATAGGTTAAAAATGTCATTTTCCATGTCATTTTCCATTTTAACCTAGTAAAAATTGTAATTTTTGAGCTATGGAGTGAGAAAGATGGCACTTCCTATCCACCAGCACCGTTTCGAGTGCATTCGACGACATCAGCGACCGACACACTATGGTCCCGCGGTATGTACCCCGTTAAACTTTCAGTGTTTGAAAATTTTCGGTTTAGGGCACGTTTATCCATGTTTTGATGTGAAAGGGTGTGTTTTAGCACCCTTTAGTCTTTTGTAGCGCCCTTGATAATTTCCATAGCGCCCATGATTCTATAGCGCCCATGAAGGTTTCTGTAGTGCCCTTGATTATTTTTGTAGCGCCCATGATTCTGTAGCGCCCATTATGGTTTCTGCAGCGCCCATTATGATTTTTGCAGCGCCCATGATTTGATGTTGTTTTGTGTGATTAATTTGTTCCCAAGGTTGTTGGAAAACAAATAGTAGTTGATAAATTTGTTTCTAAAGTTGTTAAAAACAAATTGTTGTTGATAGGTTTGCTTCTAAGGATGTTAAAAACAAACATGATTGTGATAAATTTGTTTTCCATGATGATGAAAAAAAAATAGTTTGTTGATAAGTTTGATTCTAAAGTTGTTAAAAACAAACAGGATGTTGATAAATTTGCGTTTCATGAAAATGAAAAACAAATAGTTGTTTGATAAGTTTGCTTCTAAAGTTGTTAAAAAGAAACATGATTTTGATAAATTTGTGTTTCATGAAAATGAAAAACAAATGGTTGTTTGATATTCAGATTTGATTGATTTGTCGTGACGATTTGATATTGATGTTGCTTTGACTTGATGATTCTTCCTATTCAACAGGAGAGATTGGGCATCTTGCAGTTATGGGAGAAGTTCCCAAAGACATGGAGATTGATTCCACAACTTGTACATGCAGATAGAGATGTTATTGAGGCTTGCGGACTGACCTCATTACTTGAGATGCCTGAGGTGCGTCTCAATAGAGGTTTATTGACAACACTTGTAGAGAGGTGGCACAGTGACACAGACACCTTTCATTTGCTGACAAGAGAGATTATTGTGACTCCAGAGGACGTATATCGCATCTTGAGGATTCCAGTGATGGGCGAGATAGTGAGATTTGATGGCCGGGAGGTGGGAGGTACTGATGCTTTGAGGCGGATATTCAGAGATGATCATATTGCGGGATATTATATCTCATGGCCAGAGATGACAGATTCATATGCACCTTTACCTTCTGTTCTTGCAGGCTTCATTGGAGGTGTGTTGTGCCCCGACCATAGGTCGAAGGGTTTTGCAGTCGGGTGGGGTTGTGTACTGGAGAGTATGGTGATGCAGGGTACATGATATGCTTGGGGATCATGCAGCTTGCACACTTATATGATGAGCTACACCATATTGTTTATGGTGGAGGCCAGAGTTTAGCTGTCGGTTGTTCACTTTTATAGATATGGGCATGGGAGCACTTTGCTGTTATGCGACCATTGACTCGAGGACGACGGCCTGTCGGTCGACCATATAGATTCATATATACCGATGTTATTGCTCAGCCGAGGCTGGGCAAACTAGATCATTGGCAGCATCTTTTGGATGATCTCGAGACAATATGCTGGCGGCCCTATGTAGATTGTGAGGCATGGCCAGAGGATGCAAGGGAGATGCCCTATGTGTTTACTTCCAGATATCTGATTGGTCATACTCCTGGGATTATTGAGAGGTTTCTTCTTGGTCGGGTATGGCGACAGTATGGTCGGCCTCAGGGTATGCCACAGGGTTCTTCTATTTACGCACGTTGGCAGTAGGAGGTTACAGTGTAGGGTCCACGTATTTCATATGATGCAGCAGTGGCAGAGTTCACCAATTTAGGAGTACAGAGCTAATATTCTTGATGGGGGGATGACTCCAGAGTATGGTCAGTATGTGCTAGAACATCTTGCGCCATAATTATTTGATCCTGATGAGCCTGCCGCTCCAGTTGCAGAGCATAGACCACATATAGGGGGACATAGGCGACAACGAGAGGAGGCTTTAGAGGGTGATGACTCCGAGGAGGATGATGATGATGAGTTAGATGGGGATGGAGATAGCAGTGATGAGGAGAGTGGGGGTGATAGTGGTGGAGGATGTGGTAGAAGTGGCAGAGGTAGTGGGAGAGGTGGTAGAGGTAGCGGTAGAGGTGGACCTCAGATGAGACATTCAACTCCATCATCTTCAGTAGATCTAGTGGGGTCGAGTCAAATATCTACCTTGCAGAGTAGAGTGCAGAGCTTACAGGATCAATTAGCACATGCACAGGCCTTGGTTACACAGCTACAGGGACAGTTGACTACAGTGACGGCTGAGAGAGACACAACTAGACAACAAGGTGAGCAGGCCATGGCCCTAGTTGACAGTTTGTAGAGAACAACAACAGGTACCTCGGTCGGTGACATGATGAGAGAGGTGACCAGAGCCACCCGAGAGGCAGAGTTCTATAGGACCAGGTACCATGATGCAGTGCCACCCGAGTGGAGAGTGAGTTACACACAATCTCGATCTACACATAGTCGCTCTCGGACTACCAGCAAGGGTGTATCATAGCCATTACCTCCAGGAGGACCATCAGGGACAGGTGGAGCAGGTCCATCAAGTGTAGGTGGGACAGGTCCCAAACCAACACCATCAGAGGATAGCACTTCATAGTGCATTGTGCATGATGTCTTATTGATACTCTGTGGAGACATTTGTATACACACTGATATGATCCTATTTTTGATGATGTATATTATTTGACACCTTTGTACATTTTGACATTCATTTTTGAGATATATGATATGCAACGATGATTCCTTATGTGATGAATGTGTCTATTTTCTATATGCATGATGTTTTATGTAATGGTTTCACGATGTTATGCTCATGATGTATATGTATGCATGATTTTTAGATATGAAAATGAAAGTGCAATGTTATGACATGATTGCAATCTATTGATGAATGATTATGAATATGAAATGATAGATGGTACAATTTATGAATGCCCATGAATGTTTGTAATATGATATATGCTTTGTTTTTATGATTTTGTGATGCAAATATGTATGAAAAATGTATGTGATGATGTTTTTGTGAATGTCAAAATGTACTCAGTCATTTTATTCAAAAAGATATGAAACATTTGATACTTTGCCAGCGTTTTGGGAAAAATCTATAAATGCAAAATGCAGATTCTAAAATGAATGTAATCTATACTAACCATGCAGGGTATCTGTATAATATTGCCATTCTTGAGAGCTTATTTGTGCTTTTTGTGTCATCATAGAGCATTGAAATGTTGAAAGTTAATACAAGCATCAAAGGGTATGTTAGCACCAGTGATGACCTGAGTATTGCTTTCATGAATTTTGATATAGCAAGATAATACAAGCATCTAGGTATAATTGAACCGAGATGACCTGAGTATCACTTGCATAAACATACAAGAGTTAACCCATTTCCCATGCAAATTCTGAAATGTCATCAATGATACTTAGTAGAGCATGTATCGCGACCAATTTGCATAGTACTAATGATTCACTCACAAACAACAAACAAAGAAAAAATCATACTCCTTCCTTGCTTTTCTAGTTCAGTACATCATCGAATTGCTCTAGAGATATGATAGAAAATCAACCAACAATTCAAATTTTTCCTAATGTATTCCAAACATTATTCAGATTAAGATCATCCAACTTGGTTATCAACATTGATGTTTTTGTTTTGAGTAACGTTGTTTGGACCATGTTGTTTGATTTCATTGGCATTGAGTGATCATTTTGGTGTTGTGGTTGATTTGATGTGTCAATGTATGTTGCGTTTTGTCAAACCGTAATTTGTCCATTTGTGATATTCTAAAAGCTCGCTACCCCTCTCTTGTTTAGTATGTGTTTTTTCCCCCAGTGTAAACACAACCTAAATATGTTGGGTATGTACAAATTTCATCAATCCATGATGAAACACAAGAATTCCTGTTGCATGATATGGATATGATAAGATATGTATAGATGATAGAAATGGATAGATGATATCATAAAGCGAATGCAAGACATAAGCTAATAGATAGAGGAGCCCATTTTGATCACAAGTAGCGCTTGTTTACCGGGTTTTCACCACTTGGGTTTATTGCACTTTTTTTTTTCTTTTTTTCTTTTCTGATTTTTTTTTTTCAAGACTTTTTCTGATTTGTTTGTATTTTTTTAGGACTTTTTCTGATTTGTTTGTATTTTTTTCAGCACTTTTTCTGATTTGTTTGTATTTTTTTCAGGACTTTTTTTGATTTTTATGTATTTTTTCAAGACTTCTCAAAGAAATTTAAGATGGAATGTGATGACCAATTGAAGAAACAAGATTCCCCACAATATAAGAGAAGATGCATGACAAAGGATATGGTATGGAAGATTTGGATGAAGTGTATAAGATAAGATATATGATGTTTAAGAAGATCCTTAACCTTGTCAAGATCAAAGGTGGAAATATAAGGAATGGGCATATAAAGGATAATGACCATGAATGATAAGATGGATGAAACTTGTCCCTAAGTGTAGAGTGCAAGAGGAATATGGAAGATAGGATATGGATGATAGGGAGATGGAGGAAGGACTTAAGCATCAAGTTTCACAACCAAATATCCCTCTAATAAACCATGGCAATGGGAATTAGAATCCTAAATGTTGGCAGATTAATGATATGATGGAAGAATCTAAGGACTTATGCAAAGGTTTGGATTAAAGGAGAATGATGGGGTATGAATGTTGGATAATGGATAGGAGGTTGGAAGGCCTGTTGATGGATAGATGGAAAGGATGGAAAGATCAACATTGGCACACACCTTGAAGGGTGGTGGAGTGATGGAGGAAAAATGGATTTGGAAGGTGATATGTTTTTAGATGGGAGATGGTGAGAAGCTTTTGGATTAGAAAATTTGGATGCCAATTTTGATTTTATTGCTTCTATGAGACTTTTAGGAATCCAAATGACTTTTGATTTTGATATTTTCTTTATGGGCCTTTGTGGCTTTCTAAATTTTTCTTTTTGATTTATGAACCTTTGTTGTCTTTGAAATTTTTCTTATGAATTTATGGACCTTTGTGGCCTTTTGAATTTTTCTTTTGCTTTGATGGGCCTTTGTGGCCTTCTGAAATTTTCTTTTGATTTTTGGATCAAATTTTCTTTTATTTTTGCATGCCTCTTCGAGGAGACATGTTGATCCTTTAATACATGTGGAGTTTTATATTGAAGCTTTTGACATTTGGCACCCAAATTGCTTCCAAAAGAAATGGAAGGAGTGTATTGAGATGAATGATATGGAGGTATGATGGATGAGTTAATGAAGGAAGAATTTTGAAAGTGGATCAAGGATGTGTGCCTTTGTTGTTCTTAAAGAATAGGAGATGGAGAAATGTGGGACCATAATATGGATGGAAGGGTTGATGAGCTAGGATTGGGATGATAAGGACCAAGGATAGATGGAAGGTTTGATGGACTAGGATGAGGACCTAGGATAGATGGAAGGTGTGATGAACTAGGAAACTTAGGTGTATAACCAAGGCCATGAGAATATGAATGTGCTTGGACAGAAAGGGGTTCTAGGATACCTTGCTCATGATGGCCTAATCCTTTTCCTTTGTATTCATACTTTGACACATTCGTTTACCAATGGGATATGTATTGTTTGTGAAACAAGATGCGAGTCCATTTTGAGGAGGATATGATATGGATGAGAGGATAGGTGTTGGAAGTAAACCAGAATGGATAAAGGTGGAGGATCCTAATTTATAGGTGTGGGGTTCATGGATAACTTGAATAGGTATGATAGGCTCTTGACATGGGGATGATGGGGTGTTTTGATCTTGGCTTGGAGAAGTATTATGAAGTGGTATGAAAGGAATATATTGATCATGAGAAGGATAATCATCTTCATGGGATGAAAGGGTATCCTTGAATGGAAGCATATATTGATCTTGACGAGGAAGGGAATCGTGAGATTTTATAGAAATCATATCTTGATCATCAATTGGTAAGACATCATTAGATAGGACGAAAGAACTATCATGCTCTTGTGATGCAATAAAATCATGGGATGGTATGGATTGATTAGATGATGTGGACAGAGAACTTGGAAGAACATTTTGTTCTTGAGATGGAAGAGGATTATCATGGGTGAATAATGAAAGGAGGGGATCATCATATGGTTCTTGAGAGATGGGATCTTGATCAGAGATAGGAAGGGTTTGTAGAATGTTTTGATCGAGATGTGTAGATTGAAATGAATCATTGGATGTAAAGGATATGATAGAAGAAGGTGATTGAATGGAATCGTTATCTTGGGTGAAAGAATTGTGAGGTTCATTTTGAATTATGGGGGATGAAGATAAATGCATGACATGACAGGATTGGTCAATTTTATTTGATGGCTTAGATTTGGGCTTCTCATTTAACCTTTGCAAAAATTCAAAAAAATTGAATTTGGATGATGTTTCTTTTGGAGGAGAAGAGGTTACATTCATATTTCCGTTAAAGGACTTCGTAGTTGTGCCCCCTTGTATTTCCTTGATTTGCCTTTGGAGTGCTCTTATTTGTTGGGGAAGACTACTAAGATCATTTAATGGAATTTTAGTCTTTTCAGGATCTTGCTTAATTTTCTCCATATTGTAGTTAGAGGGAAATTTGGCACCTTGGTTTGCTAAAAAAAGAAAGTAGCCTTCTTTATCTCGCTCTAAGATCTTGTCCAAAATTATGTGAAACTGTGGATCCTGTTCAACTTCTTGAATCATTTCATCGGTTATTTCATCATTTGAACTATTCCCAATACAAAACCTATGAAAAGGATTTTCTTCCCTATCACCCATGTTGTAAAGTGGACAACATGCATATGCTTTTGAAATGTTCTTCTAGACTTAGATCACAATTTTATAAGTGCAAAAATGATGTTGTCTTGATCTGATAAGATGAAAATATTATGATATGATCAAATGACTTTTCTAACTCTTGATTGTGGCTTCCAAGATGAAAGGGTATCAGAATCCTGTTGGGGAAGTTGAATCAATAATCAAAAACTTTTTTGAAAAGATGCACTTTTTTGAGATTTAATCCTAGTCTTGAAAAATGATAAGTGTATCAAAAAGCCTAGTTTTTTTTCAAGATTAGTGAATGATTTGGCTGGGATGAGTGGGATATTCAATTGAGGGTTGTGGTAGATAAGAAGAACGAATACGTTGACTGTGGTTGTGCCTTTGAGAAAGGGCTCTTCTTTGAAAGAAAGCTCGTGAGTATAATGGTTCTATAGCATAATCATCAGTGAAACCTCTAACATAATCATGATATCGATGGATAAAGGTTCTATGTTCAAGTAAGACCTTTCGACTTTGGTACAAGAATCATCTTTTCTTCAATAATTGCTTGTAGCTAAGTGGTTTCTTTTTCTTTTTGATTCGTTTGAGAATGGATTTCTTAACAAAAGTTGTGGATTTCCAATCTCTTAACATGAGAGTAATCAACGTAATTGTGAGTTTTGGATGATCTTTACTGAATTAATGTTTTGAAGACACATCAAGAAAGTTGTAGAATAGTTGTTTTTAAGTCCTATACTAAATATCAAGTGTATGATCAAAATGTTTTTCAAAAATTATTTTCATAGGTTTTACACATGATAGATAGTTCAAGTAGACTCACTCTTAGTACTCAGGTAGGTCACCATAATAATCAACAACCCACATCTTAGAACTGCGTCGACTCACACAGCCGTGTCACCCCCAAAGGGGCACCCGTGTTTTTGTCTTTTCTAGGCGCGTACTCAAAGTGACGGAAGTGGATACCGGATCCCTTGAGCAAACGGTCCTTGGAAGTTATATGGTGAGTATCTTGGGGGTAGATTCTTCCCTCCCCTGGACTGTGATTATTATGGTGTTCAGAAACTGATTTTGGCTGGATATTACACTAAGTTTGTAGTAAGGGTTTCCATTCGGTGCAACAAATGATATACTCCCTCGAGAGACCTCCCAACCTTTAGAACAAAGGCTTTGGGGATGGTTATCAATGCACAGTATCATCGAATGGGACTTTCATCAACCATCCGCATTTGATTAAAGTGGGTTGGAAAACTTGGCTTTAGTTGTTCCCACTTAGGTCGTTCCTGTAGGGTGAGTTCTTTTTCCCACTACGGTAGGCCTTCTAAAAGGTTGTAATTAAAATAGTAAATTTGCATGAAATTGAAAAGGAAAGTCTGGTATTTTGATCACCCAGTTAAGGGGAGAGTATAGACCTATTGCCACAAACAAAGCAAACAAATGTTCTTTTTAAAACCCAAATCACAATGATCTAATCTAAGTGAAGATATTGCTTCACAAAGACATGGTGTTCTTTTTAGTCCAAAATAAAAATGAAGTGACTATCCTAGGATTGATTCATTTTAAAATCCATGTCTATCTTAGGATTGCTTCATTCTTTTAGAGCTTACTAGCCGCAGTCGAGTCGGATCCAGTCAAACCTTACTTAAGTTATAGATTACAATTGCAGATTTAAAAAAAATGTGCTAAAACAGACATCAAGGGCGCTAAAACAGAGTTAATGAGCGCTGCAGGATTACTAAAGGGCGTTGAGGAATCCTTGAAGGGCACTGAGGAATCATTTAAGGGAACTGAGGAATCACTGAAGGGCGCTGAGGAATCACTGAAGGGTGCTATGGAATCCCTGAAGGGCGCTGAGTAATCACTGAAGGGTGCTATGGAATCCCTGAAGGGCGCTGAGGAATCACTGAAGGGCACTATGGAATCCCTAAAGGGCGCTATGGAATCCCTGAAGGGCACTATGGAATCCCTGAAGGGTGCTATAACAGAGTTAAAGAGCGCTAAATTGGATGTGAACTACGCTGAAGCGTGTTTAATGCGCTAATACGCTCTTTTAGCAGTAACTTGTCAGAAAAATCTACAAAAAGATGTTAAAATTGGGGCAAGAGCCCCACGGTGGGCACCAAAAATGTGTGTGGGAAATGTTAGTATCAAAATAAGATAATAAAAACACACCAATGCAACATTAAACTAAAGAAAGCTAAATAAAATGAAAATCAAAGATCAAACAAAGCTTCTTCATAATCGTTCCATTGTCCTCTATCTCCAGTGATTTGCTTGAAGCTGCTACTCTCAGATTGTGTAAGCAAAGCTTCTTAGAATGGAAACCTGTAGAACGAGTATGCAAAGGGGAAATACTTTTCTATCCTATATGCTGGTGGAGTGAAATGTAATATACGAATATGCACAGGGGTTGTAGAATATGCACAGGGGCTGTGGATTATGAATGCTTTTGAAGCTATGATATGAGGATGATAAGCCATGATATGGATTGCTAATATGCTAAGCTATGCTATGCTATGATTCTGGAGGCTATGGATGCTGGAAGGCTATGCTATTGAAAATTTACTATAGTTTTCCCATACAAAAGCTTCTCTTTGTTTCAGAGACCCGACAGTCCCTTTTATTGATTTTCACAGGCAAGAGCCTGGCTAGCAAAGATCAATGGCTGTGAGATTGTCTGGTAAATTTGAATGGTGAGAGATGGAGAGGTTGAGAGGAAGATGGAAGATGTTGGGAGGTTGGAGAGAAGAATGGAGGTTTGTCTTCAACCCACGGGAACAAGCTTGCTCAGAAATAGAGAAATTAATTTTCTGTTTTGAAGTTGTTTCACGGTTTTTGGAGATAATCCAATATTAAATAAATAAATTTATTTAATTTTGTGTGAGTTTGAGGATTTAAAAGATTTTTGAAATATTTGATGTGAATGAAAATTAGAAAATTTAATTAAATATTTTGGAATATTTAATTGTGATGTGACTTTAGAAGAATTAATTAAATATTTGGAATATTTAATTGTGAATGGTTTTTAGAAGAATTTTAGAATAAAAGAATTTATTTGAATAAAATATTCAAGCCAAGATTATATATGATAATTAATATAAATAAATCGTAATGTTTATTTAATTAATTAAGAAATGGATAAGAAAAGTGATTAAATAAAATTATTTATTTAATCAAAATGAAAAAATGAACAATATAAATAAATTATTTAGATTTATTTATACGTAGATTGAATTCAAAGATTTAATTAATTACCGGACTATTATGATGTGACCATTTTTAGGTGTATACACATTGTATGGTCAAACTTACCTTTTTCACACATGGGAGCTCATTTTGGAGGGAATCTAGTTACTAGATTTTACACTGTTTGGAGGCATCCAAGCCAAGGTTGTTTGTCTCCTGTTCTATACCTTTTCTGCAAAAGTATGTTTATGTAGGTTACAAACTGTGTCTTAAAGATGCATGTGGCTTTCTAATTGTGAAGTTATCTTCCTTTTAAAGGTTAATGAATTGAGGCCTCTTTGTGAAATATTTATGCAAAGGAATGCAGTAATAGGTTGTGCAAATTTAGTTTATGTCATCTATAACCAAGTGTATGCAAATCTAAGTTTTCATAGTCCTAATCAGTTTGGTGTATCACCCTTTTAAAATTTCACTTTTCGGTTTTTTTTTCTTCAGTTTATGTATTTCCTCTCCCCTTTTCCCTTATAAAAGTAGTAGAGCAAGTTAGATTTAGGTGAGAACCAAGAGGAATCCAACCTTCTCTGGAGGTTGATCTCTGTTTTCAGAGCTTACACTTTGTGAGATCTTCCAATGTTGTCTCTGGATTATTGAATTTTCTAATTCAACATGGTGCAAATCTAGTAGATAAAATTATTATAGATGATGGTTGTGAGGGATGCTGAGATATAGTGGTGAAAGGCTGTGGAGGAATAGATTGTCACACTCACTGTAGAGCAAGACACAAATTGATGAGAGAGAGAGGGCTTCAGGACAGAGAGAGATACTGAGGTTGGGCATCAGCTAGTTGCAAAGATATAGTTGTAGGTTGTTACAACTGAGAAGGATAGTCTTAGGATAGAGCGGGATAGTCTATGGGATGAGTGAGATCATTTGCTATAGAAGGCGACATATTATTAGACCCTATATGAGGCCTCTGTTTTCAAAGGAAATCAACGTCCATGGTTTGGAGAGCCGAGGATTGCGACATGTGTTGAGTCAAGTGGACACTTAGTTAGACAACTTGATCAACCTGATCCTTAGAGTCCTCCTCCAACTGAGCAGTGGCATATTTTTTCTTGATCTTTATGATGTTTACCATTCAAAGAATTATTTTAGAGACATGATTTTGTATATATATTTATCAGCCCAGTTGAGGCCTCGTATATATGTATATTTTTGTATTATCCTATCACACTTGTTTCTGTGATGATGTACCATGACATTCTCCTTTTTTGATGATGATATATATGAGATATACATGCTTTGATTCAGCTTCATTATGTGTTGTGTGATGATTATGGATGATGATGTATGATGGTATATGTTTATACATGTTTTTTTGTACTTTTTTGATGTATGCATATGATGTGGATGGGTGGATTGATCATATTTTATTTCATATGATGTTTTATTATGTATTGATGAATGTTGATATATGATGGGTGTTAGTTGGAAGAAATTTTTGATGATGGATAGAAATTTGATGTTGTTAGTTGTTGATGAGTTGCTTTCACTTTGATTGGAGGCTTTGTATTTTGAACAATCCTTTTTGATGTAGAAAACAAATACTATGCACCAGGGCATTAATGAACAAGGCGGTGTTGTATCCATTGCGTGGACTTTGACTCAACATACAAAGAATATTTTTGCTCATATCAGACATATAAAAACTTTTTTTAAAGTATATGGTTGGGCTGTGTTAAAAATTTTCAGACCAATTACACAAAGAGGTATGAAATACCTAACATGTAATTGCTACACAAAATATTGTAAAACAAATTCCATACACTCAATAAAGCAAGTATTCACCATGGTAGTATTACAAAAACATCTTACAAATAGAAAACCAAAATGACACTCAATTGCCCCCATTCCTTTTTTTTCTAAATCCTTATGGATATCCTCGAGAGGTCTTGGGAATGAGTCAGTTAAATAAATCATAAAGATAAGACTATAAAAAGATAAAGAAAAGTTGTAGTATCACTTTTCATATCTATTTTGAGGTTTCAGGCTATTATTCATTATTGATCATGTCTAAATGGATCCATTAAGACATATCTCAGGATGTTGTTGGTAAATTTTCAAAAGTAGGTAGTTAATACTTTGGCATTTGTTTTAGTCTATTTTGTGATCAAATCTTGGTGATTGTTTGCTTGAAATTTCTAGATTTTTATATTTGCTTTGTTTGTTTGTTTTGTTTTTTCAAAGGGTGAAAGTTTATTGCGGATTGTGATGATGGAGATGGGCCTTTTTGATTTTTCCAAGTTTTTATGATACTGTTTTTGTTGTTTTCAAGGGGACTAACCTAGGGCCTTAGGGGCTAATCAAATACAAGCCTTGCCTAAGTTGTACACACAAAGGCTCGTGGTTTGCTTGGTTTGATGTGAACATGTTTTTTATCTTTTTTTGTTTTGTGAATTTTTTTGATTTTGAATTTTTTAACTATTTTTGGATTTTGAATTTTGTGACTAAGTTGAAATAAAACATGATAGATACCTAAGTGGATTGACCTAAGGCCTCGGGGGTTGATTAGAGATAAGACTTGTGTACGTTGTACACGTTGAGACCACGTGGTTTGACCTATGTTGACTCAAAGCATAACATGTTTTTTGGAATTCAAACAACATTGATAGCTTGGATTGACATCCTACTCCTGTTTCTAGAGGATATGTTGTGGGAAATCTACTTGAACTAGCCACGAGGTTCAAGAAAATGTTGATATCTTAAACTATTGAGTGAAGGAATGATCCAAAGTTGTTTTTGATTTTTTGTTGTTTTCTAGATGTTTTTGATTTTTTGATAGTTTTGACCATGATAGGACACATAAAGATCTAATTCATGACCAACTTTGAGAAGTTTCCCTAGTTGGAGATAAGATTACTTTCCTAAATTAGTAACAAGCCATGGCTGGACATATATTTTATTATGAGATGAATGGGTGGATGCTTTGGATAGTATCAATAGATAACGATGCAAGTCTTATTCAAACATAGCTCCTGTTTGTCAGGTTTTCTCTATGGTACCTATTCTAGGAGCGCCAAAAAGTTGTTTTCACTCAAAGAATTGTATTTCTCTTTACTGTTTTTCTTACTTTTTATTTTGATTTTTTAGGATTTTTTAGGATTTTTACCTTTTTTCTTGGGGTATTTTGATGTGCTTCAAGTGTAGAATCTCTTGAGGTGGTTGTTGTTTAGCGGTTCAGCTAAAGGTTTTCCTTTAGGAGGAGTAGCCAATTGATAAGCTCGAGATCCATAGCTTGTTGTGATAATAAATGGGCCTAACTAGTTGGGTTCAAACTTGCCTTTTCCATTTTGATTGAGTTGTACCTTTTGATTCTCTTTGAGTACCAAGTCACCAACTTGAAAGTTTTTGTTCTTGATCCTTTTGTCATAGCTTCATTTGAGCCGATTCTGATAAACTTGTAGATGGTTTAACCTACTCAAAAACATTCCATCTAAGAGTTTCAACTCATTTATTCTGGATACCCAATACTCTTCATTGCTGACCATGCCTTTTAGTGAGATTTGTAATGAGGATATTTCGACGTCAATAGGTAAGACAACTTCCGATCCGTAGACCAAGGAGAAAGGTGTGATACCTGTAGGTGTTTGGATACTGGTTCAATAAGCCCATAGAGTTGGGTTCAGTTATAAATGCCAATCACAACCGGCTTTACTAACAACCTTCTTTAGTATTTTCAAGATGGTTTTGTTAGATGCTTCAACTTGATCGTTTGCTTGGGGGTAGTAGGGTGTGGAGAATATGTGTTGGATAGATAATTTGGAGAAAAGTTCTTGGATGTCTTGATTTTTGAATGGGGTTCCATTTTCTATTAAATTTGTTTGGGGAATTCCATACCTACAAATCATATAATTTAGAATGAACTTTGATATCTATTTTCTAGTGATGTAGGTCAATGGAATTGTTTTTATCCATTTGGTGAAATACTCTATTACAGTAATAATGTACTTGTGCCCATTAGAGGAAGCAGGTGAAATATTTCCTACTAGGTCTAATCCCCATTGAGAAAAAAAGACATGGTGTTGTGATGGGTCTCAACTCCTATGCTTGTGTGTGAACAAGGTCACTATGCTACTAGAATTGATGAAAATTTTGAGAATATTGAATACACTCTTGCTCCATAGAGGGCCAATAGTACCTTGTTCTCAACAAATTTTGGACTAAGTTAGGTCTACTAGAGTGGGACCCTAAAACACCTTTGTGTACCTCTTGTAAGGTCATTTGTACTTCTTCTGCATTAAGACATCAGAGTCACATACCATCTAGATTGCAATGATATAGGATATCTCCTAGGATCATAAATCAATAATTCCTATGGGTAAAGGTCTTCTTTTGGGTGGTTGTTAGGTCAAGTGGTATGATACCATGCTAGATGTAATCAAATGTGTCTTGGTACTATGGTGAGTTAGGGCCAACAACAAAACACACTAGCTCTAATTTCGTGATGTCGAATGCTAGTACGGGCAATTTCTCTATAAGGAACTCTTACTTGGGAATGTTCTATAGGATATCAAGAAGCGAGCCTATTGTTTTCATGCAATCAACTACTCTATTATTGATCCGAGGAATTTGTTCAAAGTTATTGTGAAAAATTAATCCTTGAAGCTATCCACCATTCTTTTATATGGCATCAACTTGTCATTTTTGTTTGGTACTCATCATTCACCTACCTGATCACTAGCTGAGAGTCTTCAAAAACCTATAGTTCTTTTATTCTCCATTCAATAGCCATCTTGAGCCCTGTGACTAGAGCTTCATACTCTAAGATATTTTTTGTGCATGGGAAAGCAATCCTGTATGCCTTGGGTATACTATATCCCTATGGTGTGAGAAATATGATACCTAATGATACCTAATCTAGAGTCATGTTGAGTGTGGGACCCATCAAAATACAATGTCCAATGGCTTGTTTGTTCTGTTATCATTATACTCTCATCTAGGAAGTTTACTGTGAGAGGCTTATGATCCTCCATTGGTGGTTTGACCAACTAGTCTGCTATGATTTGTCCCTTGATGGCTCTTCTATCCACATATTCTATTTCGAACTCACTTAGAATCATTACCCATTTAGCAATTATGCCTGTTAGAGCTACTTTTGCTAATAAGTACTTTAGTGGGTCTACCTTTGAAATCAACTTGTTTGTTTAAGATATAGTGTCTCAACTTTTGTGTCACAAATACAACTAAGAGTCACACTCTTTCTATGGGTGAGTATTTCAACTCGTAGCCCACTAGTGTTTGGCTAATGTAGTAGACCACCCTTGCTTTGTTATTATCATCTAGTTGGGCTAGGAGAGCTCCAAACACTGCTTGTGTGGTAGACACATGTAGAGTATCATTTCTTTGTATAGAATAGGTGGCATGAGCACAGGAGGAGTGAGTAGGTACTCCTTTACTTGCTGGAATGCTTGGTCACATCTCCCATCCCACTTGAAGGTGATTTCCTCATGTAGGAGATGAGTGAAAGGGTGACATTTTTCTGCTAGTTGTGTGATAAATTGCCTAATAGATTGTAGCTTTCTCTGTAAACTTCTTAGTTGCTTTAATTTCTTTGGTGGAGGCATCTCTTGTATTTCTTTTACTTTCACAAGATCTACTTCAATGCCCCTTCTTGACACTATATACCCTAGTAGCTTTCTAGATGTTACTCTGAATACACACTTTTTCAGGTTGAGTCTCAAGTTATACTATTCTAGCCTATCAAATACCTTTGCAAGATTGGTCAAGTG
This sequence comes from Sequoia sempervirens, assembly GCA_007258455.2. Classification (NCBI taxonomy): domain Eukaryota; kingdom Viridiplantae; phylum Streptophyta; class Pinopsida; order Cupressales; family Cupressaceae; genus Sequoia; species Sequoia sempervirens. Next base: position 506,743,395 of record VDFB02271358.1, read on the forward strand.
ATCTTCCGTTTTGATAGACTTTGCTAGAATTTCATCCGCATAGTCTTCCATGATTATATGTAGCATATCATGGAAGATGGTCATCATTTCTCTTTGATAGGTTTCTCCCACGTTCTTTAGACCAAATGGCATTACATTCTAGCAGAAGTCCCCCCAAGAACAAGTAAATGTTGTTTTGTGCTGATCATCAGGGGATATTTTTATCTGATTATATCTAGAGAAACCATCCATTAATGATAGCATCTCATTCCCTACTGTTAGATCTACAATCATGTCAATACTTGGAAGTGGGAAGTCATCCTTTGGGAAAGTTTTGTTCAAGTCTCTGAAGTCTGTGCAAATCCTTATGTCCCTTGTGGGATTTGACACTGGTACTAGATTTGATATCCATTTCAGATAATCGATGGGTCTAATGAAACCCACGTCTAGTAATTTCTTTAGTTCAACTTTCACTAACAATGCTATTTGAGGATGCATTTTTCTTAGTTTTTGTTTGATAAGTTTTTCTCTAGGGAATATGAATAAATGATGTATCACTAATTCCGGATTTAGTCCATGCATGTCTACATAGGTCCATGCAAAGTTTATCTTTCTGTCGTTGATGAATTCTATGAAGTTTTCTTTCTCTTCAAGATCAAGTGACACCACATGGTATGTGATCTTTTGGTTCTCTGTTGTGCCAACATTTATGGATTCTGCTTCTTCCACTAGGAGTGTTGATCTTACTTGATATTTAGATATGGGGAGATTGAACCCTCCATCCTCAGGTGCCTCAGAGAGGTTTTCACCTTCAAATGCATTCTTTATTTTCTTCTTTTTAGGATCCAATAGAGCCACATTGTGGTCCTCTCTAGGGCATCACATTTCTATTTTTATATTTTATTTTTCATTTTTGTGACTAGAGGATACAATCTCCCCACTGGAGTATGCATCCTATTCGAGTTCCATGACAAAACTTGATTTGTGATCTCCTACTGGTATGTCCGTTCGAAGTCCCATGAACTCCTCAATTGCTTCATCGTTCTATAATTGATCCAGAACATGTGTATGATGTTGTTGGTCCCAATCTATCAATTGTGGGTAGCAGAGGGGTAGGCTATCATTATTATTTTCAAAGCTTATGAAGGTTGTCAAAATGATTAGTATGGCTCTGGTATCATTCTCCCATTGGGTGTCTAGATCATCGTCACTTGTAAAAGGGGAATCATATTCAGTGAAAATGGAAGGAGAATCCCATTCATACTCGTTATAGTCCATTCCAAAATAATAATAGTCATTAGGAATGGTTTTGAGAAGATGGATAGGGAACCTATCAATGGTAAAGTTTTCAAACAAGTATTTGATGGGTAAATCATTTTCCATAATGTGGTAGATATCTAATACCTTAATGCTAGTAGAAGTTGCTCGTTTCATAAAAGAGGTCCGTTTGGTATTTGGAGTAACCACATATTTTGGCTCATAATCTAGTCCCATATCTTTCTTTCTTTGTTCCACTATGATAGGATCCCATCTACCTTGTTTGTGTAGCCCAAGGTCACCTATTCCTTGATGTCCCATTTGTTTAGTTGATTGATAACCTTTACTATTGGGATCAAATAGTTTGGGCTGTGGTTGTTCTGGTTCCTTTTGGCCTTCTTTGTAGATCATGGATGACAAGATTTCTTTGAATATCTCTTCATCCTTCATATCTCCCCACTTGGTGAAAATTGTGGGTTTGTCTATCATTTGCACTGTTTGAATATATTTGATCTTCTTTGAGCCTTTGTAAACCTTAGGTGTTGGTGGAAGCATTCCAATGCAAAATGGTTGGTTGAAGTGATAATTTCCATTACCCCTGTCAAGTACTTGAACCTTGGTTTCTATTTTTGTTTTCTCATTTGATGTGATCTTGGTTGAGGTTGATGATAGTGTGGAAGGGTCAGCATATCAGAATGAATGAAAGGCTATGCCATTATTGTTTATATATTGGATTTTATTATACTTATCTTCCAATTTTACACAAAAGTGGAAGGGTTCAGGATCAACATATAATGTCACCGCTTTTCCTTCATGACGAAAATTTAGGCATTGGTGAAAGGTTGAAGGAACCGCTTGTAATGTGTGAATCCAAGGGCATCCTAAGAGGTTATATGACAACTCAAGGTCAAGAACTTGACATGTAGTTTTTGTGATGGCTGGTGCTATTTGTACTAGTAGTGTGACTATCCCTTCTAAATTCCTTTCAAGTTCATCATAGGCCCTTATAGTAATGCTCTTTCCTTTGTCTATCACATTGTCAAAATACCCCAATTGTTTGATGAATTTCAAGGTAGACCCACACCATTATGTATCAACACTCTCTTGACCATGTTCTTGTGGACACCAACCTCTATGTATAGAGCTTGGTTGTTGAATGGATTTTGTGGAAGGCCTTTCTAAATAAATACTAAATGGTGATTTTTCCAACCATGGCCTGGAATTGATATAGATTAAGGTCTTTAGGAACTGATGCTTCTAATGCTTTTTTGAGTATCTCCCTATGTGCAGGTGACAGTTTTAGCAATTCTAGGATTGATATCAAGGCAGGAGTCTTTTTCAACTGTTCCACAATACTGTAGTCACTTTATGAGTTAGCTATAGGTTTAGGTGGGGCTCCTTGTATCATAACTCTCCCTTGATGGGTAGTTACATTATAGTCATTGTCTCTACCTCGTATAGTCACTACATCCACACTATGATCATCTACTTGAGAGAGGGTTCCTAGAACTATGTCACCATAAGTGTAGTTAGCATTGTGATAGTCTTGGTCCTTTCCTTTGTCATTCCTTTTAGCGTGGTTTGGAATTGGGTTTGTGTATATCTAGAGGTCCTTGTTCCCAAGATGATCTTTTGTCTATCAAGTCTTGTATGAAGTGCTTGAGTCTCATGAAATTTCTTGTTGTATGTCCTTTAATTTTGTGGAACTCACACAAGTCCTCATTATACCATGGTGTTTTGTAGCTCAACTCCTCATAGTTTGGGTGATTGTTAACCTTGATGAGGTTTTTTTGTACTAGCTTATGCATGACTGTCTCAAGTGTCTCTCCCAATACTGTGAACTTCATTCCTAGTTGATCATATTGTCTCTGCTATCCTCCTTGATATGTCTATTGGTTACTTGCTTGATTGTTTTGGGGATATGTAAGTTGGTTGTTTTCTGCATTATTAGGAGCATAGCTTGTTTGTGCCACTTGAAGTTTATTTTGAGGTACATTTGGATTATGCACATTCCATGTTTCTCTTGCATCCGCTACCCCATCGTTTGTGACATTTTTTTTCTTGGACCAAATTTTAGGTTTCTCATTTGAATTAGAGGAAATGTCTCTTGGGTTGTTTAGATTGATCATTCCTCTTGCTACGAGGGCCCTTTATATGTGTAGTCCCTTTTCAATGGCCTCTTAAAAGTTTGTGTGACACAACATGGTAAGTTGGTAGTTGAATTTTGCTTGGACATTTGAAATGAATATGTCAACCAATTCCTTGTTGGGAATAGGTAATTTGCATTGACTAGCCTTATGCTGCCATCGTTGAAGGTAGGAGGTGAAGGATTCTCCTTGAATCTACTTAATTTTGTATAGATCCATGATGGTGATGTCTTGTTCTATATTGAATGAGAAGTGGGTTATGAAATTGGTAAATAGTTCATCAAAGCTTTTAACTCCTGGTGGTAGATGGGAAAACCACTCCATGGCTTGATGATTAAGACTATGGGGAAAGAGCCTCATGAGGTATGAGTCATTGTTTTGTACTTCCATCCATGCTAGCGAGAAATCTCTCACATCTTCTACTTGATCTCCTTTTCCTTTATATTTATCAAACTTTGGTATCTTGAAGTGTTTTGGAAAGGGAAGCATAGTGATGGAACCATCAAAAGGAAATTGACACATATCTTATCCATCTCTATCTTTGGTATGTTTATTTGGGAATCTTGCATGTAGTGACCTTGTTGTACTACCATGCTTTGATGATAAGTTGGGTATTGCTAAGGCACGAGACCTTGGTAACCTTGATGGGTGTAATGTGAGCTAAATCCTAGTTGAATGTAAAGAGGGTTAACTCCTTTTTGAGTGTAAGGAGGGTTAACTCCTTTTTGAATGTAAGGAGGGTTAGCTCCTTGTTGAATGTAATGAGGGTTAGCTCCTTGTTGGATGTAAGGAGGGTTAGCTCCTTGTTGAACATAAGGAGGGTTAGATCCTTTTTGTTGAATGGAGGGAGGGTTAGCTCCTTGTTGAATGTAAGGAGGGCTAGCTCCTTGTTGAACATAAGGAGGGTTAGCTCCTTGTTGAATGGAAGAAGGGTTAGCTCCTTGTTGTTGTTGTTCAGGAGGGGTACCTTGGTAGTGCGTTAGTGTTATACCTTGTTGTTGGGACCTTGGTAGTTGTTAGCGGTATACCGTGTTGTTGGGACAAGTTGTATTGAAGGTTTCTCTTATGGTGCATTGGCGGGTTACCTTGTTGATGAGATGAATTGGGAAGGGTTCCCTATGACACACCTTGTTGCTAGGATGAACCATAGTGAAGGTTTCCCTGATGGTGCATTGGTGGGTTAACTTGTTGATGGGATGAATTGGAAAGGGTACCCTATGGCACACCTTGTTGTTGGGGTGAACTATATTGAAGGTTTCCTTGATGGTGCATTGGTGGGTTACCTTGTTGATGGGATGAATTGGGAAGGGTTCCTCTTGGCACACCTTGTTATTGGTACTATTGATTGGGAAGGGGACCGTGTGGTCCACCTTATTGGTATTGCTAATTCAGAAGGGGACCGTAGGACCCTCCTTGTTGATGGTATTGTTGTGGGAATTGTCCTTCTTCATTTTGTACATTTTGGGAAGGGTCAATATATAAAGCGTTTTGAGGTATGTATTGTTCTATTGGTGGATTTTTGCTTTGTGGTACGTACTGGGATGTAACTCCTTGATACTATTGGGCCACTATCACTTGTTCAATTTGAGTTGGTTTTCTATACAAGGGGTTCTCCATTGGTTGATCTTTTCCTTGTGTGAATATGGGTGGCATATTTGGGATTTCTAATGGTTTGGGTATTTATCTCATCACTGAGTTATCTCCTAAGGGAATGAGATGCGGATCTTTGAGACCTTCTATGTTGAAGTCTATAAGCAATTTAGCACCACTCCATGCTAATTTGAAAAAGTAAGTGTTCGGATCCTTTCTTAAGAGTTTTTCCATCAACTTGAGCACCTTGAGATTGTTTGAATGTTGAAATAGTTCTTTGTCATTTATTTCTTCCTTGCTATCCCCCTCCTCTATAACCATATCCTTTTGGTTCTTGTTTGCTCTTTTTATTACTTCTTGTTTTCTATGGATTACCTCTTCCTCATTAGGTGTTGCGTTGAATGTGGGTCTCTTTTAAGGTGTTTTGAGGTCATCTGGCCTATAGCCCCAAGGGCCACTTTCATCATTTGTGGTGTTTTTTGTTGGTATGCTAGTGTTGCTTTTGTTTGATTCCATGTTCTTTCTATGTTGTGATCTTGTAATTGTCATAAACAACTACTAAGCTTTTGTGAATGTTTTGCGACTCCTAACTATGGGAAAATAATGATTTTGTTTTTGGATTTTCTATTTTGAGGAAAATGAAATTGAATTTGTTTTTGGGATTTTCTATTGAGTATTCAAGTCTGGTTCACCCATTAAAAAGCGTCTATAGAAATTTCTTAGCAAGAGGTCTTAGTTGCAATAAGATCTCAAGATGTGTCCCTTGATAAAATTTTGACTATGACGCTTCTTTGACAGGCGGAATATGGAATTTTTTTTAAGGATTTTGTTCTTGCCAGAGATCATGAAGGATGGATACCTATTGCCATGCAGGAGGTGGTAATATGGGATTTTCGACTGCAAGATCTACTTTCTCCTCCTCTTTATCTAGGATATTTGCTGCATTTCTCCACTGGTTTGGGGTTTCTTTTGTCTTGAATACGAAGCTTCTCAATCTACTAATTATGTTTATTTTTTCTCCTTCAATCAACTCAAAGTTTGGTTGTATGATAGTTGGTGTAAGGTTTGGTTGTTGAATTGGAGCAACTGGATGCCAAATGGTCATAAGGTGAAAGTGTTGGTGTTTTGATATGGTTGTTGTGATTCTCAAGACCCTAAGGTTTGAGCAATGTTTTGGGATGAGACTATTCTTGGAACTCAAAATGATGAAAGGCTTAGATCGATACTTCACTTCTTCTTCTAGAGGATACATTGCAAAAAAGCTTACTTGAACTAGCCTTGAGGTTCAAGAAACTATTGATATCTTAGAAGTGTGGGTGAGGGAATAATCCAAGTTTGTTTTGATTTTTATTTCCAAAAGTAGGATGGAATGTTGCAAGTGGATGAAGGACTATATGATGTATCCTGGGTTTGTAGTTGTTTTATTTTAACAAAGACCTTATAACCAACTTTGGATCGTTTATTCTAATTTTTCAACAAAACACAAATAAAAAGTGATGGTTTTTTAGCATAAGCAGAAAATTATGAGAAAAAGCGGCTAGTTTTATCAATTACAGTCTGAATTTTGTCAAGTGCTCTTAGTTTTGAGAAGAAAGTGTGCTCAATTTTTGCAAGTGCGGCCTCTGTATGTATTCTTTCATTGTGGTGAATTACATAGTCAAAGGTGAGTTGTTTTGGCAAGTGCAAGCAGATTTTTGGCAAGTGTGTTGGAATTTTTTTGTCAAATGTGACAAAAAAGATCAAGTGCACTCAATTCTGTAGCAAGTGCACTTAGTTTGTCAAAAGTAATAGATTTCCATAAGTAGCTACTGTAATACAAAGAGAAAAAGTAAGTTGTTTTAGCAAGTGAGACCACTTCTTGGTCAAGTGCATTAGAAACAGTATCAAAAGCGGCCTCTGTTCAATTTGTTTTCCAATTTCAATATTTGGCAGCAACGTTTGATGTTTTTGTGTAGTTTTGGATGGTTTTTTTTAATTTGTTTCAAGATTTGGCAAGTGATATCCTACAAGACCACAATAAAAACTTTGTGTGACCTAAAGTCTATACCTTAAGAATGTTTCCCTCCATAAAAGCTAAAATTTCATAGAGGTAGAAATTCTAAAAGCTATAGTTTCCAAGTTTACCTCATTCTTAATGTGACTTGAAATGTGAGCCTAAAAATTCAAAAACCTTCAAAGATATTTGTTTAGGATATCTTTTAGGGAGTGCAAAAATAGGGCTCTTTTCAAAGCATTCACACTAGATCCAAGGGGTTTGATGTTTGAGAACCATGTTGAATGCTTGTTTTGGTGTATTTATTTTATTTCAAGCACGATGTTTGATGTTTAAAAGTAACCAAAAGATCTTGGAAATTTCGTGAAGAAAAAGTACACCCTAGAGATAGAAACCTCCTCCTAAATGGGCTTACCTCATGCCTTGAATGGATGATTTTACATGCAATGAATGGAGAGGTTTTTATGCTCACCCATAAGTCGGACTTGGTAAGTAATTTCTCATAATCAAATTTCTGATGCACCACTTCAGAGAATGTTTTGAATAAAAAGGGTGGCTTCTACAAACATTGGTTCTTAGTCATGTTTCAGGATAATTGGTCTCTATAGATGTGGAAATTCACTCAATTAAGAGGCCTCCCATCCCTTGTGGGTTTTTATGTATCACACAAATACTGAGGGAGACATTTGTCAGTATAGAATATTTCCACCAGGTGGGTGAGAACTTTCCTCACACCCACATTAATTTATATAGCGGACAAAAAAAAAGTATCGCTTGGGTCACCTTTGAGTTCTCCAATGTGAGATGTCTCAAAAGGTAGGCCCTCTAAAGGTATGCTTTGAAATGTAAAACAATATGTGAAATTCAAGATGATTTTCGTCACCCAAGATCGCCGAAAAGGCGGGAGTGGAGAGGATAGTCACCTAGTTTTCCAAACACAGAATACACTTCATCGTAATGTTCTTTTTAATCCCCTCGAGTGGTGCTATCCAAAAAAAAAGGGAAATAAGGTGTGTACAAGATAGCAGTGGCTCTTTTTATGTTCACCAAATTGAAATGTTCTATATTTCATATAAGAATATCATAGTGTGCAAAATAAGAATTGAATTTATTTATATTTTAAGTACCAATCAAAGTGTTCAGTCTAAACCTTGTCTTAATGGTCAACAAAATAACTCGTTTGTTCATCAAAAAAATAAAGGCGTTTTGGTCAACAAAAATCAAATATGTTTTAGAGCACCAAAATTGAAATATTTGTTTGTATGGTTCTTTTTATTGCACCAATCTAAAATTTTCTAACTCAGAAATCTTGGAAAAGGTTCATTTTTAGAGCACCAAAACCGAAATGTTCATTTATGGGGTTCTTTTTATTGCACCAATCTAAAATTTTCTAACTTTGAAAGCTTCAAAATGGTTCATTTTAGAGCACCAAAACCAAAATGTTTGTTTGTGGGGTTGTTTTTAAGCACCAATTTAAGATTTTCTAATTTAGAAAGATTAAAAAAGGTTCATTTTAGAGCACCAAAAACTGAAATGTTGTGGGGTTTTTCTTAAGCACCAATTAAATTTTTCTAACTTAGAAAGATTAGAAAACTTAGAATTCTTTGACCGTTCATCTTCCCTATAACAAATGCGTAAATTGTTTTTGGATAAACATCAATTATACTTCTATAAATCCTACATAAACAAACAATTAGCACATGTCAAACACTCAAATCAAGTACCCATTAGCGTTAGAAATCAAAATTTAACTTACAAATCTTAGACAAAAATTAACAGAGCAAAAGCAAAGGAAAAACAATCAATAGTAGCCTTTGTCAGAAAGAAAAAGCATAGGAAAATGTCAAAAGCAGTCTCTGTTTCTAAACATAAGTGACCTAAAATGTCAATTATGCATCTTTCAAAAAGAAAAAGCATTAGAAAATATCAAAAGTGCAGAAATAATTGTCAAGTGCGCTAGAACCGTGAAGTCAAGTGTGAAATTTTTTTGGAACTTGTGCGTGAAGATTTCTCCAATGTGCCTCCAGAACCTACAACTTCAATTTTAGCTTAGAAAATTATTAATACTAAGGACCGAGGTCCCACCTGGCATGCAAGAATGTGTAAGGGGGAAATTGGGAAGATGCAATAGATCATATTGGTGATTAGAAACTAATCTAAACAACAAAATGCTAATTGATTTATGCTCATTACTCACAAAATGTAACTATAAAATCAAGAATTCAAGAACAAAATTGACAAAAAGCAATAACAATGAATTCAAAATTAAATAGCTTTACCATCCTGTGTCAGAGTGTATCTGTATTGATGTATGTTGGATTGTTCAATTCAATACGAAGCCTCCATTGTGCATGTGAGAGCTTGAAGAACGTGTGTGGGTTCCTATGAGTTTGTCATAGGCAAAGTTTGCATTGCAGTAATATTGATTTTTTCCTTTGTTGTTTCCCCTGGAATGGTCAAGGATTGGATCCTTGTAGATCTTTAGGTCTTTATTTTCGAGACGAGGTTCTATTTCCACTTCTCCCTTTTCGATTAAGTATTGCACAAAGATTTTTAGTCTCATGCAATTATTGGTGGTATGCCCCTTGATTTTGTGAAATTCACATTTGTCATTCTCATTATACCAAGGGAGTTTGAAGTTGGGTTCCTCATAGTTTGTTGTATCATTAATCTTCATGAGGTTCTTTTGGATTAGTTTTTGCATAATGAACTCAAGGGATTCTCCCAAGGGAGTAAATTTTCTTCGTGGTTGGTCATATTCCTAAGGTGGAATCCTTTCATTATCCTATCCTTGATTTTGTTGTTTGTTGTTTGATTGGTCATTCTGAGGATAACTAAGTTGGTTGTTTAATGGATTGTTTGAAGCATAGCCTTGTTGTGTCGTTTGAACATGATTTTGTGGCACATTGGGAGTTTGTATATTACGTACAACCTTAGCATCAACTACTATCATTGGTTACATTTTTTTAGCCTATATCTTGGGCTTGTCATTTGACATAGAAGGTTGATCCTTAGGGTTGTAAAGTTTGATTTCTCCCCTTGCAAAGAGGGCTCTTTCGATGAGTATACCTTTTTCAATGGTTTCTTCAAAGTCATTAGGGCACAACATAGTGAGTTGGAAGTTGATGTCCTTGTGTACGTTGGAGATAAAGATATCTACAAGTTATTTCTCAAGAACATGCCATTTACATTTGCTTTACTTGTGTCTCTATCTTTGTAGATATGAAGCAAATGACTCGCCTTGACTTTGTTTGATTTTGTAGAGATCAGTGATGGTTATATCCTGTTCGATGTTGCATGAAAAATGGTTTATAAATTTATTGAACAACTTGTCGAATGTTCCAATACCGGGAAGTAGACGAGAGAACTAGTCTATAGTGGGTCCACCGAGACTTCATGGGAAGAGTCTCATTAGATAAGTATCATTTCATTATAGGTCCATGTAAGATACTAAAAATTCACGTACATGCTCTATTGGATCTCCCCTTTCTCTATACTTGTCAAATTTTGGTATTTCAAAGCCTTTGGAGAAGGGTACCATAGATAGATTTTGATCAAAAGGATATGGAAAAATATCCTGTAAAGTATAGCTCTTTCTTAGCTTTTTGATTTGTATGTCTGATATCCTTTGATTAATGGTTTGTAGTTATACATTTGTGTCATTGGTTCATGCACTTGCTTATGGATTTGTGTCATTGTATATTTGTTGGGTCATAAACAAGATATTGTGTAGTTGTGGGACTTTGAGGATCATGTTGTGTAGAAGGTAGGTTGGGTCCTTGTTGTGGGTTGTACATATGTTGATTTTTTTGTGTACCCTGGTACTAATTTTGAAGTATCCCTCGATATTGATTTTGAGGGATATTTTGTTGTGGAGTTTGGGGTGTACTTTGATAGTTTGTTTGTGGTACACCTTGTTGTTGTAGGTTTTTTCAAAGGGTACCTTGGTATTGAATTGATGGTACACCTTGTTGTTTCGAATGTTGTTGAATGGTACCTTGATATTACGTTGATGGTACACCATGTCGTAGTTGATATTGTTGAAGGGTACCTTGGTAGTTCGTTGATGGTACACCTTGTTGTTATGGAGTGTGTTGAAGGGTAACTTGGTATTGTGTTAATGGTACACCTTATTGTTGTGTAGTGCATTGAAGGTACCTTGGTATTGTGTTGATGGTACACCTTCTTGTGGTGGATTTTGTTGAAGGGTACCTTGGTAGTTTGTTGATGGTACACCTTATTGTGGGGAATTTTTTTGAAGGGTACCTTGGTAGCTGGTTGATGGTACACCTTGTTGTGGGGGATTTTTTTGAAGGGTACCTTGGTAGTTCATTGATGGTACACCTTCTTTGTGGGGGATTTTGTTGAAGGGTACCTTGGTAGTTCATTGATGCTACACCTTGTTGTGGGGATTTTGTTGAAGGTTACCTTGGTAGTTTGTTGATGGTACACCTTGTTTTGGAGGATTTTTTTGAAGGGTACCTTGGTAGGTCATTGATGGTACACCTTTTTGTAGGATATTTTTTTGAAGGTGTAATGCCGTAAAATTGCACCCCTTGCAATTTCACATACATTCTTGTATCAACTTTAGTGTCCACTCCCCTAGCACTTGTGTAGGCTCATTTTAGCCCCTGCATCAAATTTTTTCCTTTCTCAAGATGCTCCAAACCCCTTTTCAATAGCTACGCTCATGCGTCAACTTTGTGTCAAATCTTGTGCTTTTCCCATTTGTGTCATTTTATAGCATGATGTGTCTAGACACTAGCACACCGTGCGAATGTCTATGTGTCGCGCTAGTAGCTAGTGACGTTTCAATGTTCAAACGATCGCTTTCGAGCATGTTTTCCACTTGTCAACAAGTTTTTTCGATGGTAACGGCTAGGGACATCTTGTGACTTCTCGAGAAGCTTCTTTTCTCTCTTTAAAAGTAGTCTTTTCAATCCATTTGGTCTTCTAGCTTCTCTCCAACTTTGGCTCTTGCATTTTCCTCTTGCTATCTTACTTGCACAACTCCATATAGGTTATTACAACAACACTCTCAAGCTCTTACAAAACTCTTTGCAACACCCTTGGCTTTTGCAGCTATCTTTGTCTCCATCTTTGGCTTCCTTAAGCTTTGCAACTCCATCTCCCTTATCTTGTGCTTGTGAGCATCTTGGGATTTCACACATCCTCTATCGATTGCATCTCTACTTTGTGATAAGGGTTCTACTCCTCGAGCGTGGATTGATTTTATCACCTATATTTTGTGATATGGGTTCTCCTCCTCGAGCAGGGTTTTCTTTTATCACTCCTTTGTTCATTTCTCTATCTATCAATTTGGCTGTCTGTGGAGGTGGGAACACCAAAATAGGGGTTTGATTGAGGAAAACCCTTATACAACCCCAACATTTTCTCCAGATCCTATGCATGCAAGTATTTAAGACATTCATTTGCTGGAGGCTCCATTACTTGGGTTTTTTTGAGCTTCTTCTATCTCTTGTCCTCTTCTACTTTAACATCTACTTTACTTTATTTCAGTTCTATCGTATTTTTTTATTTTCCTATACTCTGGAAGTTCTCAGTAATTAGATCGCTAGTATTCACTTTGTTGTTTTTTGTGACAAACTTGATTTATGGTCCGTATGAGAGGCTAGTGTGCCTTTGGGATGCTAGTGTGCCACATTTTCGTTCATATGCCACATTTCCATCCTTTGGCTAAGAGCTCGTCAATTTGTCTAAAAAATCTCTATGACCTACTCTTTCCGATTCTAGAACTCTTGCATTTTTCCTTGAGGTAGTTTAGGGCAGTTCATCCCTTGGGAATCTATTGAGAATAAAGAGACTCATGAGTAGCGAATCCCCCTACTCTACATTTTGGTGAACCCAATGTGAACCACAATATTTTTCAAAAAAAAAAGGAATTTATTTACCCCAACTTGGTGGGGTCATGACTTTTGACTCAGTGCTCAAAATTTAGAACCATTTACACTATTGGAAAGGTCTCCAAGAGGAATGACACAATTTTCGACCCCAAATTCTGCATTGAAGACCTCCAAAAATGCAAATTACTAGAACCTAGAAAATACCAAAAAAAATCCAAAAATCTATATTTTTGGTTTTTCTCAATTCTGTCACCCCTAGACTGCTCTGGATCAGCTAACTTGTTTATTAATTGTTTATTATATTTAGCTTACTATTTTTAATATATTCTTTTATGAGTTCAATATCTAATTATATTCAAAATGTTAATGATGTTCCATTTTATGCATGAGATATTGACTTGGCTTTTCCTATGTTACTTGGTATCTTTGATCCTTCTCATGAAATTCCTCTTGCTTCAGAGGATGTTTTGTTGCAAGAAGATGAAATCATTGATACTTTTCTTAATGTTACTCTACCTTCTCTTCATTCCAATGCACTCTCTTCTAGAGATGATGCATTTGTGAATGACAAATCTCCTCTTCATTCTAATGAACTCTCTTCTAGAGATGCATTAGTGAATGATGAATCTCCTTCCACATTTGATCCTCCTTTGATCGGTGTAGAGAATATGTCTTCAAATAGTTATTCTACAATATGTCTTCAAATAGTTATTCTATTCTACAGAGTGGTAGCCCATACTTATGAGAATAGAATGAATAAACAACCAATCCTTCCTCAAGCACCTAAACCTACAACTAAAGCACTCGATGATTACGATATTTTCAAGCAATTCCGCATTACTCCGACTAAGATCTCACTATGGGACTTGCTTTAGGAAGCCTTGCAGAAGATCCTATTTCCTTCCTCTGCTAGGCCGATGGATGTTAATGCATTGATGGCCCATATTCATTTGGATTCACTGAATATCACATTCTATCCACAGGAACTATCACCTTCGGAACTACAAAAGCAAGCGGACCCTCTAATGATTATAGTTAACATTAATAATATTAGCACTAGACGTACTCTCATTGACATTGGTTCAACACTCAATGCATGTAGCATTGATCTATTACCTAAAATTAATATTGATTCATCTTCTCTTAATGCTTCTCCAGTTATCAATCATGGGTTCGATAATGTTGGTCGACAAGCCCTAAGCATGATAGTATTGCCTTTGAGGTTGGGACCCATTACCGTACCCACCTTTGTATATGTTATGTCAGAAAAGTTACTATATAATCTTCTTCTTGGTAGACCATAGATTCATGCTATGGGTGTAGTCTAGTCTACCTTGCATAAATATATTAAGTTCATTTATCATAATCAAGTAGTCATAGTTAGGGCTGACTCATAGGCTATGCAGTTATGTGAGATGGCACTTGCTAGTAAAGCTTCAGTTTTTCCTACTCTTATCCCTTTAAGTGTCTTCCAATATGTTGATGTTTACTCCAACAATATCTACTACAAAGGACACTCTTAAGATAGATGTCCCTGAAGAAGATCCTTCTGAAGCAAGAAATCTTAAGTCTACTCTTTCTACTTCTCAAAATAATGCATGTCTTGGTGATGATTGGGGTTCTTTAGAATTTATAGAATCCTTCATTGGAAAATGTAAATCCAACTTGATTCACTCAATCTTTCCAATAACAACATCCAAACCCGCTATCGAAGATGATTATTCTTTTGCATCGTGGGGTAATGTGAACAATGGTTGTAATGTCCTTGATGTTGACCCTCCTCTTTATGAGGAAGATGATTGTACTTCTATTAAAGAGGTTAATGTTGGTAGTCCTATCAAGGAGGCTAATGGCGATCCCATAAAAGAGTGTGATCCCCATTGCTGGAATAATGCTCTCTATGAGGATCCTCCTCAATATTTGCAAGCACGTTATGGCCTTGGCTTTAAGCTTATCTCTAAATATGGCTATGAGCGTAAAGGTTGTGGGCGTAATGAACAAGGAATTCAAGTTCGTATAAAATGTGCACCTCATAAGCGTAATTTGGGACTTGGTTGCTCAAATGAACAGTCTAAATAGAAACCATGGTTGAATGGTGACATGATTTCTACTCAACCTCATTCTCTCAGATTGATTCATCCTCCATTGTCTTCTATCTTCAGGTCTTCTTCTTGTGAGCAATCGAGTCTTTCTCCACAAGGGAAAGGGTTGCTTCCTACCCCTCATTCTTTATTTGAGAAAGAGTGTATTTTGTTGAGGCTTCTAAAAGCTCACTTGATTACTCTTCCTTCTTGTACACGTAAGAAATTTCATAGGCATGATAAAGAAAAATATTCTTTGTATGCATACCATCAAGTGTCTAGCCATTCCACTAGTGAATGTAAGGCCTTGAAGGATAAAATACAACAACTTCTTGATTCAAGTTCCATCACTCATTTATTTGCTAATGCACCCGCCTGTTTTTCAAAATGACAAGTGATATCAAGGTCTGCCTCTATCCTCTATGTTCAAAGTATGTTGCATGGTTCTCCTCCCCTATATGTTGGGGGTAGTGATGACTTGTTTTGAAGATGTGCATCCTTCTAAGGACCCCATCTCTTCTCCCTATCTTTCAATTGAAGCATCCCTTGAGTGGACCCCCCTTTTCTTTTGAAGGGTTCCTAAGGGAGCCCTTTTGAAAGTTTTTATCTCAAATGAAATCTTTGGCAACTAGCTTGGGGCAGCCTGACTAGACCTCACTTTTCAAATAGTGCATCCCTTGAGTGGACCCCTTTTCTTTTGAAGGTTTCCCAATGGACCTCTTTGACAGCTTTCAAATTGTGGATTGTCTATGTGACTGTCTACTTGCTTTCCTACATGGATTTTTGTTTTCTAACATGTTTTATCTATGGATTAACATGTTGCTTTATAGGTGTGTCTATAAAGCCACTTTCCAGTCTAACTCTATGGAGTCTCCTTTCATTAGGCTTCCTTCATGAGAGAGAACTTGGGGGTCACCTCCTTATAGGTCTACGGGCCTATAAGGGCCTTACTTCACTAGGCTTCCTTCATGAGAGAGAACTTGGGGGTTGCCTCCTTGCAGGTTTGTGAGCTTGTGAGACACTTACATCCTACAAGATTTGTCAATCATTGGTCTATAGGCCTTTGATGTACTTTGTGCAACTTTGTAGTTCTATGGAGCTATGGAGTCCTTCTATTCAAACCTCCTCAGGAGAGAGTACCTGTGGAGCCATCTCTCTTGGAATTTTCATTCCTTTCTCTCTGAAATTCTCTTCTCTTCTCCTCACTTGTGTATATAGGATCAAAGACTTACATCTTCTTCATCTTGGGTATATGCTCTTTCTCTCTTTGACATTGGTTGCTTCCCTGACTTTTGGGTGCATTCTTCTATTGAAGCAATCAATCCTTACATTATTCTCTCCATTTTAGAATTCTTCTATGTGTTATTGTTTTTAATTTGGGGATGACGCATAGTACTGAGACAACGCTTTTCATCGAGGTATCTTTCCCTTTGCTAACCCAAATCCTTGTTAGTTTGTTGTGTGCTTGTGTGCGTTCTAACCTTGTGACATAATGGATTTTTATATTCTAACATTGTTGTCTTGTGCAGGTTTCTCTTGTCTAATGTGTTTGTTTTGTAGGTCTTTAGCCTAAGGGAATGCTTGGGCGGTTTGAAGAGTTATTTGCTTCCTCTATAGTATCCTTTTGGCACCATGATGTTATTTATGTTTAGTAGATTTCCTTTAGCATGCATATTAGTGACATGCATATGCCTGCTAAAGTGGGGGAAAAATGTAATGTAAAATTGCACCCATTGCAATTTCACATACATTCTTGCATCTACTTTAGTGTCCACTCCCCTAGCACTTGTGTAGGCTCATTTTAGCCCCTGCATCAACTTTTTTCCTTTCTTAGGATGCTCCAAACCCCTTTTCAACAGCTACCCTCATGCGTCAGCTTTGTGTCAAACCTTGTGCTTTTCCTATTTGTGTCTTTTTGTAGCGTGATGTGTCTAGACACTAGCACGTTGCACAGACATCTACGCGCTACACTAGCATTTGATGATGTTTCAACATTCAAACGACCGCTTCTGAGCATTTTTTCCACTTGTCAACAAGTTTTGTTGGTGGTAACGGCAGGGGATGCCTTGTAACTACTCGGGAAGCTTCTTTTCCCTCTTTAAAAGTAGTCTTTTCAATCCATTTGGTCTTCTAGCTTCACTCCAGCTTTGGCTCCTACCTTTTCCTCTTGCTATCTTGCTTGCACAACTCCATACAACTTGTAACAACAATACTCTCAAGCTCTTACAACAATCTTTGCAACACCCTTGTCTCTTGTAGCTATCTTTGTCTCCTTCTTTGGATTGCTTAAGCTTTGCAACTCCATCTCCCTTATCTTGTGCTTGTGAGCATCTTGGGTTTTCACACATCCTTTATCGATTGTATCTCTACTTCATGATACAGGCTCTACTCCTTGAGCGGGGATTAATTTTATCACCTATATTTTGTGATATGGGTTCTCCTCAAGTGGGGTTTGCTTTTATCACTCCTTTGTTCATTTCTCTATCTATCAATTTGGTTGTCCGTGTAGGTGGGAACACCAAAATGGACATTTGATTGAGGAAAACCTCTATACAACCCTAACATTTTCTCTAGATCCTACGCATGCAGGTATTAAAAATTTTCATTTGCTAGAGGCTCCATTACTTGGGTTTTTGTAAGATTCTTCTATCTCTTGTCCTCTTCTACTTTATCATCTACTTTACTTTATTTCAGTTCTATCGTATTCTGTTATATTCCTATACTCTGGAAGTTCTTAGTAATTAGATTGCTAGTAGTCGCTTTGTTGTTTTCCATGACAAACTTGCTTTCTAGTCCATATGAGATGCCAACATGCCTCTGGGATGCCAACATGCTGCTCTATCATTCATATGCCATGTTGTCGTCCTTTGGCCGAGAGCTTGTCAGCTTGTATAGAAAATATATGTGACATACTCTTTCCGATTCTAGAACTCTTGTGTTGTTCCTTGAGGTAGTTTAGGGTAGTTTGTCCCTTGGGAATATCTTGAGAATAAAGAGACTCATGAATAGTGAATCCCCCTACTCTACATAAGGGTACCTTGGTAGTTCGTTGATGGTACACCTTGTTGTGGAGGATTTTGTGATGATTTCCCTTGTTGATATTGTGAGTTATTGGAAGGGTCAATGTATGAGGTATGTTGTGGCATGTATTTCCCTTGTGATGGTTTTCTACCTTGTTGTTCCATTGGAAGGTTTCCCATGTTTTGTAGAGTGTTGTGTTGTGGCACGTTTTGGGTTGTATTTCCTTGATACTATTGTGCTACAAATTCTTGTTCAATTTGGGATGGTGGCCTAAACAATGGGTTATCCATAGGTTGTGTTTTAGTTTGATCATTTCTTTTCAAAAAAAAGGTGGTATGTTAGGATTTATCATTGGTTTTGGAATTTTTCTAACCATTGTTTGATCTCCTAGTGAAATACGATTAGGATCTTTTAGCATGTCCACATTGAAGTCAATGGGTAGTTTAGCACCACTTTTTGCGAGTGCAAGGAAATACTGGTTTGTGTTTATCCCAAGCATATTGTCCATAAGCTTTGGCATCTTAGGATTTTGGGAATGTTCTAAGATTCTTTCTTCAATAAGTTCCTCACCACTATCCTCTTCTTTTATGATGTAAGTTTGAGAATCATGAGATTGGTTTTTTCTATCAAGTCCTTCTTAGTGTCTAAGGAGCACTTCCTCATCACTTGGTGGTTGGTTTTGTGTTGCCTTGAATGCAGGTTCTCTTTGAGGAGTTGTAAGGTCACTTGGTTTATAACCCCATGGTTGGGTTTCCTCATTGGTGATGTTTTTTTTTGGTGCACTTCAAGTACCTTTGTTGTCTTCCCATCTTTTTCTTGTTTTGAGATCTTGTGGTTGTCATAAATAAGTTCTAAGACCTTGGAAAATTTGGTGATCACTAACTATGGAATGGAATGGTATTTTGTTTTTGGGATTTTCTATTTCAAAAATAATGATGTATGAAAATAATGTAAAAATAAACCTTTTGGACAAAGGTGTTGATGGATTGCTATGGATTGTGATGCTCAAGACCCTAAAGTATGACTGATGTTTGGTGGATGTTTTGGAGATGCTGCTAATTTTGGGACTTCAGGTCTACAAAACTTGGACTGATATTTTACTCTATTTTTCTAGAGGATATGTTTGAAGATCTACTTGAACTAGTCTTGATTTTGCAAGAAAATGTTAATATCTTAGAAATAAAGAGAAAAGGAATAATCCAAGTTGGTGTTTCATTTGAATCCTGAAACTAGGTTGATTGTTGTGTTTTGCAAATGGATATGGAAAGATGTAGATATGGATTGTTTGTAAATCTAATTGTTTTGTTTCCAAAAGATGAAAGATTTAACCAATTTTGGACTAATCTTTGATTTGCACTAGAAAGCAAGACAATATCGGTAATCTTTCAAATCAATAGTGGTTGATATGTCTGACAACATCAGTCAAGTTTAGCAAAAGTGACTATTTTTGTGATGAGCCTTGCTAGCTCATTGCTCAAACCCCTGTCCTTTTCTTAAGTCTATTTGTGTTTTTTAGTTTTTTAGAGAAATTTTGTAGACAGAAGAGAAGGGGCGCATCATATAAAAGCTCACAGAATGAAAACTTGAGCAAATCTAATCAAACTAAAATTGTAGAAGGTGTTTATTAGCATCAACAATGGATTTAAAACATATAAACATACCCGTAAGCCTCCAGATTTTTTAATTAAGAAACGAAGCCAGTTTGCCAGTCTATACATGAAAATATGACAATATTCATAATAGGATGATACAAAGTCTGAATCTAGCTGTGAAACTTGAGCAATAGAAGAGGGAATGCCAAGTGCTGAAGATAGTGAAGAGAAACCCTCAAGAAGATAGGCGTTTCTTCAACCAGCAAGTGCGCCCTAGCTCAAACAACCACGCCTTTCAAGAAAAAGACCATAAACACATCTTAGAAGGTGTGCCCAAGTAGCTACGATGCTTGCCATGAAGAAGGAAGAACACCATCCATTCAAACCCTCTATTTCTAATGAAGAACACTTACAAAAATATGTTATAGCACTGCAGAACTTCTGAATGAAGCTCTCTCAATTTGCACTAATTCAGCTGATCTCTCATAGCCTCACAAGTGCTCACATTGAAGAGATTTTGTTCTCCAATGGTGGATTGCTGCAAACTTGATCATAGGATGAAAGCAAAGGGAAAACCTCCAAGGCAAAGTTGAAATATTCAAATAGATGAGTTTCTCATTGCCCTCAACCCTTATATAACAAAGGAGGTGAAAACTCAAGGAGGCCGTACATTTTAGGGTTTTAGATCATTTAAATTTTTGGAAATAAACTCAAGTTACTTTCCATAGTTCTAACTTTGATTTTTGGCGCCTCCTTTAAGTGATTAAATGAAATAATTTAAAACACTCACTTTAGACTTATTTAAGTGATATAAAAATTATAAAGTCAATTTGACTTTATAAAAAGACTTTAAGTTAAAATATCACTTAAATCACTTAAGTAAGCCTATCTCCCTCAATTCTCCACATAATTCAATGCCGTCAGAAGCAACAAACTCTTGTACTGCCAATGCCTGCAATGAGCCAATCCATGATCTCAGAAAGTGAAATTGACCGAACTCTCCAAAAGGTACCGCTGACCCTCTAACCAATCCAGTTAGCCCACAAGGGTCCAAGAAAAGGGCTAACACACTACATCAGGTGACTGACTAGAGTGGGGACATCACAGTCCGCCCTCCCTGAATTTTCTTGTCCATAAGCAAACTCAAAGCTAGATGCTGTAAAACACTGTCACCCTCCCAAGTCGCATCCTCTGCTGGTAGATCTTTCCACTTAACCAAGTATTCCCTGATAACCTGCCTCCGAAGATGACGCTCTCTAGAATCCATAATGGCCTTAGGAATCAATATCAACTTCCCCTCATCATCCAGGGGTGGTAAATCAATAGAAGGAGTCACATGTGGTCCCAATGCCTTTTTGAGGCGTGAAACATGGAACACATTGTGAACCTTGCTGTCCATCGGAAGATCTAGCTCATAAGCCACTTCACCGACCCATCTAACAACTTTGAATGGTCCATAGTATCATGGCTTAAGTTTCTCTGCACCCTTCTTACGAAGGGTGGACTGCCTATAAGGCTGGAGCATCAAATACACCAAATCATCGATCTCGAAAGATCGCTCTTCTTGCCTCTGATCAACATATTGCTTTTGCTGATTCTGAGCTTTCTGTATATTCTCTCTGAGTGTCCTCATAATATCCTGGTTCTCCTGTAATAGATCACTAACACTAGGTACTCTACTGTCACTCAGTAACAAGTCTAGAAAACTCAGAGCATCATATCCATATAATGCTCGGTAGGGGGTCATCTGAATGCTCATGTGATGAGTGGTATTGTAGCAATACTCACAAAGGTATAACCATCTCACCCTTGCCTTATGCTGCCTTGAACTGAAATTCCACAAGTATCCCTCCACCCATTTGTTGACTATCTCAGTCTGCCCATCTATCTGGGGGTGGTAGCTGGTAATCGGAGTGAGTTCTGTCCTACAAAGCTTGAATAACTCCTGCCATAAGTTACTCATAAACCTGCTGTCCCTATCACTGACTATACTCTGAGGCAAACCATGCAACCTGAATACCTCACGAAAGAACAAATCTGCCACCTGAGTAGCTGTGTGTGTAGTAGTGATTGAGAAGAAATGAGCATACTTCGTCAATCGATCTACCACCACAAAAATGTTGTCTTTCCCTTGAGCTTTCGGCAAGCCCGTAATGAAGTCCATAGACAAGCATTCCCACTTCCTCTCAGGGATAGGAAGCGGCTGGAGTAATCCTGCAGGGTATGTGTGTTCTTGCTTGTTCTGCTGACAAACAAGGCATTCCCTGACATACTGGAGAACAAAGGATTTGAGACCCTTCCAAGAGAATCTTTCCCGTACCTTCCTATAGGTCTTAAAGTACTCGGGATGTCCTGCCATAGGTGCATCATGAAATGATCTCAAAACTTGGTTCCTCATCTCTGAACTTGGAAATGAAATATCCTCCCTTTGTAAATGATAAGATCATCTAGAAGTGAGTATCTGGCATCCTGTACTATTCCATCCACTATGCTAGAAGCCCACGGGTTCTTAGCATACTCAGCTACAATCATATGTCTCTAGTCCTCTAAAATTTGTGTAATGGAGCTCAAGTGAGGACGGCGAGATAATGCATCAACAACTACATTCTGAGTACCCTTGACATAGGAGATGTCAAAATCATAGGACTGAAGTTTGTTGACCCATTTCTGTTGTCTTTCATTTAAATCCCACTGTCCAAGGAAGTGTTTCAGACTATTATGATCGGTTTTAACACAAAATTTACTACCAATCAAGTATTGCCTGAACTTGGCCATGGCATGCATGATGGCCAACATCTCCTTGTCATAGATGATAAAGCTCCTCTCTGGACCTCTCAACTTCTTGCTCTCGAAAGCTATAGGATGATGATCCTGCATAATGACTGCACCAATTCCCTCACCACTGGCATCACAATGTAACTCAAAGGGTTTGGTGAAATCCGGTAAATCCAACACTGGACATGAAGTCATGAGAAGTTTGAACTTCTCAAAGCATGCCTGTGCTAATGGTGTCCACACAAATGCACCCTTCTTAGTCAAATTAGTTAGTGGTGCAGCATGCCGCGAGAATCCACTAACGAACCGACAATAGAAGGAACATAATCCTACAAATCCCCTGAGATATGTCAAAGTCTCAGGTGTAGGCCAACCAATGATAGCTCGAACCTTCTCTGGATCCATGCTAACTCCCTCACTGCTGATAATGTGACCCAAATACAAAAGCTCAGCCATGCCCAACGTGCACTTGGACTCCTTGGCGTACAAGGACTCCCTGTCAAGTATGCTCAAAACCTCATCTAGGTGAACCATGTGTTCTTCCCATGATCTACTATAGACTAGAATGTCATCGAAGAACACCAACACATGTTTCCTTAGTTGAGGATGGAAAACCTTGTTCATAGTGGACTGAAATGTGGTTGGAGCATTGGTTAAACCGAAAGGCATAACCAAGAAATCAAAGTGTCCATAGTGACATCTGAATGCAGTTTTCTCTATGTCCTCCTCTCAGACTCTGATCTGATGATAACCTATCCTTAAATCAATCTTTGAGAAGTAGCAAGCTCCATGAAGCTCATCTATCAACTCATCAATCCACGGAATAGGATATCTATTCTTTATAGTTCTCCTGTTAAGCATTCTATAATCAATACACATTCTGAGTGTACCATCCTTTTTCTTCACCAAAACAACTGATGAAGCAAAGGGTGACTTAATCGGCCTAATGTGCCCCATAACCAAAAGTTCTTTGATGGTTTTTTCAATTTCATCTTTCAAGCGTTTGGGGTGTCGGTAAGGAGTGATCATTATAGGTTTCGTGCCCTCTTCCAGCTCTATGATATGATCAATACCTCTATCAGGAGGTCTACCTAGTGGGATTGCACTGAAAACCTTGGTATGTTTGATTCTAAGTTCCTGTACATCTGGATGGTAAGAAGAAGCTTGCTGATCCAACTGTGAAGGCATTAACTTGCATTCAACTACCCAATCTACCATGTCATGTCAAACCAAACATTCCATTCTTTTGAGTGAAATTTCTTTCACATTGCTGCCCTTGATGGCTTTTAGAACATTGTTTGTGCCATCAACTTTAAATTTCATCTCCATGTCGTTCAAATTAAGTGTGAACTCTCCTATAGCATGAAGCCACTTCATGTCGAGAACTATATCAGTTCCTCCCATGTTCACAACATAAAAATCTGCCTTAAACTCATAGTTATTGAGTTTCAAAGGCAAGTCTGGAATCATCCTCTCGCAGGTGAGAGTGTATCCATCAGCCACCTTGACTTGAATGCCTTCAAACTGCTGAGTTTGAATTCCTCTTTTCTCCACTAAATGTGAGTCAATAAAATTGTGAGTTGCACTTGTATCTAAAAGAGATATGACTCTTTGACCAGCCAAGACCCCACAGAGTCTAAAAGATCCCTCTCTCTACATGCTGGATAAATGAGCCTCCTTTAACTCAGTTTCTACTACAATTTCAGCCTCATCTTCTAATTCTTCTCCATCTGTATCATAAATTGGAGCTTGCTGATCAGAAAAATCAGTCATTTCTTCTCCCTCATAAAACCACTCCATGTTCCTGTTTTGCCCTTTAGGTTTGAGGGGGCAATCATGATTTTGGTCATAAGGGCCCTTGCAGTAAAAACAAAGTTTCCTTCTACGAAGATCATTCATGGTTTCTTGATCCAAAGGTGTTGTATATTTCTTCTTATGATCAACATTATTAGCTTTTTTCGGATCAAATTTATGTTCATTGTAAGAAGTAGAAGGTTTGGTGCCAAATTGCTTTCGAGGAGTAGTGAGGTCCATGCTGCGAGCTTTCCTCATGGTTTCCTGTAATGTAGGGGGGTCAAATTCCTTGATCCATCCTTTCATAGGCTCGAAAAGTCCCTCAATGAAGAGTATGATTAGCCTCCTCTCAAAAATGCCTGTAACCATAACTGACAATTTCTAAAACTCTCCAATATGACTCCAAACTACCTAGCTGTTTCAGCTGTGCTAGGTCTCTGAAAAATAGCTCGGGATCACGTTTGTCAAACCTCTCTACCAGTCTATCTGTGAACTCCTGGTATGAAGTAATCTGATCATGGTGAAGAGTAGCCATGCCATGAATCCACCAATCATGAGCTACGCCATCAAGGTGAAGTGATGCAAATCGAATAGCATCTTCCTCGGGCATGGGATGCAGAGTCAAGAATGTATCTAACTTGCTGATCCAAGCACGTGCTGTAACTCTACCACTGCCATCATAGTTCGCCAAGGTGAGTTTATTGGTAGCCTGTCTAAGATCACTGTGCTTGTACCTAGGCCTCCTGTCATTCTTGTTTCTGTTATGTTCTCTCCTCTGGCTCATGAATCTATCAAAGTTAAGGTGCTCCTTAACTCTAGGTGGAAATGCATCCCATTCATCATGCATAACCATGATGTTATCTGCAAAGTTAATCTCACCACCCTGTTCAACCTCTTCCTCATCCTCAGTTTCATTCCTGGTGAAGGTAGGACATGTTGCTCTCTCAAAAGTGTGAGCTGGAACAATAGGTCTATGAGGTGCGCCCTAGATAGTGCCCTCATGATCATGCCCTGGATGCTGGCCTCTCTGAAGTGTTAAGTTCTCTACATTTGTGCTGAGTTGCTGGAGAATATTCGCTACCTGTTCTTGACCTGCAACCATACCTCTTAGCACATCTCTAGCTTCTATATCCTCTTTGTTCATGTGAGAACTTTCTCCTTCCCTGTTAGCCATATTATCCAAGTCTATTTCCTCCTATTCGTCAAATGGAAATGGTGGAAAAGGATTATGATCACCTCTTTGATTTCTAGGGCCCCCACAAGAGTAGAACTTGTCAAAACCCTCCTAGTGTGACTTCATAAATTTTTTCAAACCACACAAGCTGGCAGGATCAGAGCTCTGATACCACCGTGAAGAGCCTTGCTAGCTCATTGCTCAAACCCCTGTCTTTTCCTTAAGTCTATTTGTGTTTTGTAGTTTTTTAGAGAAATTTTGTAGACAGAAGAGAAGGGGCACATCATATAAAAGCTCACAGAATGAAAATTTGAGCAAATCTAATCAAACTAAAATTGTAGAAGGTGTTATTAGCATCAACAATGGATTTAAAACATATAAACATACCTGTAAGCCTCCATATTTTTTAATTAAGAAACGAAGCCAGTTTTCCAGTCTATACATGAAAATCTGACAATATTCAAAATAGGATGAAACAAAGTCTAAATCCAGCTGTGAAACTTGAGCAATAGAAGAGGGAATGCCAAGTGCTGAAGATAGTGAAGAGAAACCCTCAAGAAGATAGGTGTTTCTTCAACCAGCAAGTGCACCCTAGCTCAAACAGCCACGCCTTTCAAGCAAAAGACCATAAACACATCTTAGAAGGTGCACCTAAGTAGCTATGATGCCTGCCATGAAGAAGGAAGAACACCATCCATTCAAACCCTCTATTTTTTATGAAGAACACTTACAAAAATCTGTTATAGCACTGCAAAACTTTTGAATGAAGCTCTCTCAATTTGCACCAATTCAGCTGATCTCTCATAGCCTCACAAGTGCTCACACTGAAGAGATTTCATTCTCCAATGGTGGATTGCTGCAAACCTAATCACAGGATGAAAGCAAAGGGAAAACCTCCAAGGCAAAGTTGAAATGTTCAAATAGATGAGTTTCTCATTGCCCTCAACCCTTATATAACAAAGGAGGTGAAAACTCCAGGAGGCCGTACATTTTAGGGTTTTAGATCATTTAAATTTTTGGAAATAAACTCAAGTTACTTTCTATAGTTCTAACTTTGATTTTTGGCGCCTCCTTTAAGTGATTAAATGAAATAATTTAAAACACTCACTTTAGACTTATTTAAGTGATATAAAAATTATAAAGTCAATTTGACTTTATAAAAAGACTTTAAGTTAAAATATCACTTAAATCACTTAAGTAAGCCTATCTCCCTCAATTCTCCACAGAATTCAGTGCCGTCAGAAGCAACAAACTCCTGTACTGCCAAGGCCTACAATGAGCCAATCCATGATCTCATAAAATGAAATTGACCGAACTCTCCAGAAGGTACCTCTAACCCTCTAACCAATCCAGTTAGCCCACAAGGGTCCAAGAAAAGGGCTAACACACTGCATCAGGTGACTGACTAGAGTGGGGACATCATAGTTTTGACAGTGACTGTCAAAAACCAGAGACAACAATAGTGATAATTCTGAGCAACAACAAGCAAGATTTAAGTCAACAATGAAAATGTTTAGATCAATAGCAACAAAGTTTTCAATAGTGACTATGTTTAGATCAAAAGTGTTTTTATTTTTCAAAAGCGACCCTATTTTGATAGTGACTGTCATAAACCAAGGATAGCAAAAGCAACTATTTTGAGAAATACAAGACAATTTTTAGGTCAAAAGTGGCCTTATTCATATCAATAATGACCTAGTTTAGGTTAAGAGTGACTCTATTCAATTTATTTTCATTTTTTTGTTTAACAACATTTTGGACAAGTTTACAATTATTTATGTTTTGGTTGATCTGATTGTATTTGAGAATTGGAAAGTGATAAAGCAATCAATCAAAGAGTATAAAATTGACTGTAATGTTTTGATGATAAGGAGCAAAAATCATCTCATGTTCAAACCGGTAACAAAATCAAAAGATATCAAGAAATTTTATCCCTAAAGTCAAATTGGCCAATGACTATACTTTAGGCTCACAACTTGGAAGATCCTTCAAAAAAAGGTAGAGAAACTCTTCTAAGTGTATATACTTAAGCCTTTCAAGAATGGACAAATAGGGGCATCCAAGAATGGAAGGATGAACCATTCACCCTCTCCCCAGAAAGTTACAAGTAGCAAGCTACAAGTAACCTATACAAGTCAAATATTTATATCTTAATTCAAGGGAGTTCATATGGTGAGTAAAGTTCTTTAGAGTATGGTGTGCATCTCTTGCACTAAACTGTGTTGCCAAGTAGAATATAGCAAAGGGGTGGCTTTCTACTATAGAGTTCTTAGTCATTGCTCAGGGGACACAATGCCTAACTATCATCTAGCAAGCTACTTGAAGCTTAAAACACTCCTACTAGGGGATCTATATGCTCGAAGGTACCTCCCCATTTTGAATGGCATTGTTGACGAAGTAATTGCCTATCAGATCTTAGTGTTTAGCCTTGATTGATTTATATAGCAGCTTGAGGGAAATACCACTTTGAGTTACTTTGAGTTCTCCAGTGCAAAATGTATCTCAAGGCAGGCTGATCTAAAGGTGACGCTGAAAATAAACAATTGTGAAACCCAAAGTGCTTTTTCGTCACCCAGGATCATCAAAAGATGCAAGGGGAGAGGATACACACTTGGTTTTCCAAGCATGGTGAACACAGTATAAAATTCATTGTAGTTTCTTTTTAAGTCCCAAAATTCAAAATGTGTGAAGATATCAATTCAATTTTTAAGTACACCAAATTCAAAGCATTTGAGACTTTTGGAAAAATATAACAATGTGCAAATTAAAATGGATTTGTTCAATTTTAAGCACCAAAGTTTGAGTGTTTTGATTGTCTTTTCCATCTTAATATGGTCAAAAAAATGAAATACATTCAATTGTAAACAAAATAAAGGTGTTCGTGTGTCAAAAAATAAAAGGTGTTGGTCAAAATGAAAACATTCAATTTTTAGAAGCACCAAACTTGAAACGTGAGATTTTTCTTGTTTAGTTTCAACAACAGCAAATGAAATGGATGAGTTTACTTGTTCAATTTTAACAACACCAAATGAATTGTGAAAATTTTCCTTGTTCAATTCTTAAGCACCAAAGTGAAATATGAGAGTTGTGGGTTCAGTTTTTAAGCACCAAAGAAAAATATGAGAGTTGTGGGTTCATTTTTAAAACTCCAATTGAAATGTGTCTTAACTAAGAAAGCTTTTGAAACTAAAGTGGCCTTGGAATTTTCATCAACCTTGCAATGAAATCATTAGTTTTTCTCATGAAAACATGTGTCATACTCCTACAAGGGTTGGACAATCAATGTTTAGAAACTTCCCAAAATAATAAACAATCAAATGTTGGCATTAGGTAAACTTGTGAAATCAAAGAAAAGTTTTGAAAAATGGGTAGAATCAAGAAATACAACAATAGTGAACCTGTAACTTGCAATAGCAAACAAGTTTAGGTCAATAGCGCCCCTGTAAATGTTAGTTCAAATACCTAAGTTCAGAACCTGCACATAAAAATGTCAATAGAAAACAAGTTTAAGTCAATAGCGGCCCTATTTAGGTCAATAGCGACCCAGTTCAGGTCAATAGTGACAAAATAGAAAAGGAAAATATGTTTAGGTTTGGAGCAAAACATTCTAGTTTAGCATAAATGATTCTTCAGAAAGGTGTATGCAATCAAGAGCCTGCAATTGGTTATCAAACTCAAAGAAAATGTTAAAGTTAAGGACCTAGGTCCCATTAGGCATGAAAAATTTCATAAGGGGGAATAAATGAATAAGAAAAACATGGGAAATGAATTAAACAAACTTAATTCAAAAAACATAAAATCCCAAAACCCATACTCATGAAATGAAGCTCTAAAATAATGAAATCAAACAATCTAATCCTAAGATAACATAAATAAAATTCAAAACCTTAAAATCTATACAATCCCATGTCGGATTTGTGTTTGTATTAATGTTTGGATGTCAGATTGCTTAATTCAATACAAAGCCTCCATTGTTTTTGTTGCAAAAGCTTAAGTTTGTGTAAATGGTGAACTAGAATATGATGCCAATAATTCTTAATGTGCTCAAGAATTGATTATGCAGTGCTTCGCTATGTAGATTCCAAATGATTTGTGAGAAGGTAAAATATTTTTTTATAGATTTCCTATTTCAAAATGAATGATCAAGATTTTATAGTAAAAGATCCCGATCAACGGTTGAGAACCATTGTGAGGAAATAGATTGGAAAGATTAGTGGATTTAGATTACATAATTTGTGTGATTGGGAAAGCCAATTTGAGTGGTTAGTGGGATTGAAGAAATAGATTGAGTGGTTAGTGGGATTGAAAAATATATGAGTTAGTCAATTGTTTAGAGTGAGAAATCAGTGGTCGCGATTTTCTCAATCATAAAAGGGATAAAGATAATTAATTAATTGAATAATTAATTAATATTTCGAGTTGAACGTGCAAGTCATGTTTGAATTTAACAAATTAAGTTGTATTTGTTTGTTGACTATGTTGAATTATGTTAAATAATTAATTTAATTATTCAGGTTTAGAAAGGGGAAAGGGATTTAATTAAATTATTAAGTAATAACAATTTAATTGACTTAAGAGAATAGGGTATATTAGAGACATAATTAAATAACTTGTGTTAATTTAATTAATCAAGCGGAATAAAACTTGGATTAATGATAATATAGTGAATTAATTAAATAATTAAATATTATTCAATGAATAGACGAAAATAGGGTTTTGATGTAAATTATGTGAAATGCAATGATATTAGTGATAATAATGTCAATGATGAAAAAATGCCATTCAGGATGTGTGATATGCGTTAAGTCATTTTTACATGTCTACATAGATAAACACCTATAAATACAAGGTCTTTTTATCAGTTCAAATCTAAGACACACTATCAAGATTTCACAAGAGAAAATACTATTGTCAAGAGCATTGAAGAGTAGATTTATCAATCATATACAACAACAATCAAGATCATATCATCATGTCAAAGTTATGTGTGTTCATATTATGTTTGGAGCTAACATTGTGATGTAGGTTTCAAGCATTCAAACATCAAATCAAGCAATCATTCAAGCCAATCCATACAAGAAGAAATCCTTAGAGATATGTGTTGGAATTCAATCCTCTAAGGGCAGCCATTGAGGATTTGGTGGGTTGTGATAGATTTTTTCATTCATTAACCCTTGCCATTTTTCATTATTTTTCATTATCAAGGTTTAATTACCAAAGTGGGGTTTGAACAAGGAAAACCCTTATTCACTAAAAAAAAATCCAAAAAAAAATTTCCCCTCTCTTTGTGTGTGCAAATTTGTAGGTGAAGAAGGATTGAAGATTCATTAAAAGTGCAATTTTGCAAAGTTTTCAAAGTTGTCAATCCACAAAAGCTCATTTGCAAAATTTGTTTCCAACTTTATGATAGTGGAATCCAAAGGAATTAGGAGTGTAGATCCAGGATCAGAGGACTGTGAAAACAATTTTGAATCCCTATGTAGAGACCCATTCGCCCTAGGGAAAATCTATCCTAGAAGGACACTCAACAACCACTTTTTGTGGTAGGAGCATAGTATTTTATCCTTCTCAAATTTGTTAGAAGATTGTGGTTTCTATTTATATTATGCTTTAAATTTGCATTTCAAGTTTTACATTGCATAATTGAGTTCAATAGGCATTTTATTTTCATCTCCCAAAAGTGCATTTCAGTCATATTTGTCATTTTTTGTCATAAGGAAATAGTAGCTCCCCTAATAGGGTTGACTCACCTTTTGGTTGAAAGTCAATCCTACCTTTGGGAGATATCTTTTCCTAATAAAATTAGAAGGAAGATAGGTACATCACCATTATTCATTCCATAAGGGCACTTAACCTCGTTTCATCTTTCAAACCTATTTTCTTTATTTCATTTTGGTGAACCTGAGATTCTTACATTATAAACTTTCTGATTTGGAAATCTTTCAAACTATAGATCTAGGATTTTGCATTAGCTTGCATTGCATATCATTTTGGGTTTTCAAAATTGCATTGCATTTCATTTAGGGTTTTAAAAGTTGCATTTTACATTATTTAAAACTTAAATTTTTTTTAGAAATTGGCATACATTTTGCATCCATTTTAAATAATAGTCTGCATATTAGTGCTTTTCATTCATTTAAATCAGAATTTTTAAAAAAATTGCATCTAGAAAGTTGTCATTTTGCTTATTGTTTGTCATCAAATTGCACTTGCATTTCATTATAATTTTATAGGAAACTGTAATTGAAAATGTCAGTTTAAAACCTGAATCAAAGACCTTAAATATCAACTCAAAAACTTATGATTTAATTTTTTCAACCCCTGTGCAAGAATCCATTCGCCTTAGGGAGAATTTGTCCTTATACATGTTATTTTATGTTGTTTTCTAAATTTTTAGGCATTAATCTATCTTTGTCTGCTTTGCATATTATTGTTTTTCAAATCTTAGTTTTAGTTTCTAGAGTTATAGTTTTCTGAAATTGTTTGCATTCAAGTTAATTTCTCAAAACAAGTGCCTTGTTCAAACATAAATTTACATTCAAAAGTCATCATTTTTCAGTTTATTGCATTCAAATTTTAGAAAATTCTTATGTCATATCTGAAAATTGCTATATACTTTTACATCGTTGCATTGTGCTTCCCATTTTTGGGTGTTTATTACATTTGTTTAGTGCTTTTTAGGAACCCTTTTGATTTGGTGAATCTTGTATGAGTATTATAACCTAGTGTCCTATTGTCAATACTTCAATGAGATGTAGTTCGAGACTCATGACATCTTGTGCTGGTACATCTATTATGGATTTTTGGTTTTCTATCTCTTTCACTCATAGTGTTGACACTAGTCAACCCATGTTGGAATCCATACCTAAAATAACATCTCCTATGACCTCCAATCCTATTGATGTTGAAACCATTGTTGCTCATGTTCCTCAAGAAAACTTGCAAAAAATGGATTAAGCCTTAGAAAAAATTCAAACCTTGTGAGTGTTGAATATATTGTTGGTATTATAGTTCTTATCATAGATAACATGAGAAGAATGCTTGATAATGAACTGGGAATAGAAATTGTGTGAAGCTTAGCTCATAGCATTAACGATCATGTCCCTAAAACAACTACTTGTGCTCAAAATATTGGATATACTCAAAGTCAAGGTGGAAATCAAATACCTCATCCTACAACTATGGCCTCTATTCCTATGTAGACTCATTCAATTGTTACTGCAACAAGACAACCAACTAGCAACATCAATCCAACCTTAGCTATGACCACTGGGAATCCTTTTAGCTTTGTGAACTAAAAAATTATATCTCCTAATCCATCACCCCTCACAAACTTACAATTCAATTTTCCTCCTAATATACACCTCTATCTCAAAACACAATCAATGATTTTATCCTTAACCAACTTTTTCAAAATGTGTCATCCCTCCAATAAAAAATTTCCGCATTGAACCAAAATCAAAATGGCCAACTTTCACAATATGTCAAACACTACTTATTTTCATTGGAGATACCAAAAGCAAAAATTCCACAAGGCATAGAGATCCCTATATTTGAGAAATATGGTGGTAAAATAGATCCTAGCAACCATGTCTTGGCATACACAATCTTATGTAGTGACTTCATTTTCAAAGAAAAACTCTTAGCTAAAATTTTTCCTAGATCCTTGAAATACACAACCTTGGAATGGTTTTTCTCTTTTTCGAACACTTCAATCAACTCATTCAACAAGCTTGTTGATTCCTTCCTCAACCATTTCCAAGTGCACATTGGTCCCAAGATGGCCTTACCTGATTTAATGCAATGTAAAAAAACACAAGGATGAAAAGGTCATTGATTTCATAGCACGATACCAATTTCTTTACTCACAAATCAACATTAAGATTCTTGATGACGATCTTCAAAGAATGTTCATTGAAAACTTGCAAACCAATATTCAAGATAAGCTTGAGATGATGAGATTCCCTTCCGTCACTCACTTGTGCATGACTCTACATGACTATTAGAATTTGGTTAGTTATTATGAAGTAAAACATTCCTCTTGGAACTGTCTTAAAAAATATGAATCTATGCCTCATAAAAATTTCCAACCATTCAAGAAATAAAATAAGGGTTTTATACAAATAAATCTACCTCAAACAAATCAATAAGTTAAATCTCAAGTGGCTGCTATAAAGACAACAAACCCATATCAATTTAGGGACAAGAATAGACAATTTACTCTGTTACGAGATACCCTTCATTCCATCATGTTGCAAATCTTGGGTAAGAAACTAATTACCTTATCTCCTGTTAGAATCCCTACTCCTAATAAGCATCTACCCATGAACTATAATCCAAATTCCTTTTTCCATTATCATTGAAAAAATGGAAACAATATAGAACAATGTATGCATCTTAAAAATATTGTGCAATACCTCATTGATTCTAATCACATACATATTGGTGGTGTTAATAATAAAGGAAATAAGTCCATTGCCCCACCCAACCAAAATTTGCAAATATTTACCAATCCAATGCCAAATAATAACATCTCATTTGTTAAAGCTAGTGACACCAAGAATGATGTGATGAATGTTGATAACATACATAATACAACTAATGATAATAAGAGTGATAATGAATATGATATTATGGTTGGATACATTGAAATTCAACCTCGTAAGGTCCAAACCAAAATGTCTCTTGAAATTTCTTTCTCTCAAAATGACATAGTCAAACACAAGCCCGATGGTCCTCTTTACATATCTAGAAGAATCAATGACAAGCCTACTAATGGGATATTAATTGATCCAGT
Organism: Sequoia sempervirens; assembly: GCA_007258455.2. NCBI lineage: Eukaryota > Viridiplantae > Streptophyta > Pinopsida > Cupressales > Cupressaceae > Sequoia > Sequoia sempervirens. The sequence continues at coordinate 506,777,459 of VDFB02271358.1, forward strand.
GTGTGTAGAGAATGTGATCATTTTGGAATTCTTGTTTGTGCATGAAATTTATCAATACTCTTATGAACAATCGAAAGCATGGATCAAAACACATAATGGTTTTTCTTTCCCTATGATAGGTTTGATCACTCTCCCCTTAAAATTTGGACCAAAGAAATTAAATTTCTCATTCTTTTTCATCCCATCATCGAACCAATTCTATGTGAAGCTAGGTTATCCATGGCTACGCTCCATGGATACCATCCCATCAATAGTGCATAAATGCTTAAAATTTCCATTTGGTAATGAAATTTTCACTGTGTATCATAGTGGTTTTAATCCTATCTTTCCATGGAAATTTCTCATTGGATTTATTTTAGCCCAAACCTATGGAACCTATTAAGCCTCATGAGGAATTCTATTTCAATTCTTATCAAAATTTTAAGGAAAAGTGCATAAAAAAATTATCTCTTAGCAATATCTCTCAACCCATGCTTGAGTCTCCTATCATTGATGAAACCATGATTGAAAAAAAAGCTATTCCAGTAACCAAGACAAATGTATAAAAATCCTAGACCTATTTCTTGTAAGAGACCAAGAGATAACTATACAATTATTTTTTTTCCTCCTAAGATCGAGCAAGTTTATAAACCCAAAGAGAAAGTGGTTGACCAACCCTTGATGGTTCCTTCCATTCCTCCCTTGTAGGAAGAAAAGAAACCTATGGTTGATAAACTTGCCCCTACACAATCACAATGAAAACCGTGCAAAAAATCAAAATGCTAAAGAGTGTAGGAATATATGTCATGCTATTTCTCACAAGTTAAAAGAAGAGAAAAAATAAACAAATCAAGATCCAAATCTAACTAAAGAAAAGCATGATGATTCTCCACCTTTGCCACAACTAAAACATGAAAACTATATGGAAATTATCATTAGACTTCCTGTTGTGATTAACTTGGATGATGATAATGAGACCACTAAGATTGATGAGGAAGTGCATAATAAACCAAATTTTTTATGATGATGATGATGATGATGATGATGAGATTACTTGGATGATGATGATGAGACCGCTTGGATGATGATGATGAAAGCACTTGGATGATGATGATAATGATGATGAGACTACTTGGATGATGATGATGATGATGAGATCACTTAGATGATGATGATGATGAGACCACTAAGATTTATGATTAACCTCGTAATTATCATAGTTCGAAATTCATTGTTGCCCCTTTGGCTAGTCATCCACCTTCCCCATATGTTGAAAAAGATTGGGATGGAGACAACTTGCTTTAGGTCAACTCACATGTGCCATACAGCTCTATGTTCTTTGT
>VDFB02271358.1:506778880-506863559 GCA_007258455.2 Sequoia sempervirens
TGGAACAATAGGTCTATGGGCTGCGCCATGGATATTGCCCTCATGATCATGCCCTGGATGCTGGCCTCTCTGAAGTGTTAAGTTCTCTACATTTGTGCTGAGTTGCTGGAGAATATTTGCTACTTGTTCTTGACCTGCAACCATACCTCTTAGCACATCTCTAGCTTCTCTATCCTCTTTGTTCATATGAGAACTTTCTCCTTCCCTGTTAGCCATATTATCACAGTCTATTTCCTCCTCCTGTTCATCAAATGGAAATGGTGGAAAAGGATTATGATCACCTCTTTGATTTCTAGGGCCTCCACGAGAGTAGAACTTGTCAAAAACCCTCCTGGTGTGACTTCATAAATTTTTTCAAATCCCACAAGCTGGCAGGATCAGAGCTCTGATACCACTGTGATGAACCTTGCTAGCTCACTGCTCAAACCCCTGTCTTTTTTTTAAGTCTATTTGTGTTTTTTAGTTTTTTAGAGAAATTTTGTAGACAGAAGAGAAGGGGCGCGTCATATAAAAGCTCACAAAATGAAAACTTGAGCAAATTTAATCAAACTGGAATTGTAGAAGGTGTTTATTATCATCAACAATGGATTTAAAACATACAAACATACCCGAAAGCCTCCAGATTTTTTAAATAAGAAAGCCGACCAGCATGGTGAAGAACTGACAAAAACTGGAGTAGAGAGTTACAGACTTCAAAGTTTATTCTGAAACTGAAGCCAGAGAGTAACACAGGTAGGGCGCCCAAGTTCATGAAGAGAGATCCTCCAAAAGAAGACGTTTCTCCAAAAAGCCAAAATAAACTTCCTTGCAAGTGCCCCGCCCTTTCAAACAAAAAGCACCAAAAACCATCTCTGAAGGTGTGCCCAAACAGCCATGAAGTCTGCCATGGTGAAGGAAGAACAGCAACTAATAAACCCTCTGCTTTTGATGAAGAACACTACAAAAAATCTGTTGAAGCACTGCAGAACTTCTGAAATGAAGCTCTCTCAATCTGCACTAATTCAGCTGATCTTTCACAACTTCACAAGTGCTCACACTGAAGAGATTTCGTTCTCCAATGGTGGATTTGCTGCAAACCTGGTCACAGGTTGAAAGCAAGGGAAAAAAACCTCCAAGGCAAAGTTGAAATATTCAAAAAGATGAGTTTCTCATTGCCCAAATCCCTTATAAAGCAAAAGAGGAGAAACCCTAAGAAGGCCGTACATTTTAGGGCTTTAGCTCATTTAAATTTATGAAACTAAACTTAAATCACTTTCTATAGTTTCCCTTTTGATTTTTGGCGCCTCCTTTAAGTGAATAAAGATATAACATTAAAATATTCACTTTAGACTTAATTTAAGTGAAATAAGGATTATAAAGTCAATTTGACTTTATAAAAAGACTTTAAGTTAAAAATTAACTTAAATCACTTAAGTAAGCCTATCTCCCTCAATTCTCAACAGAATTCAATGCCGTCAGAAGCAAAACTCCTGTACTGCCAAGGACTGCAATGAGCCTATCCACGATCTCAGAAAATGAAATTGACTGAACTCTCCAGAAGGTACCACTGACCCTCTAACCAATCCAGTTAGCCCACAAGGGTCCAAGAAAAGGGCTAACACACTGCATCAGGTGACTGACTAGAGTGGGGACATCACAGTCCGCCCTCCCCGAATTTGCTTGTCTGCAAGCAAACTCAAAGCTGGATGTTGTAAAACACTGTCACCCTCCCAAGTCGCATCCTCGGCTGGTAGATCCTTCCACTTCACCAAGTATTCCCTGATAACCCTTCTTCGAAGATGACGCTCTCTAGAATCCAGAATGGCCTCAGGAACCAATATCAACTTCCCCTCATCATCCAGGGGTGGTAAATCAACAGAAGGAATCACATGTGGTCCCAATGCCTTTTTGAGGCGTGAAACATGGAACACATTGTGAACCTTGCTATCCATCGGAAGATCTAACTCATAAGCCACTTCACCGACCCGTCTGACAACTCTAAATGGTCCATAGTAACGAGGCTTAAGTTTCTCTGCGCCCTTCTTACGAAGGGTGGACTGCCTATAAGGCTGGAGCATCAAATACACCAAATCATCGATCTCGAAAGATCGCTCCACTCGCCTCTGATCAGCATATTGCTTTTGCTGATTCTGAGCTTTCTGTATATTCTCTCTGAGTGCTCTCATAATATCTTGGTTCTCCTGCAATAGATCACCAGCACTAGGTACTCTACTGTCACTCAGTAACAAGTCTAGAAAGCTCGGAGCATCATATCCATATAAGGCTCGGTAAGGGGTCATCTGAATGCTCATGTGATGAGTGGTATTGTAGCAATACTCACAAAGGTATAACCATCTCACCCATGCCTTCTGCTGCCCTGAACTGTAATTCCGTAAGTATCCCTCCACCCATTTGTTGACTATCTCAGTCTGCCCATCTGTCTGGGGGTGGTAGCTAGTACTCGGAGTGAGTTCTGTTCCGCATAGCTTGAATAACTCTTGCCAGAAGTTACTCATAAACCTGCTATCCCTGTCACTGACTATACTCCGTGGCAAACCATGCAACCTGAATACCTCACGAAAGAACAATTCTGCCACCTGAGTAGCTGTGTGCGTAGTAGTGATTGAGAAGAAATGAGCATACTTCGTCAATCGATCTACCACCACAAAAATGCTATCTTTCCCTTGAGCTTTCGGCAAGCCCGTAATGAAATCCATAGACAAGCATTCCCACTTCCTCTCAGGGATAGGAAGCGGCTGAAGTAATCCTGCAGGGTATGTGTGTTCTTGCTTGTTCTGCTGACAAACAAGGCATTCCCTGACATACTGGAGAACAAAGGATTTGAGACCCTTCCAAGAGAATCTTTCCCGTACCTGCCTATAGGTCTTAAAGTACCCGGGATGTCCTGCCATAGGTGCATCATGAAATGATCTCAAAACTTGGTTCCTCATCTCTGAATCTGGAACTAGAAATATCCTCCCTTTGTAAATGATAAGATCATCTACAAGTGAGTATCTGGCATCCTGTACTGTTCCATCCACTATGCTAGAAGCCCACGGGTTCTTAGCATACTCAACTACAATCATATGTCTCCAGTCCTCTGAAATCTGTGTAATGGAGCTCAAGTGAGGACGGCGAGATAATGCATCAGCAACTACATTCTGAGTACCCTTGACATAGGAGATGTCAAAATCATAGGACTGAAGTTTGCTAACCCATTTTTGTTGTCTTTCATTTAAATCTCGCTGTCCAAGGAAATGTTTCAGACTATTATGATCGGTTTTAACACAAAATTTACTACCAATCAAGTATTGCCTGAATTTAGCCATGGCATGCATGATGGCCAACATCTCCTTATCATAGATGCTAAAGCTCCTCTCAGGACCTCTCAGCTTCCTGCTCTCGAAAGCTATAGGGTGACGATCCTGCATAATGACTGCACCAATTCCCTCACCGCTGGCATCACAATGTAACTCAAAGGGTTTGGTAAAATCCGGCAAAGCCAACACTGGACATGAAGTCATGAGAAGTTTGAACTTCTCAAAGCACGCCTGTGCTAATGGTGTCCACGCAAATGCACCCTTCTTAGTCAAATCAGTTAGTGGCGCAGCATGCCGCGAGAATCCACTAACGAACCGACGATAGAAGGCACATAATCCTACAAATCCCCTGAGCTGTGTCAATGTCTCAGGTGTAGGCCAATCAATGATAGCTCGAACCTTCTCTGGATCCATGCTAACTCCCTCACTGCTGATAATGTGACCCAAATACAAAAGCTCAGCCATGCCCAACGCACACTTGGACTCCTTGGCGTACAAGGACTCCCTATCAAGTATGCTCAAAACCTCATCCAGGTGAACCATGTGTTCTTCCCAAGATCTGCTGTAGACTAGGATGTCATCGAAGAACACCAACACATGTTTCCTCAATTGAGGATGGAAAACCCTGTTCATAGTGGACTGAAATGTGGCTGGAGCATTGGTTAAACCGAAGGGCATAACCAAGAAATCAAAATGTCCACAGTGACATCTAAATGCGGTTTTCTCTATGTCCTCCTCTCGAACTCTGATCTGATGATAACCTGTCCTCAAATCAATCTTTGAGAAGTAGCAAGCTCCATGAAGCTCATCTATCAACTCATCAATCCGCGGAATAGGATATCTGTTCTTTATAGTTCTCCTGTTAAGCATTCTATAATCAATACACATTCTGAGTGTACCATCCTTTTTCTTCACCAAAACAACTGATGAAGCAAAGGGTGACTTACTCGGCCTAATGTGCCCCATAGCCAAAAGTTCTTTGATGGTCTTCTCAATTTCATCTTTCAAGCGTTTGGGGTGCCGATAAGGAGTGATCATGATAGGTTTCGTGCCCTCATCCAGCTCTATGATATGCTCAATACCTCTATCAGGAGGTCTACCTGGTGGGATTGCACTGAAAACCTTGGTATGTTTGGTTCTGAGTTTTTGTACATCTGGATGGTAAGAAGAAACTGGCTGATCCAAATGTGAAGGCATTAACTTGCATTCAGCTACCCAATCTACCATGTCATGACGAACCAAACGTTCCATTCTTTTGAGTGAAATTTCTTTCACATTGCTGTCCTTGATGGCTTTTAGAACATGTTTCGTGCCATCAACTTTGAATTTCATCTCCATGTCGTTCAAATTAAGTGTGAACTCTCCTATAGCATGAAGCCACTTCATACCGAGAACTATATCAGTTCCTCCCATGTTCACAACATAAAAATCTGCCTTAAACTCATAGTTATTGAGTTTCAAAGGCAAGTCTGGAACCATCCTCTCGCAAGTGAGAGTATATCCATCAGCAACCTTGACTCGAATGCCTTCAAACTGCTGAGTTTGAATTCCTCTTTTCTCCACCAAACGTGAGTCAATAAAATTGTGAGTTGCACCTGTATCTAAAAGAGATATGACTCTTTGACCAGCCAAGACCCCACGGAGTCTAAAAGATCCCTCTCTCTGCATGCTGGATAAATGAGCCTCCTTTAACTCAGTTTCTACTACAATTTCAGCCTCATCTTCTGATTCTTCTCCATCTGTATCATAAATTGGAGCTTGCTGATCAGAAAAATCAGTCACTTCTTCTCCCTCATAAAACCACTCCATGTTCCTGTTTTGCCCTTTAGGTTTGAGGGGGCAATCATGATTTTGGTCATAAGGGCCCTTGCAGTAAAAACAAAGTCTCCTCCTACGAAGATCATTCATGGTTTCTCGATCCAAAGGTGCTGTATATTTCTTCTTATGATCAGCATTATCAACTTTTTTCGGATCAGATTTATGTTCATTGTAAGAAGTAGAAGGTTTGGTGCCAAATTGCTTTCGAGGAGTAGTGAGCTCCATGCTGCGAGCTTTCCTCATGGTTTCCTGTAATGTAGGGGGATCAAATGCCTTGATCCATCCTTTCATAGGCTCGAAAAGTCCTTCAATGAAGAGTATGATCAGCCTCCTCTCAGAAATGTCTGTAACCATAACTGACAATCTCTGAAACTCCCCAATATATGACTCCAAACTACCTAGCTGTTTCAGCTGTGCTAGGTCTCTGAAAAATAGCTCGGGATCACGTTTGTCAAACCTCTCTACCAGTCTATCTGTGAACTCCTGGTATGAAGTAATCTGATCATGGTGAAGAGTAGCCATGCCATGAATCCACCAATCATGAGCTACGCCATCAAGGTGAAGTGCTGCAAATCGAATAGCATCTTCCTCGGGCATGGGTCGTAGAGTCAAGAATGTATCTAACTTGCTGATCCAAGCACGTGCTGTAACTCTACCACTACCATCATAGTTTGCCAAGGTGAGTTTATTGGTAGCCTGTCTAAGATCATTGTGCTTGTACCAAGGTCTCCTGTCATTCCTGCTTCTGTTATGTTCTCTCCTCTGGCTCACGAATCTATCAAAGTTAAGGTGCTCCTTAACTCTAGGTGGCAATGCATCCCATTCATCATGCATAACCATGATGTCATCCGCATAGTTAACCTCACCACCCTGTTCAACTTCTTCCTCACCCTCTGCATCATTTCTGGTGAAGGTAGGACATGTTGCTCTCTCAAAAGTGCGAGCTGGAACAATAGGTCTATGGGCTGCGCCATGGATACTGCCCTCATGATCATGCCCTGGATGCTGGCCTCTCTGAAGTGTTAAGTTCTCTACATTTGTGCTGAGTTGCTGGAGAATATTTGCTACCTTGTTCTTGACCTGCAACCATACCTCTTAGCACATCTCTAGCTTCTCTATCCTCTTTGTTCATATGAGAACTTTCTCCTTCCCTGTTAGCCATATTATCCCAGTCTATTTCCTCCTCCTGTTCATCAAATGGAAATGGTGGAAAAGGATTATGATCACCTCTTTGATTTCTAGGGCCCCCACGAGAGTAGAACTTGTCAAAACCCTCCTGGTGTGACTTCATAAATTTTTTCAAATCCCACAAGCTGGCAGGATCAGAGCTCTGATACCACTGTGATGAGCCTTGCTAGCTCACTGCTCAAACCCCTGTCTTTTTTTTAAGTCTATTGTGTTTTTTAGTTTTTTAGAGAAATTTTGTAGACAGAAGAGAAGGGGCGCATCATATAAAAGCTCACAAAATGAAAACTTGAGCAAATTTAATCAAACTGGAATTGTAGAAGGTGTTTATTATCATCAACAATGGATTTAAAACATACAAACATACCCGAAAGCCTCCAGATTTTTTAAATAAGAAATCCGACCAGCATAGTGAAGAACTGACAAAAACTGGAGTAGAGAGTTACAGACTTCAAAGTTTATTCTGAAACTGAAGCCAGAGAGAACATAGGTAGGGCGCCCAAGTTCATGAAGAGAGATCCTCCAAAAGAAGACGTTTCTCCAAAAAGCCAAAAAAAACCTTCCTTGCAAGTGCCACGCCCTTTCAAACAAAAAGCACCAAAAACCATCTCTGAAGGTGTGCCCAAACAGCCATGAAGTCTGCCATGGTGAAGGAAGAACAGCAACTAATAAACCCTCTGTTTTTGATGAAGAACACTACAAAAATCTGTTGAAGCACTGCAGAACTTCTGAAATGAAGCTCTCTCAATCTGCACTAATTCAGCTGATCTTTCACAACTTCACAAGTGCTCACACTGAAGAGATTTCGTTCTCCAATGGTGGATTTGCTGCAAACCTGGTCACAGGCTGAAAGCAAGGGAAAAAACCTCCAAGGCAAAGTTGAAATATTCAAAAAGATGAGTTTCTCATTGCCCAAATCCCTTATAAAGCAAAAGAGGAGAAACCCTAAGAAGGCCGTACATTTTAGGGCTTTAGCTCATTTAAATTTATGAAACTAAACTTAAATCACTTTCTATAGTTTCCCTTTTGATTTTTGGCGCCTCCTTTAAGTGAATAAAGATATAACATTAAAATATTCACTTTAGACTTAATTTAAGTGAAATAAGAATTATAAAGTCAATTTGACTTTATAAAAAGACTTTAAGTTAAAAATTAACTTAAATCACTTAAGTAAGCCTATCTCCCTCAATTCTCAACAGAATTCAATGCCGTCAGAAGCAAAGAAACTCCTGTACTGCCAAGGCCTGCAATGAGCCTATCCACGATCTCAGAAAATGAAATCGACTGAACTCTCCAGAAGGTACCACTGACCCTCTAACCAATCCAGTTAGCCCACAAGGGTCCAAGAAAAGGGCTAACACACTGCATCAGGTGACTGACTAGAGTGGGGACATCACAGTCCGCCCTCCCCGAATTTGCTTGTCCGCAAGCAAACTCAAAGCTGGATGTTGTAAAACACTGTCACCCTCCCAAGTCGCATCCTCGGCTGGTAGATCCTTCCACTTCACCAAGTATTCCCTGATAACCCTTCTTCGAAGATGACGCTCTCTAGAATCCAGAATGGCCTCAGGAACCAATATCAACTTCCCCTCATCATCCAGGGGTGGTAAATCAACAGAAGGAATCACATGTGGTCCCAATGCCTTTTTGAGGCGTGAAACATGGAACACATTGTGAACCTTGCTGTCCATCGGAAGATCTAACTCATAAGCCACTTCACCGACCCGTCTGACAACTCTAATGGTCCATAGTAACGAGGCTTAAGTTTCTCTGCGCCCTTCTTACGAAGGGTGGACTGCCTATAAGGCTGGAGCATCAAATACACCAAATCATCGATCTCGAAAGATCGCTCCACTCGCCTCTGATCAGCATATTGCTTTTGCTGATTCTGAGCTTTCTGTATATTCTCTCTGAGTGCTCTCATAATATCCTGGTTCTCCTGCAATAGATCACCAGCACTAGGTACTCTACTGTCACTCAGTAACAAGTCTAGAAAGCTCAGAGCATCATATCCATATAAGGCTCGATAAGGGGTCATCTGAATGCTCATGTGATGAGTGGTATTGTAGCAATACTCACAAAGGTATAACCATCTCACCATGCCTTCTGCTGCCCTGAACTGTAATTCCGTAAGTATCCCTCCACCCATTTGTTGACTATCTCAGTCTGCCCATCTGTCTGGGGGTGGTAGCTAGTACTCGGAGTGAGTTCTGTTCTGCATAGCTTGAATAACTCTTGCCAGAAGTTACTCATAAACCTGCTGTCCCTGTCATTGACTATACTCCGAGGCAAACCATGCAACCTGAATACCTCACGAAAGAACAAATCTGCCACCTGAGTAGCTGTGTGCGTAGTAGTGATTGAGAAGAAATGAGCATACTTCGTCAATCGATCTACCACCACAAAAATGTTGTCTTTCCCTTGAGCTTTCGGCAAGCCCGTAATGAATTCCATAGACAAGCATTCCCACTTCCTCTCAGGGATAGGAAGCGGCTGAGTAATCCTGCAGGGTATGTGTGTTCTTGCTTGTTCTGCTGACAAACAAGGCATTCCCTGACATACTGGAGAACAAAGGATTTGAGACCCTTCCAAGAGAATCTTTCCCGTACCTACCTATAGGTCTTAAAGTACCCAGGATGTCCTGCCATAGGTGCATCATGAAATGATCTCAAAACTTGGTTCCTCATCTCTAAACCTGGAACTAGAAATATCCTCCCTTTGTAAATGATAAGATCATCTACAAGTGAGTATCTGGCATCCTGTACTGTTCCATCCACTATGCTAGAAGCCCACGGGTTCTTAGCATACTCAGCTATAATCATATGTCTCCAGTCCTCTGAAATCTATGTAATGGAGCTCAAGTGAGGACGGCGAGATAATGCATCAGCAACTACATTCTGAGTACCCTTGACATAGGAGATGTCAAAATCATAGGACTGAAGTTTGCTGACCCATTTCTGTTGTCTTTCATTTAAATCCCGCTGTCCAAGGAAGTGTTTCAGACTATTATGATCGGTTTTAACACAGAATTTACTACCAATCAAGTATTGCCTGAACTTTGCCATGGCATGCATGATAGCCAACATCTCCTTGTCATAGATGCTAAAGCTCCTCTCAGGACCTCTCAGCTTCCTGCTCTCGAAAGCTATAGGATGACGATCCTGCATAATGACTGCACCAATTCCCTCACCACTGGCATCACAATGTAACTCAAAGGGTTTGGTGAAATCCGGCAAAGCCAACACTGGACATGAAGTCATGAGAAGTTTGAACTTCTCAAAGCACGCCTGTGCTAATGGTGTCCACACAAATGCACCCTTCTTAGTCAAATCAGTTAGTGGCGCAGCATGCCGCGAGAATCCACTAACGAACCGACGATAGAAGGCACATAATCCTACAAATCCCCTGAGCTGTGTCAATGTCTCAGGTGTAGGCCAATCAATGATAGCTCGAACCTTCTCTGGATCCATGCTAACTCCCTCACTGCTGATAATGTGACCCAAATACAAAAGCTCAGCCATGCCCAACGCACACTTGGACTCCTTGGCGTACAAGGACTCCCTGTCAAGTATGCTCAAAACCTCATCCAGGTGAACCATGTGTTCTTCCCAAGATCTGCTGTAGACTAGGATGTCATCGAAGAACACCAACACATGTTTCCTCAGTTGAGGATGGAAAACCCTGTTCATAGTGGACTGAAAAGTGGCTGGAGCATTGGTTAAACCGAAAGGCATAACCAAGAAATCAAAGTGTCCACAGTGACATCTGAATGCGGTTTTCTCTATGTCCTCCTCTCGGACTCTGATCTGATGATAACCTGTCCTCAAATCAATCTTTGAGAAGTAGCAAGCTCCATGAAGCTCATCTATCAACTCATCAATCCGCGGAATAGGATATCTGTTCTTTATAGTTCTCCTGTTAAGCATTCTATAATCAATACACATTCTGAGTGTACCATCCTTTTTCTTCACCAAAACAACTGATGAAGCAAAGGGTGACTTACTCGGCCTAATGTGCCCCATAGCCAAAAGTTCTTTGATGGTCTTCTCAATTTCATCTTTCAAGCGTTTGGGGTGCCGATAAGGAGTGATCATGATAGGTTTTGTGCCCTCATCCAGCTCTATGATATGCTCAATACCTCTATCAGGAGGTCTACCTGGTGGAATTGCACTGAAAACCTTGGTATGTTTGGTTCTGAGTTTCTGTACATCTGGATGGTAAGTTGAAACTGGCTTATCCAAATGTGAAGGCATTAACTTGCATTCAGCTACCCAATCTACCATGTCATGACGAACCAAACGTTCCATTCTTTTGAGTGAAATTTCTTTCACATTGCTGTCCTTGATGGCTTTTAGAACATGTTTTGTGCCATCAACTTTGAATTTCATCTCCATGTCGTTCAAATTAAGTGTGAACTCTCCTATAGCATGAAGCCACTTCATGCCGAGAACTATATCAGTTCCTCCCATGTTCACAACATAAAAATCTGCCTTAAACTCATAGTTATTGAGTTTCAAAGGCAAGTCTGGAACCATCCTCTCGCAAGTGAGAGTGTATCCATCAGCAACCTTGACTCGAATGCCTTCAAACTGCTGAGTTTGAATTCCTCTTTTCTCCACCAAACGTGAGTCAATGAAATTGTGAGTTGCACCTGTATCTAAAAGAGATATGACTCTTTGACCAGCCAAGACCCCACGGAGTCTAAAAGATCCCTCTCTCTGCATGCTGGATAAATGAGCCTCCTTTAACTCAGTTTCTACTACAATTTCAGCCTCATCTTCTGATTCTTCTCCATCTGTATCATAAATTGGAGCTTGCTGATCAGAAAAATCAGTCACTTCTTCTCCCTCATAAAACCACTCCATGTTCCTGTTTTGCCCTTTAGGTTTGAGGGGGCAATCATGATTTTGGTCATAAGGGCCCTTGCAGTAAAAACAAAGTCTCCTACGAAGATCATTCATGGTTTCTCGATCCAAAGGTGCTATATATTTCTTCTTATGATCAGCATTATCAGCTTTTTTCGGATCAGATTTATGTTCATAAGAAGTAGAAGGTTTGGTGCCAAATTGCTTTCGAGGAGTAGTGAGCTCCATGCTGCGAGCTTTCCTCATGGTTTCTTGTAATGTAGGGGGATCAAATGCCTTGATCCATCCTTTCATAGGCTCGAAAAGTCCCTCAATGAAGAGTATGATCAACCTCCTTTCAGAGATGCCTGTAACCATAACTGACAATTTCTGAAACTCTCCAATAAATGACTCCAAACTACCTAGCTGTTTCAGCTGTGCTAGGTCTCTAAAAAATAGCTCAGGATCACGTTTGTCAAACCTCTCTACCAGTCTATCTGTGAACTCCTGGTATGAAGTAATCTGATCATGGTGAAGAGTAGCCATGCCATGAATCCACCAATCATGAGCTACGCCATCAAGGTGAAGTGCTGCAAATCGAATAGCATCTTCCTCGGGCATGGGACATAGAGTCAAGAATGTATCTAACTTGCTGATCCAAGCACGTGCTGTAACTCTACCACTGCCATCATAGTTCGCCAAGGTGAGTTTATTGGTAGCCTGTCTAAGATCACTGTGCTTGTACCAAGGCCTCCTGTCATTCCTATTTCTGTTATGTTCTCTCCTCTGGCTCATGAATCTATCAAAGTTAAGGTGCTCCTTAACTCTAGGTGGCAATGCGTCCCATTCATCATGCATAACCATGATGTTATCTGCAAAATTAATCTCACCACCCTGTTCAACCTCTTCCTCATCCTCTGTATCATTCCTGGTGAAGGTAGGGCATGTTGCTCTCACAAAAGTGCGAGCTGGAACAATAGGTATATGAGGTGCGCCATGGATACTGCCCTCATGATCATGCCCTGGATGCTGGCCTCTCTGAAGTGTTAAGTTCTCTACATTTGTGCTGAGTTGCTGGAGAATATTTGCTACCTGTTCTTGACCTGCAACCATACCTCTTAGCACATCTCTAGCTTCTATATCCTCTTTGTTCATATGAGAACTTTCTCCTTCCCTGTTAGCCATATTATCCAAGTCTATTTCCTCCTCCTGTTCGTCAAATGGAAATGATGGAAAAGGATTATGATCACCTCTTTGATTTCTAGGGCCCCCACGAGAGTAGAACTTGTCAAAACCCTCTTGGTGTGACTTCATAAATTTTTTTCAAATCCCACAAGCTGGCAGGATCAGAGCTCTGATACCACTGTGATGAGCCTTGCTAGCTCACTGCTCAAACCCCTGTCTTTTTCTTAAGTCTATTTGTGTTTTTTAGTTTTTTAGAGAAATTTTGTAGACAGAAGAGAAGGGGCGCATCATATAAAAGCTCACAGAATGAAAACTTGAGCAAATTTAATCAAACTGAAATTGTAGAAGGTGTTTATTATCATCAACAATGGATTTAAAACATACAAACATACCCGAAAGCCTCCAGATTTTTTAAATAAGAAATCCGACCAGCATAGTGAAGAACTGACGAAAACTGGAGTAGAGAGTTACAGATTGCAAAGTTTATTTTGAAACTGAAGCTAGAGAGAAGTATAGGTAGGGCGCCCAAGTTCATGAAGAGAGATCCTCAGAAAGAAGACGTTTCTCCAAAAAGCCAAAAAAAACCTTCCTTGCAAGTGCCACGCCCTTTCAAACAAAAAGCATCAAAAACCATCTCTGAAGGTACACCCAAACAGCCATGAAGTCTGCCATGGTGAAGGAAGAACAGCAACTAATAAACCCTCTGTTTTTGATGAAGAACACTACAAAAATCTGTTGAAGCACTGCAGAACTTCTGAAATGAAGCTCTCTCAATCTGCACTAATTCAGCTGATCTTTCACAACTTCACAAGTGCTCACACTGAAGAGATTTCGTTCTCCAATGGTGGATTTGCTGCAAACCTGATCACAGGCTGAAAGCAAGGGAAAAAACCTCCAAGGCAAAGTTGAAATATTCAAAAAGATGAGTTTCTCATTGCCCAAACTCCTTATAAAGCAAAGGAGGTGAAAACCTAAGAAAGCCGTACCTTTTAGGTTTTTAGATCATTTAAATTTATGGAAATAAACTTAAGTCACTTTCCATAGTCTCCCTTTTGATTTTTGGCGCCTCCTTTAAGTGAATAAAAGATATAACATTAAAATATTCACTTTAGCCTTAATTTAAGTGAAATAAGAATTATAAAGTCAATTTGACTTTATAAAAAGACTTTAAGTTAAAAATTAACTTAAATCACTTAAGTAAGCCTATCTCCCTCAATTCTCAACAGAATTCAATGCCGTCAGAAGCAAAGAAACTCCTGTACTGCCAAGGCCTGCAATGAGCCTATCCACGATCTCAGAAAATGAAAATGACCGAACTCTCCAGAAGGTACCACTGACCCTCTAACCGATCTAGTTAGCCCACAAGGGTCCAAGAAAAGGGCTAACACACTGCATCAGGTGACTGACTAGAGTGGGGACATCACAGTCCGCCCTCCCTGAATTTGCTTGTCCGCAAGCAAACTCAAAGCTGGATGCTGTAAAACACTGTCACCCTCCCAAGTCGCATCCTCTGCTGGTAGATCCTTCCACTTCACCAAGTATTCCCTAATAACCCTTCTTCGAAGATGACGCTCTCTAGAATCCAGAATGGCCTCAGGAACCAATATCAACTTCCCCTCATCATCTAGGGGTGGTAAATCAACAGAAGGAATCACATGTGGTCCCAATGCCTTTTTGAGGCGTGAAACATGGAACACATTGTGAACCTTGCTGTCCATCGGAAGATCTAACTCATAAGCCACTTCACCGACCCGTCTGACAACTCTGAATGGTCCATAGTAACGTGGCTTAAGTTTCTCTGTGCCCTTCTTACGAAGGGTGGACTGCCTATAAGGCTGGAGCATCAAATACACCAAATCATCGATCTCGAAAGATCGCTCCACTTGCCTCTGATCAGCATATTGCTTTTGCTGATTCTGAGCTTTCTGTATATTCTCTCTGAGTGCTCTCATAATATCCTGGTTCTCCTGCAATAGATCACCAGCACTAGGTACTCTACTGTCACTCAGTAACAAGTCTAGAAAGCTCGGAGCATCATATCCATATAAGGCTCGGTAAGGGGTCATCTGAATGCTCATGTGATGAGTGGTATTGTAGCAATACTCACAAAGGTATAACCATCTCACCCATGCCTTCTGCTGCCCTGAACTGTAATTCCGTAAGTATCCCTCCACCCATTTGTTGACTATCTCAGTCTGCCCATCTGTCTGGGGGTGGTAGCTGGTACTCGGAGTGAGTTCTGTCCCGCAAAGCTTGAATAACTCCTGCCAGAAGTTACTCATAAACCTGCTGTCCCTATCACTGACTATACTCCGAGGCAAACCATGCAACCTGAATACCTCACGAAAGAACAAATCTGCCACCTGAGTAGCTGTGTGCGTAGTAGTGATTGAGAAGAAATGAGCATACTTCGTCAATCGATCTACCACCACAAAAATGTTGTCTTTCCCTTGAGCTTTCGGCAAGCCCGTAATGAAGTCCATAGACAAGCATTCCCACTTCCTCTCAGGGATAGGAAGCGGCTGGAGTAATCCTGCAGGGTATGTGTGTTCTTGCTTGTTCTGCTGACAAACAAGGCATTCCCTGACATACTGGAGAACAAAGGATTTGAGACCCTTCCAAGAGAATCTTTCCCGTACCTTCCTATAGGTCTTAAAGTACTCGGGATGTCCTGCCATAGGTGCATCATGAAATGATCTCAAAACTTGGTTCCTCATCTCTGAACTTGGAAATGAAATATCCTCCCTTTGTAAATGATAAGATCATCTAGAAGTGAGTATCTGGCATCCTGTACTATTCCATCCACTATGCTAGAAGCCCACGGGTTCTTAGCATACTCAGCTACAATCATATGTCTCTAGTCCTCTAAAATTTGTGTAATGGAGCTCAAGTGAGGACGGCGAGATAATGCATCAACAACTACATTCTGAGTACCCTTGACATAGGAGATGTCAAAATCATAGGACTGAAGTTTGTTGACCCATTTCTGTTGTCTTTCATTTAAATCCCACTGTCCAAGGAAGTGTTTCAGACTATTATGATCGGTTTTAACACAAAATTTACTACCAATCAAGTATTGCCTGAACTTGGCCATGGCATGCATGATGGCCAACATCTCCTTGTCATAGATGATAAAGCTCCTCTCTGGACCTCTCAACTTCTTGCTCTCGAAAGCTATAGGATGATGATCCTGCATAATGACTGCACCAATTCCCTCACCACTGGCATCACAATGTAACTCAAAGGGTTTGGTGAAATCCGGTAAATCCAACACTGGACATGAAGTCATGAGAAGTTTGAACTTCTCAAAGCATGCCTGTGCTAATGGTGTCCACACAAATGCACCCTTCTTAGTCAAATTAGTTAGTGGTGCAGCATGCCGCGAGAATCCACTAACGAACCGACAATAGAAGGAACATAATCCTACAAATCCCCTGAGATATGTCAAAGTCTCAGGTGTAGGCCAACCAATGATAGCTCGAACCTTCTCTGGATCCATGCTAACTCCCTCACTGCTGATAATGTGACCCAAATACAAAAGCTCAGCCATGCCCAACGTGCACTTGGACTCCTTGGCGTACAAGGACTCCCTGTCAAGTATGCTCAAAACCTCATCTAGGTGAACCATGTGTTCTTCCCATGATCTACTATAGACTAGAATGTCATCGAAGAACACCAACACATGTTTCCTTAGTTGAGGATGGAAAACCTTGTTCATAGTGGACTGAAATGTGGTTGGAGCATTGGTTAAACCGAAAGGCATAACCAAGAAATCAAAGTGTCCATAGTGACATCTGAATGCAGTTTTCTCTATGTCCTCCTCTCAGACTCTGATCTGATGATAACCTATCCTTAAATCAATCTTTGAGAAGTAGCAAGCTCCATGAAGCTCATCTATCAACTCATCAATCCACGGAATAGGATATCTATTCTTTATAGTTCTCCTGTTAAGCATTCTATAATCAATACACATTCTGAGTGTACCATCCTTTTTCTTCACCAAAACAACTGATGAAGCAAAGGGTGACTTAATCGGCCTAATGTGCCCCATAACCAAAAGTTCTTTGATGGTTTTTTCAATTTCATCTTTCAAGCGTTTGGGGTGTCGGTAAGGAGTGATCATTATAGGTTTCGTGCCCTCTTCCAGCTCTATGATATGATCAATACCTCTATCAGGAGGTCTACCTAGTGGGATTGCACTGAAAACCTTGGTATGTTTGATTCTAAGTTCCTGTACATCTGGATGGTAAGAAGAAGCTTGCTGATCCAACTGTGAAGGCATTAACTTGCATTCAACTACCCAATCTACCATGTCATGTCAAACCAAACATTCCATTCTTTTGAGTGAAATTTCTTTCACATTGCTGCCCTTGATGGCTTTTAGAACATTGTTTGTGCCATCAACTTTAAATTTCATCTCCATGTCGTTCAAATTAAGTGTGAACTCTCCTATAGCATGAAGCCACTTCATGTCGAGAACTATATCAGTTCCTCCCATGTTCACAACATAAAAATCTGCCTTAAACTCATAGTTATTGAGTTTCAAAGGCAAGTCTGGAATCATCCTCTCGCAGGTGAGAGTGTATCCATCAGCCACCTTGACTTGAATGCCTTCAAACTGCTGAGTTTGAATTCCTCTTTTCTCCACTAAATGTGAGTCAATAAAATTGTGAGTTGCACTTGTATCTAAAAGAGATATGACTCTTTGACCAGCCAAGACCCCACAGAGTCTAAAAGATCCCTCTCTCTACATGCTGGATAAATGAGCCTCCTTTAACTCAGTTTCTACTACAATTTCAGCCTCATCTTCTAATTCTTCTCCATCTGTATCATAAATTGGAGCTTGCTGATCAGAAAAATCAGTCATTTCTTCTCCCTCATAAAACCACTCCATGTTCCTGTTTTGCCCTTTAGGTTTGAGGGGGCAATCATGATTTTGGTCATAAGGGCCCTTGCAGTAAAAACAAAGTTTCCTTCTACGAAGATCATTCATGGTTTCTTGATCCAAAGGTGTTGTATATTTCTTCTTATGATCAACATTATTAGCTTTTTTCGGATCAAATTTATGTTCATTGTAAGAAGTAGAAGGTTTGGTGCCAAATTGCTTTCGAGGAGTAGTGAGGTCCATGCTGCGAGCTTTCCTCATGGTTTCCTGTAATGTAGGGGGGTCAAATTCCTTGATCCATCCTTTCATAGGCTCGAAAAGTCCCTCAATGAAGAGTATGATTAGCCTCCTCTCAAAAATGCCTGTAACCATAACTGACAATTTCTAAAACTCTCCAATATGACTCCAAACTACCTAGCTGTTTCAGCTGTGCTAGGTCTCTGAAAAATAGCTCGGGATCACGTTTGTCAAACCTCTCTACCAGTCTATCTGTGAACTCCTGGTATGAAGTAATCTGATCATGGTGAAGAGTAGCCATGCCATGAATCCACCAATCATGAGCTACGCCATCAAGGTGAAGTGATGCAAATCGAATAGCATCTTCCTCGGGCATGGGATGCAGAGTCAAGAATGTATCTAACTTGCTGATCCAAGCACGTGCTGTAACTCTACCACTGCCATCATAGTTCGCCAAGGTGAGTTTATTGGTAGCCTGTCTAAGATCACTGTGCTTGTACCTAGGCCTCCTGTCATTCTTGTTTCTGTTATGTTCTCTCCTCTGGCTCATGAATCTATCAAAGTTAAGGTGCTCCTTAACTCTAGGTGGAAATGCATCCCATTCATCATGCATAACCATGATGTTATCTGCAAAGTTAATCTCACCACCCTGTTCAACCTCTTCCTCATCCTCAGTTTCATTCCTGGTGAAGGTAGGACATGTTGCTCTCTCAAAAGTGTGAGCTGGAACAATAGGTCTATGAGGTGCGCCCTAGATAGTGCCCTCATGATCATGCCCTGGATGCTGGCCTCTCTGAAGTGTTAAGTTCTCTACATTTGTGCTGAGTTGCTGGAGAATATTCGCTACCTGTTCTTGACCTGCAACCATACCTCTTAGCACATCTCTAGCTTCTATATCCTCTTTGTTCATGTGAGAACTTTCTCCTTCCCTGTTAGCCATATTATCCAAGTCTATTTCCTCCTATTCGTCAAATGGAAATGGTGGAAAAGGATTATGATCACCTCTTTGATTTCTAGGGCCCCCACAAGAGTAGAACTTGTCAAAACCCTCCTAGTGTGACTTCATAAATTTTTTCAAACCACACAAGCTGGCAGGATCAGAGCTCTGATACCACCGTGAAGAGCCTTGCTAGCTCATTGCTCAAACCCCTGTCTTTTCCTTAAGTCTATTTGTGTTTTGTAGTTTTTTAGAGAAATTTTGTAGACAGAAGAGAAGGGGCACATCATATAAAAGCTCACAGAATGAAAATTTGAGCAAATCTAATCAAACTAAAATTGTAGAAGGTGTTATTAGCATCAACAATGGATTTAAAACATATAAACATACCTGTAAGCCTCCATATTTTTTAATTAAGAAACGAAGCCAGTTTTCCAGTCTATACATGAAAATCTGACAATATTCAAAATAGGATGAAACAAAGTCTAAATCCAGCTGTGAAACTTGAGCAATAGAAGAGGGAATGCCAAGTGCTGAAGATAGTGAAGAGAAACCCTCAAGAAGATAGGTGTTTCTTCAACCAGCAAGTGCACCCTAGCTCAAACAGCCACGCCTTTCAAGCAAAAGACCATAAACACATCTTAGAAGGTGCACCTAAGTAGCTATGATGCCTGCCATGAAGAAGGAAGAACACCATCCATTCAAACCCTCTATTTTTTATGAAGAACACTTACAAAAATCTGTTATAGCACTGCAAAACTTTTGAATGAAGCTCTCTCAATTTGCACCAATTCAGCTGATCTCTCATAGCCTCACAAGTGCTCACACTGAAGAGATTTCATTCTCCAATGGTGGATTGCTGCAAACCTAATCACAGGATGAAAGCAAAGGGAAAACCTCCAAGGCAAAGTTGAAATGTTCAAATAGATGAGTTTCTCATTGCCCTCAACCCTTATATAACAAAGGAGGTGAAAACTCCAGGAGGCCGTACATTTTAGGGTTTTAGATCATTTAAATTTTTGGAAATAAACTCAAGTTACTTTCTATAGTTCTAACTTTGATTTTTGGCGCCTCCTTTAAGTGATTAAATGAAATAATTTAAAACACTCACTTTAGACTTATTTAAGTGATATAAAAATTATAAAGTCAATTTGACTTTATAAAAAGACTTTAAGTTAAAATATCACTTAAATCACTTAAGTAAGCCTATCTCCCTCAATTCTCCACAGAATTCAGTGCCGTCAGAAGCAACAAACTCCTGTACTGCCAAGGCCTACAATGAGCCAATCCATGATCTCATAAAATGAAATTGACCGAACTCTCCAGAAGGTACCTCTAACCCTCTAACCAATCCAGTTAGCCCACAAGGGTCCAAGAAAAGGGCTAACACACTGCATCAGGTGACTGACTAGAGTGGGGACATCATAGTTTTGACAGTGACTGTCAAAAACCAGAGACAACAATAGTGATAATTCTGAGCAACAACAAGCAAGATTTAAGTCAACAATGAAAATGTTTAGATCAATAGCAACAAAGTTTTCAATAGTGACTATGTTTAGATCAAAAGTGTTTTTATTTTTCAAAAGCGACCCTATTTTGATAGTGACTGTCATAAACCAAGGATAGCAAAAGCAACTATTTTGAGAAATACAAGACAATTTTTAGGTCAAAAGTGGCCTTATTCATATCAATAATGACCTAGTTTAGGTTAAGAGTGACTCTATTCAATTTATTTTCATTTTTTTGTTTAACAACATTTTGGACAAGTTTACAATTATTTATGTTTTGGTTGATCTGATTGTATTTGAGAATTGGAAAGTGATAAAGCAATCAATCAAAGAGTATAAAATTGACTGTAATGTTTTGATGATAAGGAGCAAAAATCATCTCATGTTCAAACCGGTAACAAAATCAAAAGATATCAAGAAATTTTATCCCTAAAGTCAAATTGGCCAATGACTATACTTTAGGCTCACAACTTGGAAGATCCTTCAAAAAAAGGTAGAGAAACTCTTCTAAGTGTATATACTTAAGCCTTTCAAGAATGGACAAATAGGGGCATCCAAGAATGGAAGGATGAACCATTCACCCTCTCCCCAGAAAGTTACAAGTAGCAAGCTACAAGTAACCTATACAAGTCAAATATTTATATCTTAATTCAAGGGAGTTCATATGGTGAGTAAAGTTCTTTAGAGTATGGTGTGCATCTCTTGCACTAAACTGTGTTGCCAAGTAGAATATAGCAAAGGGGTGGCTTTCTACTATAGAGTTCTTAGTCATTGCTCAGGGGACACAATGCCTAACTATCATCTAGCAAGCTACTTGAAGCTTAAAACACTCCTACTAGGGGATCTATATGCTCGAAGGTACCTCCCCATTTTGAATGGCATTGTTGACGAAGTAATTGCCTATCAGATCTTAGTGTTTAGCCTTGATTGATTTATATAGCAGCTTGAGGGAAATACCACTTTGAGTTACTTTGAGTTCTCCAGTGCAAAATGTATCTCAAGGCAGGCTGATCTAAAGGTGACGCTGAAAATAAACAATTGTGAAACCCAAAGTGCTTTTTCGTCACCCAGGATCATCAAAAGATGCAAGGGGAGAGGATACACACTTGGTTTTCCAAGCATGGTGAACACAGTATAAAATTCATTGTAGTTTCTTTTTAAGTCCCAAAATTCAAAATGTGTGAAGATATCAATTCAATTTTTAAGTACACCAAATTCAAAGCATTTGAGACTTTTGGAAAAATATAACAATGTGCAAATTAAAATGGATTTGTTCAATTTTAAGCACCAAAGTTTGAGTGTTTTGATTGTCTTTTCCATCTTAATATGGTCAAAAAAATGAAATACATTCAATTGTAAACAAAATAAAGGTGTTCGTGTGTCAAAAAATAAAAGGTGTTGGTCAAAATGAAAACATTCAATTTTTAGAAGCACCAAACTTGAAACGTGAGATTTTTCTTGTTTAGTTTCAACAACAGCAAATGAAATGGATGAGTTTACTTGTTCAATTTTAACAACACCAAATGAATTGTGAAAATTTTCCTTGTTCAATTCTTAAGCACCAAAGTGAAATATGAGAGTTGTGGGTTCAGTTTTTAAGCACCAAAGAAAAATATGAGAGTTGTGGGTTCATTTTTAAAACTCCAATTGAAATGTGTCTTAACTAAGAAAGCTTTTGAAACTAAAGTGGCCTTGGAATTTTCATCAACCTTGCAATGAAATCATTAGTTTTTCTCATGAAAACATGTGTCATACTCCTACAAGGGTTGGACAATCAATGTTTAGAAACTTCCCAAAATAATAAACAATCAAATGTTGGCATTAGGTAAACTTGTGAAATCAAAGAAAAGTTTTGAAAAATGGGTAGAATCAAGAAATACAACAATAGTGAACCTGTAACTTGCAATAGCAAACAAGTTTAGGTCAATAGCGCCCCTGTAAATGTTAGTTCAAATACCTAAGTTCAGAACCTGCACATAAAAATGTCAATAGAAAACAAGTTTAAGTCAATAGCGGCCCTATTTAGGTCAATAGCGACCCAGTTCAGGTCAATAGTGACAAAATAGAAAAGGAAAATATGTTTAGGTTTGGAGCAAAACATTCTAGTTTAGCATAAATGATTCTTCAGAAAGGTGTATGCAATCAAGAGCCTGCAATTGGTTATCAAACTCAAAGAAAATGTTAAAGTTAAGGACCTAGGTCCCATTAGGCATGAAAAATTTCATAAGGGGGAATAAATGAATAAGAAAAACATGGGAAATGAATTAAACAAACTTAATTCAAAAAACATAAAATCCCAAAACCCATACTCATGAAATGAAGCTCTAAAATAATGAAATCAAACAATCTAATCCTAAGATAACATAAATAAAATTCAAAACCTTAAAATCTATACAATCCCATGTCGGATTTGTGTTTGTATTAATGTTTGGATGTCAGATTGCTTAATTCAATACAAAGCCTCCATTGTTTTTGTTGCAAAAGCTTAAGTTTGTGTAAATGGTGAACTAGAATATGATGCCAATAATTCTTAATGTGCTCAAGAATTGATTATGCAGTGCTTCGCTATGTAGATTCCAAATGATTTGTGAGAAGGTAAAATATTTTTTTATAGATTTCCTATTTCAAAATGAATGATCAAGATTTTATAGTAAAAGATCCCGATCAACGGTTGAGAACCATTGTGAGGAAATAGATTGGAAAGATTAGTGGATTTAGATTACATAATTTGTGTGATTGGGAAAGCCAATTTGAGTGGTTAGTGGGATTGAAGAAATAGATTGAGTGGTTAGTGGGATTGAAAAATATATGAGTTAGTCAATTGTTTAGAGTGAGAAATCAGTGGTCGCGATTTTCTCAATCATAAAAGGGATAAAGATAATTAATTAATTGAATAATTAATTAATATTTCGAGTTGAACGTGCAAGTCATGTTTGAATTTAACAAATTAAGTTGTATTTGTTTGTTGACTATGTTGAATTATGTTAAATAATTAATTTAATTATTCAGGTTTAGAAAGGGGAAAGGGATTTAATTAAATTATTAAGTAATAACAATTTAATTGACTTAAGAGAATAGGGTATATTAGAGACATAATTAAATAACTTGTGTTAATTTAATTAATCAAGCGGAATAAAACTTGGATTAATGATAATATAGTGAATTAATTAAATAATTAAATATTATTCAATGAATAGACGAAAATAGGGTTTTGATGTAAATTATGTGAAATGCAATGATATTAGTGATAATAATGTCAATGATGAAAAAATGCCATTCAGGATGTGTGATATGCGTTAAGTCATTTTTACATGTCTACATAGATAAACACCTATAAATACAAGGTCTTTTTATCAGTTCAAATCTAAGACACACTATCAAGATTTCACAAGAGAAAATACTATTGTCAAGAGCATTGAAGAGTAGATTTATCAATCATATACAACAACAATCAAGATCATATCATCATGTCAAAGTTATGTGTGTTCATATTATGTTTGGAGCTAACATTGTGATGTAGGTTTCAAGCATTCAAACATCAAATCAAGCAATCATTCAAGCCAATCCATACAAGAAGAAATCCTTAGAGATATGTGTTGGAATTCAATCCTCTAAGGGCAGCCATTGAGGATTTGGTGGGTTGTGATAGATTTTTTCATTCATTAACCCTTGCCATTTTTCATTATTTTTCATTATCAAGGTTTAATTACCAAAGTGGGGTTTGAACAAGGAAAACCCTTATTCACTAAAAAAAAATCCAAAAAAAAATTTCCCCTCTCTTTGTGTGTGCAAATTTGTAGGTGAAGAAGGATTGAAGATTCATTAAAAGTGCAATTTTGCAAAGTTTTCAAAGTTGTCAATCCACAAAAGCTCATTTGCAAAATTTGTTTCCAACTTTATGATAGTGGAATCCAAAGGAATTAGGAGTGTAGATCCAGGATCAGAGGACTGTGAAAACAATTTTGAATCCCTATGTAGAGACCCATTCGCCCTAGGGAAAATCTATCCTAGAAGGACACTCAACAACCACTTTTTGTGGTAGGAGCATAGTATTTTATCCTTCTCAAATTTGTTAGAAGATTGTGGTTTCTATTTATATTATGCTTTAAATTTGCATTTCAAGTTTTACATTGCATAATTGAGTTCAATAGGCATTTTATTTTCATCTCCCAAAAGTGCATTTCAGTCATATTTGTCATTTTTTGTCATAAGGAAATAGTAGCTCCCCTAATAGGGTTGACTCACCTTTTGGTTGAAAGTCAATCCTACCTTTGGGAGATATCTTTTCCTAATAAAATTAGAAGGAAGATAGGTACATCACCATTATTCATTCCATAAGGGCACTTAACCTCGTTTCATCTTTCAAACCTATTTTCTTTATTTCATTTTGGTGAACCTGAGATTCTTACATTATAAACTTTCTGATTTGGAAATCTTTCAAACTATAGATCTAGGATTTTGCATTAGCTTGCATTGCATATCATTTTGGGTTTTCAAAATTGCATTGCATTTCATTTAGGGTTTTAAAAGTTGCATTTTACATTATTTAAAACTTAAATTTTTTTTAGAAATTGGCATACATTTTGCATCCATTTTAAATAATAGTCTGCATATTAGTGCTTTTCATTCATTTAAATCAGAATTTTTAAAAAAATTGCATCTAGAAAGTTGTCATTTTGCTTATTGTTTGTCATCAAATTGCACTTGCATTTCATTATAATTTTATAGGAAACTGTAATTGAAAATGTCAGTTTAAAACCTGAATCAAAGACCTTAAATATCAACTCAAAAACTTATGATTTAATTTTTTCAACCCCTGTGCAAGAATCCATTCGCCTTAGGGAGAATTTGTCCTTATACATGTTATTTTATGTTGTTTTCTAAATTTTTAGGCATTAATCTATCTTTGTCTGCTTTGCATATTATTGTTTTTCAAATCTTAGTTTTAGTTTCTAGAGTTATAGTTTTCTGAAATTGTTTGCATTCAAGTTAATTTCTCAAAACAAGTGCCTTGTTCAAACATAAATTTACATTCAAAAGTCATCATTTTTCAGTTTATTGCATTCAAATTTTAGAAAATTCTTATGTCATATCTGAAAATTGCTATATACTTTTACATCGTTGCATTGTGCTTCCCATTTTTGGGTGTTTATTACATTTGTTTAGTGCTTTTTAGGAACCCTTTTGATTTGGTGAATCTTGTATGAGTATTATAACCTAGTGTCCTATTGTCAATACTTCAATGAGATGTAGTTCGAGACTCATGACATCTTGTGCTGGTACATCTATTATGGATTTTTGGTTTTCTATCTCTTTCACTCATAGTGTTGACACTAGTCAACCCATGTTGGAATCCATACCTAAAATAACATCTCCTATGACCTCCAATCCTATTGATGTTGAAACCATTGTTGCTCATGTTCCTCAAGAAAACTTGCAAAAAATGGATTAAGCCTTAGAAAAAATTCAAACCTTGTGAGTGTTGAATATATTGTTGGTATTATAGTTCTTATCATAGATAACATGAGAAGAATGCTTGATAATGAACTGGGAATAGAAATTGTGTGAAGCTTAGCTCATAGCATTAACGATCATGTCCCTAAAACAACTACTTGTGCTCAAAATATTGGATATACTCAAAGTCAAGGTGGAAATCAAATACCTCATCCTACAACTATGGCCTCTATTCCTATGTAGACTCATTCAATTGTTACTGCAACAAGACAACCAACTAGCAACATCAATCCAACCTTAGCTATGACCACTGGGAATCCTTTTAGCTTTGTGAACTAAAAAATTATATCTCCTAATCCATCACCCCTCACAAACTTACAATTCAATTTTCCTCCTAATATACACCTCTATCTCAAAACACAATCAATGATTTTATCCTTAACCAACTTTTTCAAAATGTGTCATCCCTCCAATAAAAAATTTCCGCATTGAACCAAAATCAAAATGGCCAACTTTCACAATATGTCAAACACTACTTATTTTCATTGGAGATACCAAAAGCAAAAATTCCACAAGGCATAGAGATCCCTATATTTGAGAAATATGGTGGTAAAATAGATCCTAGCAACCATGTCTTGGCATACACAATCTTATGTAGTGACTTCATTTTCAAAGAAAAACTCTTAGCTAAAATTTTTCCTAGATCCTTGAAATACACAACCTTGGAATGGTTTTTCTCTTTTTCGAACACTTCAATCAACTCATTCAACAAGCTTGTTGATTCCTTCCTCAACCATTTCCAAGTGCACATTGGTCCCAAGATGGCCTTACCTGATTTAATGCAATGTAAAAAAACACAAGGATGAAAAGGTCATTGATTTCATAGCACGATACCAATTTCTTTACTCACAAATCAACATTAAGATTCTTGATGACGATCTTCAAAGAATGTTCATTGAAAACTTGCAAACCAATATTCAAGATAAGCTTGAGATGATGAGATTCCCTTCCGTCACTCACTTGTGCATGACTCTACATGACTATTAGAATTTGGTTAGTTATTATGAAGTAAAACATTCCTCTTGGAACTGTCTTAAAAAATATGAATCTATGCCTCATAAAAATTTCCAACCATTCAAGAAATAAAATAAGGGTTTTATACAAATAAATCTACCTCAAACAAATCAATAAGTTAAATCTCAAGTGGCTGCTATAAAGACAACAAACCCATATCAATTTAGGGACAAGAATAGACAATTTACTCTGTTACGAGATACCCTTCATTCCATCATGTTGCAAATCTTGGGTAAGAAACTAATTACCTTATCTCCTGTTAGAATCCCTACTCCTAATAAGCATCTACCCATGAACTATAATCCAAATTCCTTTTTCCATTATCATTGAAAAAATGGAAACAATATAGAACAATGTATGCATCTTAAAAATATTGTGCAATACCTCATTGATTCTAATCACATACATATTGGTGGTGTTAATAATAAAGGAAATAAGTCCATTGCCCCACCCAACCAAAATTTGCAAATATTTACCAATCCAATGCCAAATAATAACATCTCATTTGTTAAAGCTAGTGACACCAAGAATGATGTGATGAATGTTGATAACATACATAATACAACTAATGATAATAAGAGTGATAATGAATATGATATTATGGTTGGATACATTGAAATTCAACCTCGTAAGGTCCAAACCAAAATGTCTCTTGAAATTTCTTTCTCTCAAAATGACATAGTCAAACACAAGCCCGATGGTCCTCTTTACATATCTAGAAGAATCAATGACAAGCCTACTAATGGGATATTAATTGATCCAGTGTGTGTAGAGAATGTGATCATTTTGGAATTCTTGTTTGTGCATGAAATTTATCAATACTCTTATGAACAATCGAAAGCATGGATCAAAACACATAATGGTTTTTCTTTCCCTATGATAGGTTTGATCACTCTCCCCTTAAAATTTGGACCAAAGAAATTAAATTTCTCATTCTTTTTCATCCCATCATCGAACCAATTCTATGTGAAGCTAGGTTATCCATGGCTACGCTCCATGGATACCATCCCATCAATAGTGCATAAATGCTTAAAATTTCCATTTGGTAATGAAATTTTCACTGTGTATCATAGTGGTTTTAATCCTATCTTTCCATGGAAATTTCTCATTGGATTTATTTTAGCCCAAACCTATGGAACCTATTAAGCCTCATGAGGAATTCTATTTCAATTCTTATCAAAATTTTAAGGAAAAGTGCATAAAAAAATTATCTCTTAGCAATATCTCTCAACCCATGCTTGAGTCTCCTATCATTGATGAAACCATGATTGAAAAAAAAGCTATTCCAGTAACCAAGACAAATGTATAAAAATCCTAGACCTATTTCTTGTAAGAGACCAAGAGATAACTATACAATTATTTTTTTTCCTCCTAAGATCGAGCAAGTTTATAAACCCAAAGAGAAAGTGGTTGACCAACCCTTGATGGTTCCTTCCATTCCTCCCTTGTAGGAAGAAAAGAAACCTATGGTTGATAAACTTGCCCCTACACAATCACAATGAAAACCGTGCAAAAAATCAAAATGCTAAAGAGTGTAGGAATATATGTCATGCTATTTCTCACAAGTTAAAAGAAGAGAAAAAATAAACAAATCAAGATCCAAATCTAACTAAAGAAAAGCATGATGATTCTCCACCTTTGCCACAACTAAAACATGAAAACTATATGGAAATTATCATTAGACTTCCTGTTGTGATTAACTTGGATGATGATAATGAGACCACTAAGATTGATGAGGAAGTGCATAATAAACCAAATTTTTTATGATGATGATGATGATGATGATGATGAGATTACTTGGATGATGATGATGAGACCGCTTGGATGATGATGATGAAAGCACTTGGATGATGATGATAATGATGATGAGACTACTTGGATGATGATGATGATGATGAGATCACTTAGATGATGATGATGATGAGACCACTAAGATTTATGATTAACCTCGTAATTATCATAGTTCGAAATTCATTGTTGCCCCTTTGGCTAGTCATCCACCTTCCCCATATGTTGAAAAAGATTGGGATGGAGACAACTTGCTTTAGGTCAACTCACATGTGCCATACAGCTCTATGTTCTTTGTGTGATTGCATGTGCTTAATGTGATCCCTTGTATTGTGATTCTTGGTGTGTCTTTATGTTTGTGAGCCTAATTTAGATAACCCTTGTCACTCTATTGGTGCAAGGATACAAAGGAATCATATCTATTGTGACATTCTTCTATTTGTATCCACATTCTTCTATCTGTCATCACCATTGTCTTTTCATTTGTATTGTGCTTTCCTTTTAGGGATGATACAAAGTGTTGAGACATTTAGGTCTCTTTTATGTTGACCAAAAAGGCTTCTCCTTTGTTTTCACTCTTTCTATGTGTTATTCTTTCTTTGTGCTCATTGTTTCATGAGTTATTTGGGGAATGATGACAATTCCAAGCTCAATTATAACACTGTAGCAAAGACATACATTGACCCCAAATCTATGGATCCCTTATGTGTTATATTAGGATTGCATATGGGGGGAAACCTCCTTTTCATGATGCAACTTTATTTGGAAACATATGGTTGGCATAGGGCTTTCCAAAAAATCTCTCATGTCTCTTTTATCTATTGACTTTTATCATACTCTAATTTAAAGTAATTGCTCAACATGTTGTTTAGAAATTTCTTTAAAGTGGGGGGCATTGTTCCTCCCACTTGTTGCTTGCTTTATGTCATGACCTCTCATTCAAAGTATGGTCTTCTTATTTCACTTGATGTGTCTTCTTGTTGGTTACATTGGGATTGATTTCCTTCAAGAGCATGACCTTTCTTGGCATATGGCATTCATCTTAGTGGTAATTCTATGGCTTGCATTCCCTAAGGTGTGAATCCTTTATCTCTTGACTATTCCTCTCTTGATGGTGATATTGAACATGATGTTTCCTAAAGTGAGACCTTTCATGAACTAAGAGAAACCCATTTTACTAGCTTAAACCAAAACTTTTGGCCATTAAGCATAATAAAAATTGTTTGGTGGTGCCTTTGTTTCATGAGTGTCTAGAATAACATAGCTTACTAGCCTTGTGATTGTCGTATGTGGCACCTTATCAAAGTTATTAGGGAGTATAAATTTTGGTATGGTTGAAGTATGGGAGCCGGTAGACTTGGCATGACTTTCCCATTGCCACTTGTTTTGTGGATACACACCTAATGTATATTGTACTACACTAGACCTTGTGTGTTTCTCATTTGTTTGGGCTCATTGAGTGTATATTAGACTACACTTGAGTGTATTTCTTATGGAAACCTTGCATAACATAACTTGCTTGCTTGTGGTGCCATGGGAGCATGTTTTATGGACTTCGCATAACAAACCTTGCTAGTTCATCTTTTCTTTGCATTAATTTTGACATTGTATGATGTTGTATCTTATTTTATTGTTGCATTCACATTTCTCTTTGTTCCTTTGTTGGTTTTCTATGGGATCTTTTATCCTAGGGGCTTGATCATCCTCCTTGATCTTTGTCATCTCATCTTTCTAACAATCGTACAATTATGCCTCTCTTGAATTATTTGTCTACTTTAGCGTGAGTTTGAGCATAGGGCTCATACTCTCACTAAAGTAGGGGCTAAATGTAGTGTAGAAAAATGTACTCCTTTATATTTTCACACAATGTTAGCATCCAATTAATTAATTGGAATTAATTAAGCTTCTAATTTCCTAAATTATGCATTCCTAAGCCTTATTATTCCCGTTTTCCGAAAATGAAATTGACATTAAATAAATGCTAACATTATTTTAAACACCTTGGAAATTGTGTGTTCTAGATTTAGGTCCCAGGACCCATTCGCCCAAGGTAGAATGGGTCCTCTCTAAGTCCTAGATCCCAATTTTAAATATGGTTTTGGTAGCATTTCAAAGATTCAAATTCAAGTTTCAAATGTCTTCTTATGAAATATAATTTTTTAGGAAATTAGATAAACACCTATAAATACAAGGTCTTTTTATGAATTCAAATCTAAGACACACTATCAAGATTTCACAAGAGAAAATATTATTGTCAAGAGCATTGAAGAGCAGATTTATTATTCATATACAACAATATTAAAGATCATATCATCATGTTAAAGTTATGTGCGTTCATATTATGTTTTGGAGTTGACATTGTGATGTAGGTTTCAAGCATTCAAGTATCAAATCAAGCAATCATTCAAAAAAAATCATACAAGATCCAATCCTTAGAGAGATTTGTTGGACTTCAGTCCTCTAAGGGAAACCATTGAGGTTTTGGTGAGTTGTGACATAGATTTTTTCATTCAATAATCCTTGTAATTTGTAATTATCTTTCATTATCAATGTCTAATTACCAAAATGGGGTTTGACCAATGCAAACCCCTATTCACCAAAAACAAACAATTTTTCCCCTCTCTTTGTGTGTGGAAATTTGCAAGTGAAGAAGGATTAAAGATTGATTAAAAGTGCAATTTCACAAAGTTGTCATAAAAGTTGTCAAGCCACAAAAACTCATTTGCAATATTTATTTATGACTTTTCGATAGTGGAATGTAAAGGAATCAGGAGTGTAGATCCAAGATCAGAGGACTGCGATTTTTTTTTTTGAATCCCTATGCAAAGACCCATTCACCCTAAGGCGAATATATCCCATCAAGACACTCAACAACCACTTTTAGTCACAAGTGCACAGTATTTTACCCTTCTCAAATCTGTCAGAATATTGTGGTTTCTATTTATATTATTCTTTAAATATGAATTTCAAGTTTTACATTGCATAATTGAGTTCATTAGGAATTTTATTTTTATCTCCCAAAAGTGCATTCAATCATATTTGTCATTTTCTGTCATAAGGGAAACAATAGATCCCCTAATAGGGTTGACTCACCTTTTGGTTGAAAGTCAATCCTACCTTTGGGAGATCTATTTTCTTAATGAAATTAAAAGAAAGATAGGTACATCATTCGTATTCATTCCATATGGGTAGTTAACCCTATTTCATATTTCAAACATAATTTTCTTTATTTCATTTTGGTGAACCCGACATTCTTAAATTATAAACTTTATGATTTGGAGATTTTTCAAACCCTAGATATAGGATTTTGCATTAGCTTTCATTACATCTCATTTAGGGTTTTCAAAATTGCATTAGTTTTCATTTCATTTAGGGTTTTAAAAGTTACATTTTGCATTATTCAAACTTCAAAAAATTCAAAAAATTGGCATATATTATGTATCCATTTTACATAATAGTTTTCATATTAGTGCTTTTCATTCATTTACATCAAAAAATTTAAACAAAATTGCATCTAGAAATTTGTCATTTTTCTTGTTGTTTGTCATCAAATTGTACTTGCATTTCATCATAGTTTTCTAGAAATCTATAATTGAATGTGTCTATTTAAAACCTAAATCAGAGAACTTGAACAACATATTAGAAACTTATAATTTAATTTTACCAATCGTAACAATAAATTTTGCAAATCTTTATTGATCTAATGCCAAATCATAACATCTCATTTGTTAAAGCTTGTAACACAAAGAATAATGTGATGGATGTTGATTACAAAATACAACTGTTGATAATACGAGTGATAATGAATATGATATTATGGTTGGATATATTGGAATTCAAACTCATAAGGTCCAAACCAAAATGTCTCTTGGCATTGTTTTCTCACAAAATGACATAATCAAACATGCACTTGATGGTCCTCTTTACATAGTCAGAAGAATCAATGACAAGCCTACTAATGGGATATTCATTGGTCTCATGTGTGTAGAGAATGTGATCACTAAGGAATTATTATTTGTGCATGAAATTTATCAAGATTCTTATGAACAATCAAAAGCATGGATCAAAACACATAATGGTTTTGCTTGCCCTATGATAGGTTTGATCACTCTCCCCTTAAAATTTGGACTAAAGCAATTAAATGTCTCATTGGCCATCATCCCATCATCAGACCAATTCCATATAAATCTAGGTTATCCATGGCTACACTCCATGGATATTGTCCATCAGTATTACATAAATGTTTAAAATTTCCATTTGGTAAAGAAATTTTCAATGTGCATCATAGTGGTTTTAATCCCATGTCTTGCCTTGGAAATTTTTCATTGGATTTCTTTTGGTCCAAACCTATGGAACCTATTAGGCCACATGAGGAATTTTTTTTCAAATCTTATAAAAAATTTAAGGCAAAGCGCATAGCAGAATTATCTCTTTGCAGTATCCCTCAACCCATGCTTGAGCCTCCTATCATTGATGAAACCATGATTGAACCAAAATCTCTTTCGAGTAACCAAGATAAATCCATGGAAAATGCTCCTCCTATTTCCTATAAGAGACCAAGAGATAACTATATGATTCCCTCTATGCCTCCTAAGATAAAAAAAAATTATAATCCTAAAGAGAAAGTGGTTGTCCAACCTTCCATGGTTCCTTTTGTTCCTCCCTTGTGGGAAGAAAAAACACCTATGATTGATAAACCCGCTCCTACACAATCACAACTTGAAAATTGTGTAAAAAGAAACTGAAATGCTAAAGAGTGTAGACCTAGATGTCATGCTATTGGTCATAAGTTAACAGAAAAGAACAAACAAACAAAACAATATCAAAATGTAACTCAAGCAAACCATGATGATTTTCCACCTTCACCATAATTAAAACATGAAACTTCTATGGACATTATTATTAGGCCTCCTATTGTGATTAACTTGGATGATGATGATGAGAACACTAAGATTGATGAGGAAGTGCATAATAAGTTGAATTTGTTATTTTCCTCTTCTATGAGCTTAGAAAATATCAACCATGATGATCCTCCTAACAAGAGTGCATCACCACATGTTGAATCTGGTGATTTTCCTAGTCTAAAACTCATTGTTTCCCCTTTAGATAGTGATCCCCCTTCCACTTATGTTGAACAAGATTGGGATGTAGATGAATTGCTCTAGCTTAGCTCACATGTGTCATACTAGCTCTATGTTCTTTTTGTGATTGTATGTTCATAATGTGATCCCCCATACTATGGTGCTTGGAATATCTTTATTTTTTTGAGAAAACTTTGTATAACCCTTGTCACTCTGTTGGTGCAAGGATATAAAGGAAGAAAATATGTCATGACATTCTTCTATTTGTATCCACATTCTTCTATATCTATCATCACCATTGTATTTTTATTTGTCTTATGCTTTCCTTTTGGGGATGATGTAAAGCGTCAAGACATTTAGGTCTCTTCCATATTGAACCAAAATTATTCTCTTTTTTCACTCTATGTTTCATTCTTCCTTTTTGCTCATTGTTCCATGAGTTATTTGGGGAATGATGATGATTTCGAGCTTGATTATATCACTATAGAAAAGACATACGTTGACCCCAAATCCATGGATCCCTTATGTGTTATCTTAGGATTGCATATGGGGGGTAACCTCATTTTCATGATGTAGCTTTATTTGGAAATATATCACTAGCATAGGGATTTCCAAATAATCTCCTACTGTCTCTTTCTTCTATTGGATTTTATCGTATTCTACTTTAAATTAATTGCTCATAGCATGGTGTTTAGCAATTTATTTAAAGTGGGGGGCATTATGCCTCTCGCTTGTTGCTTGCTTGATGTTGTGACCTCTTGTTCAAAGTGTGGTCTTTTGATTTCACATGATATTTCTTCTTTTTGGTGACAATGGGATTGATTTCCTTCAAGAGCATGACCTTTCTTGGCATATGAAATTCCTCTTAGTGGTTGTGTTATGGCTTGCATTCCCTAAGGTGTGAATCTTTTATCTTTCGACTAGTCCTCTCTTGATGGTGATATCAAGTGTGATGTTCTCTAAAGTGAGACCTTTCATGAACTAAGTAAAACCCCTTTGACTATCTTAAACTAAACCTTTTCCCCTCTAAGCATAACACAACTTGTTGGGTGGTTCCTTTGTTTCATGAGTGTCTAGCATAACACAACTTGATAGCCTTGTGATTCTCATATATGACACCCTATCAAAGTTATTAGGGAGTATAACTTTTGGTATGTTTAATGTATGTGAGCTTATATACCTGACATGGATTTCCCATCACCACTTGTTTTGTGGGTACACACCTAGTGTATATCAGACTGCACAAAACCTTGTGTGTTTCTCACTTGTTTGGGCTCATTGAGTATATATCAGACTACACTTGTGAGTTTGTTTTGCATAACACAACTTTCTTACCCATGGTTCCATGAGAGTGTGTTTGATGGACTTGGCATGACACAACTTGCTACTTTATCTTTTTCTTGCATTAATTTTGATGTTGTATGATGTTGTATCTCGTGTCACTGCTATATTTTTATGTATCTTTGTGCCTCTTTTGGTTGGCCATGGGATCTTTGATCTTGTGGGCTTGATCATCCTACTTGATCTTTTTCATCCTGTCTTTCCTACAGTTGTAAAATTAGACCTCTCTTAACTTGTTTTTCTACTTTAGTGTGAGTTTGAGCGTACGGCTCATACTCTCACTAAAGTGGGGGCTAAATGTAGTGTAGAAAATATTCTCCTTTACATTTTCACACTATGTTTGGGTCCCTTAATTAATTGGATTTAATTAATCTTCTAATGACCTAAATTATGCATTCCTAAGCCTTATTATTCACATTTTCTGAAAGGGAAACCAAAATTAAACAAATGCTAACATTACTTTAAACACCTTGGAAATTGTGTGTCCTAGATTTAGGTCCCAAGACCCATTCACCCAAGGGAGAATGGGTCCTCCTTAAGTCCTACATCCCAATTTTTAACATGTTTTTTGTGGCATTTTAATGATTCAGATTCAAGTTTCAAATGTCGGCTTATGAAATTTAATTTTTGGGAAATTAGATAAACACCTATAAATACAAGGTCTTTTTATGAATTCAAATCTAAGACACACTATCAAGATTTTACAAGAGAAAATAATATTGTTGAGAGCATTGAAGAGCATATTTATCAGTTATATACAACAACAATCAAGATCATTTTGTCATGTCAAAGTTATGTGTGTTCATATTATGTTTTGAAGCTAACATTGTGATGTAGGTTTCAAGCTTTCAAGCAAGCATTCAAGCATCAAGTCAAGCTATCATTCACAGAAATTCAAGCAAGATCCAATCCTTGGAGAGATGTGTTGGACTCCAGTCCTCTAAGGACAACCATTGAAGGTTTGATGAGTTGTGACATAAATTTGTTCATTCATCAATCCTTTTCATTTATCATTATGTTTCATAATCAAGATTTAATTACCAAACTAGGGTTTGACCAGGGAAACCCCTATTCACAAAAAATAAACAATTTTTCCCTCTTTGTGTTTACATAGTTGCAAGTGAAGAAGGACTGAAATTGGATCAAAAGTACAATTTTACAAAGTTTTCAAAGTTGTAATGAAAGTTGTCAAGCCACATAAACTCATTTGCATAATTTATTTTCAACTTTCTGACAATGGAATCTGGAGGAATTGAGAGTACAAATCTGAGAGTAGAGACTATGAAATTAGATTTTGAATCCTTGTACGGTGACCCATTCATCCTTCAAACCTATTTTTCTTTAATTCATATTGGTGAACTTGACATTCTTACATTATAAAATTTATGATTTGGAGATCTTTCAAAACCTAGATCTAGGATTTTGCATTAGCTTGCATTACATCTCATTTAGGGTTTTAAAAATTGCATTAGTTTGCATTTCATTTAGGGTTTTAAAGTTGCATTTTGCATTGTTTAAAACTTCAAGGAAAAAATAGAAATTGGCATATATTTTGCATCCATTTTACATAATAGTCTGCATATTAGTGATTTTCATTCATTTGCATCAAAAAATTCAAACAAAATTGCATCTAGAAAGTTGTCATTTTTCTTGTTGTTTGTCATCAAATTGCACTTGCATTTCATCATAATTTTCTAGAAATCTATAACTGAAAGCGTATGTTTAAAACCTAAATCATAGACCTTGAACACCATCTTAGAAACTTATAATTTAATTTTTTCAACTCCTATGCAAGGACCCATTTTCCCTAGGGAAAATCTGTCCTTATACAGGTCATTTTCTAAATTTTTGGGCATTAATTTGTCTCTTCCTACTTTGCATATTGTTGTTTTCAGATCTCAGTTTCAATTTTTGGAGTTACAGTTTTATGAAATTATTTACATTCAAGTAAATTTTTCAAATCAAGTGCATAGTTCAAACATAAAACTTTCATGCAAAAGACATCATTTTTAGGTTCTTGTATTTTAAATCAGTTAATTATCATTTCATATTTGAAACTTTGCATTGAATTTCATTATGGAGATGTGTTTCGATAACATATGGATGGCCTTAAGATCATTGGTTGATATTTAAAGTTGTATATTCGGAGATGATCCTAATGCAATTGATAACTCTCATGAACCTTCACCTCTAATGCATGTCATTGTGAGATGGACATCTTAGGCCAAGATGAAGATAGCATGCAACAATTCATAAAATACTGCTTGCATAAACTTTAGAATAGTGCATCCTTCTATCCATACATGCAAACACCCCCTATAATCTCATCACTTGATATGTTAAATCTTTTGCATCCCAAAATTGACACACAAAGCAAGCCTCAACCATCAATCATGAAAGAACTTGTTAACAAGGACAATAGTGATACTCTTCTATCCTATGCTCACTGAGTTAGTAATACACCCATCAACTTAGAAGAGGGTTATGGTCAATGCTTAAAAATATTAAGCAAAGAAGGATGTGACACAACTAATGAATATGGAATCCATCAATGGTTATAATTGTTGGCAACACAAGGGCAAAAAACTGAGAGGGGGGGTGAATCAGTTGTCACAGAAATTAAACTTATTAAACTTATTCTCAGATCTGATAAATAAACATGAAAGCATAAACCATCACTACATCAGAAACATACATAACATCAATATTTTTTATGTGGAAACCTTGTTAGGGGAAAAACCACGATGGAGGTTAGTCCACAAGATTATACTCTGTTAAAAGTATAAAGGAATTATAAATGGGGAATGCATATGCATTTAGGCACACTGCCTAGAGCTCATTTCTCAAAGACAAAAAGGCTTACTGTACAAAGAAAGACAAACTATCTTACAGAAACATTCAGATTACATCCAAAAGATTTTGAACTGAGAAAATAACATCTGCTAATGCTTGATTACAGTTCCGGTTAAGCACAGTTTGCTCACTCTTCTTCACACTTTACTTTTTCCTTTGAAATATTAGAACATTATTCACAAATAGCACTCACACACTTCACACACCACTACATCACATGCCTTCAAATGGTATAAAAAATCACTCATATATATCTACAACTAAGGATAACATCATCTACATGTCAGCTTCAACAAAATATAAAATGAGTACAAACTTTCGACCCAAATCAATAAACAATTATCAATGCACACCAACCAATTTCAGCCAAAACATAGTGAGGACCCAAAATAACATCCTTGAACATGAAACACCTCCAAAAATTATGCCTCGAAGATCCACAACATGCTACAATCGCCTTGTCGGCCATGATCATGAAAAACATAAACTCAAAGAAGAAAATCACCAATTGCAAGCACAATGATCAATGTGGATGTATAACACAAATAGAGAATGATCTAGAAACATTCACAAGAATCATGAATCACTATAGAAGCATCCAAAATAATTCAAATTACTAGAATCACATTATCTTCTTTTAGGAACACCAACTAAAGCAACAAAACAACTGTCAGAACACAAATAATCATAACTCGATCAAATCTTCATGCAGATCTTTGAAACTTTACGTGTATAAACTAGATATACTCAACAAAAAACCATTTAATCCACAACCTCTTATCATCAATATACTAAGCTAGCCAAAAACATGATGGCTATACTGAACTTCACTACATCACTGACAACTTGCTACTTATTTTATTACAATTTTCTCAATATCCTCGACATATACAACCTTAAAGACATTAATACCAATAGTGTTGACATCAATGATCACCACATATCAAAAATATCCAACAATAAAAACAAACATTACAAGATACCAAGGGACTAGGATATCAAGGATATCCTCCTCTTGATACCTCTCCTATTGGGAAAGGTATTCTCTTTCACAAGATTGTTTCACAACACCAATTAAGGCCCCATGAGCATGATCAAGTGACCTTGGATCCTCCATCTCAACAAGTTTCCCAATCAAGTAAGAAACCCAAGCCCTATAAACTCAAGGAGTTACCATTTCTTCATGCTATAACCAAGATTGAATGAGCCTTATAGGCCCTTCTTGACCAAGGAATTATTACACTACCCCCAATTTGAGAAAACATGAAAGAAAAGAGTACAAACATGGATTATGTACATATCATAAAACACTTGGGAATATTATTGATGAGTGTTGTGCTTTAAATAACGTATTTGAAGAATTTAATATTGTTGAAGATCTAGTTGATACTATAATTGGCTAGCATGCACATACTTGGTCCTTACCATGTGATAGTTGTAGAATCATAGCATAATCACTATTATATGTATTATATTTCATGCAAATCATTTCTATATTGTAAGGAGCACATTCTTATCACCTATCTCAGCCCATCCTTTTCCTTCATTTGAGGGGCAATAGGTTAGATAGCCTTGTCCTAGTTTGGCACTTGTTGTTTTCCCTTTGGATAGTCATTTGCCTTTTGTTTATGATGAACAAGATTGGGATGTAGACGACTTGCTATAGGTCAGATTGCATGTGCCATACTAGCTTTATGTATTCTTTTCATGTTCTTCATGTGATTGCATGTGCATAATGTGTCTCCCATACTGTTCCTTTATGTTTTGTGAGCCTAATTTGGATGACCCTTGTCACCCCATTGGTGCAAGGATACAAAGGAAGTGAATCTATTGTGATATTCTTCTATTTGTATCTTCATATTTTTATCTATCATAACCATTGTCGTTTTCATTTTTCTTGTGTTTTCTTTTGGGAATGATGCAAGTCATTGAGACATTTAGGGGTATTCCATGTTAAACCAAAAGGATTTTTTGTCTTCTCTCTCTCTGTTATTCTTCCTTTGTGGTGTAGGAGCACCTTGCTCTTTAAATACCTTCAATAGGAAAAATTTGTAAAATTGAATTTTCAAATGTAAAAGTGTGTAAAAGAGTCATGTAAAGGTCAATTGCAATGTATTTAAGTCCCTAATAGGTCTCTAGGTGGTCAAGAAAGAAATTTGCAGAATATGTCAAAAAAAATGAAAAAGATGTAAAAATATAAAAGTGCACAAAATGACAAGAATATGAAAAGTCATCTAGTTGTAAGAGGTAGTTAGACAGTTGAAGATGAAGGGACAGTCGGTCTACATGGCGAAAACATCTATTTAAAGTTTGGGGAAGGCAAGAAAGTGGTCATTCCTTGTATTCTTGAAAAGTATTTGATAATAAAAGCACCCTATTCTTGAAAGTTTGTGTTTTCTTTCTGCATTTTACTCATTTATTAGGTCTGCACAACAATACCAGACTTAGTTCTTCAATTTCTTGATAATATAGGGAAGTATTTTTCACTCTAAAATCATTTTGAAGGAATTTGAATAAGTATAACATTTGTTTGAGTTAATTCTCTGCATATCGGTTTGTAAACCCTCATAATAGGGTTTGAGAGTCTAGACAACAAATAATGTTTGCCCCACAAAATTAGGTAGTGTAGATTGGTGGGGTAGGATATTTTTGGATGTTGTAGGTTGTAAGTTGAATAATGCAGGGTAAATCAAGGAACAAGTGTGTGGTTGTTGTTTTGTTTGGAAATACAAAGTTTTCTCATGAAGATGAATGGCTAAAAGATGGTAATTGAAGAAAGATCATTCAATGAGGATGGGAAATTATTCCTAAAGCATGGGAAAACATTTCTAATGATGATTCAAGCAGTGGCAAAGCTTAGGACGGTTTGGAATATACTATTCCTTTAAACCCTCACACTTCAAAGCATATTAAGCCTATCAGCAAGGGTTTTGTTATTTAATGCTTTAGCGGGATTTTTAATTCTTAAAAATGGTTGAATCCTGAGTTTTGAAACATGAACGAAGATTGTTTCAAGTCATTAGGTGATTTGGAGTTGTTCTTGTGGTAGCCCCTTTGTAATTTTGGCCTAATTAGTGGCTTATTTCAATGTTCAAACCAGTTTTCTAAAGTTTTTTACAAAACAAGCTTATAAGGCATTGAGATATGTGAATGAGTGTCAAAATGGGTCCCAAGATATGCTAATGGTTTGTGGTGGTTCAAAGTGGTTTTAATGATGCACCCATTTTTGTTATGTGCTAATGCTACTAGGGTTTTGGTCTAAGTTAGCCAGAAATTGGAATTTTGTGAAACCAAAGATATTAGTCGTTGTTTTGTGTTGAAAACAGCTTAAAAAATGATGTTAAGGTGGAATCAATGTTTGAGAAAAGGTTAGAAGACAAATTTGATGATTTGATGAGTTTGAGTAATGTGAGCCCTTTGATAAAATTGGTGATTGACTACAAGATAATAATAAGTCTGTTGTACTAGTAGTTTGTGAATATGTATTTGGTCCATTGCAATCAAAACATGATAAATATAGTGATTTGAAGGTCTGGTGTAAGTAAGGATGTATGTTTAGTTGTCTATTTGCCTTGGGAAAAGAGTTAAAGGATGGATAGTGAAAGAGATGAATGGTTCTAATCAAGTTTGTGTTGATATAGTCATATGATGTTGGTTAAAGTTGTAATTTGTATCTGATAATGATGTTGTTTATTGATTTTGAGAAATGAATGATTGATAGCCTTGTGAATGGATAAGGAAAATTGAGGATTTTGTTGAGTTGATAAGTGAAATTGGTGAAATGAATAGTGAATTGTTGAAGTTTTGTGTATTGATCTTCTCCAAGTTTGAGTTTGGGTTTGATGAACCCCTGATGAATAGTTTTGTTTGGTAGATTCCCTTGCATCACTTTGTGCTCTTTGTTCCATAAGTTATTTGGGGAATGATGACGATTCTGAGCTCAATTATTTAGTATAGCAAAGACATATGTTGACCTCAAATCCATGGATCCCTTATGTGTTATCTTAGGATTGCATATAGGGTACAATCTCCTTTTCATGGTGTAGCTTTATTTGGAAACATATGTTTGGCATAGGGATTTCCAAAAAAGCTCTATGTCACTTTCATCTATTGGCTTTTATCATATTCTAGTTTAAATTAATTTCTCACAACATGGTGTTTAGTGATTTCGTTAAAGTGGGGGGAATTATGCCTCTCGCTTTTTGCTTGCTTGATGTCGTGACCTCTTGTTCAAAGTGCACGGTCTTCTTATTTCACGTGATGCATCTTCTTGTTGGTTACATTCAGATTAATGTCCTTCAAGAGCATGACCTTTCTTGGCATATGACTTTCATCTTAGTGGCAATGCTATGGCTTGCATTCCCTAAGGTGAAAATCTTTTATCTCTTAACTAGTCCTCTCTTGATGGTGATATCAAGCATGATGTTCCCTAAAGTGAGACCTTTCATGAACTAAGAAAAACCCCTTTGGCTATCTGAAACCAAAACTTTTTGCCACTAAGCATAACACAAATTGCTTGGTGGTGCCTTTGTTTCATGAGTATCTAACATAGCACAACTTGCTAGCCTTGTGATTGTCATATGTGGTGCCTTATCAAGGTTATCAGGAAGTATAAATTTAAGTATGGTTGACGTATGGGAACTCATAGATCTAGCATGACTTTCTCATCACCACTTATTTTTTGGGTACACACCTAGTGTATATTGGATTGCACTAGACCTTGTGTGTTTCTCACTTGTTTGGGCTCATTGAGTGTATGTCGGATTGCACTTGTGATCATTTTTCTTATGGAAACCTTGCATAAAACAACTTAATAAGGTTGAAACCTACATCACAATGTTAGCTCCAAAACATAATATGAACACATATAACTTTAACATGATGATATGATCTTGATTGCTACTTTAGATGAATGATAAATCTACTCTTCAATGCTCTTGACAATAATATTTTCTCTCATGAAATATTGATAGTTTGCCTTTGATTTGAATTGATAAAAAGACCTTGTATTTATAGATGTTTATCTAATTTCTCAAAAAATAGATTTCATAGTTACCATTTCCCACTCCTTTTGCTAAAGGAAAGCCAAGGTATGTGCATGACAATTGACCTTTTCTAAATTTTAAGAATTTAAGGATCTCTTGCTCTTTTCATTAGGAAGTATGAAAAAAGTAGGCCTCTGTTTTCACCTCACTAACCTCTTGATCGAAGGCCTCTGAATAGAGATCCAAAATTTCTTTAAGATGGTGAGCTTCACAATATTTTGTTGTCCCAAAAGCATAGTATCATTTGTAAATTGTTGATGGGTTATAGTAGGAACATTACTCGTGATTTGAATTCCCTCTAGTGTCTTGATACTTGTTGGAGCACTATGTGAACCCAAACCTTGGTACCTGCAAAACAACAAGAATAAACAAGTTAGAC
Source organism: Sequoia sempervirens (assembly GCA_007258455.2). Classification (NCBI taxonomy): domain Eukaryota; kingdom Viridiplantae; phylum Streptophyta; class Pinopsida; order Cupressales; family Cupressaceae; genus Sequoia; species Sequoia sempervirens. The sequence continues at coordinate 506,821,794 of VDFB02271358.1, forward strand.
AAGAGATTGCAAGCCAAAACAAGGATTCCCCATAAAATCCATTTACAACATTCAAACTAGGAAGAAAGTATTAAAGAACACAATGGAAATGATAAAACAAAGATTGAATCCTAATTAGATGTGCAAACTCATGTTCCCATGGGGGAATTGGTGTCAATTTAATGTGAAAATTGGCCCTTTCCCAATTCCTAAGATGCAAGCTTGATATGTTGAAGATGATTGATCCACTTTGATGGTGAAAGATGAGAGCTCCAAGCCAAAATCTGCAAAAAACCTAGCTAAGAACTCAAGATTGATGGATGAAAGTGGCTAAATATTTTAGCATAATAACTTTGCATAAATTGTAGATGATGAAAATGAAGGATGAGCTCTTCATTTATAGAATGCTAAGATGGATGAATGTCCAAATTTGAGCAATGTGGGACTAACATTCATCCAATGGTATGATGCCACTTGTCAATCTATGAATGGATGAAGGATGTGCAAGATTTGGGGTTTGTGCCAATAAATGCATAATTTTGAATTTCAAATTTGTTGAAATGACATGCAAGAGGGAAGGGAAAATGCAATAAATACCACTTGGCTCAAGGCAAAGGACATGTAAGATGAATTTATTACCTTGTTGGATGTACATGTTGACTTGGAATTTTTGAATTCAAATTGAGAGAATATTCCAAAAGATGCCTTGTGAGGAAAATAGAGATTTAATAAATGAATTAAATCTATTTTCATGTGCAACTTGCATTATCTAGAGGATGGGACATGAGATGAGATTAAATTAATCAAGGGTTAATTAATTTAATGAGAAAGGTTAGGTGATGTGACCTATTTGACTCAAATTTATGGATTTATTTAAATCAAATAAGAGAGGCATATGATAAGAGATTAATTAAATAAAGATTCTGATTTATTTAATTAAAAGAGATGGTGTTAGATTAAATCAAATAAGGTTTTAATTTATTTAATTTAATGGATAGACTTTAGAGATTTAATCAAATAAATTGATTATTTAATTAAATAGGGATAATTAGATCAGATGGATTGATTTAATTAACAAAAGAGATTGACTTAATTAGATAAAATGATTTATTCAATTAAGAGAGGAATATTGATGAATTTAATCAGATAAGGAGATTTGATTAAATGGTTAGACCGAGGGATGATTCAAGAAGAAGCGATGTTAGTAAGTCAGGATCAGATGCACAATGTCAATCAGTATATTTTATGTGTCTACATTTTGCCCCTCTTTGAAGCAATGCACTCGTTGTGTTAGTTCAAAGAAAATAAACGATCTCGATCGAAGCCAAAATTTTTGTTATTTAAAAACTTGCCCCACTGCTGCCTGACGGGAGATAATATACCAGTATAATGCCCCCTTGAGAGATTGGACAAAAATTCCCATTTTTTGGGTGATCTCGCAAAAAAAGAGGACAAAGTGCCCGATAGGTCCAAAAAGGCTCTAAGAGGTTAAAAATGTGTCCAAACGCAATAAAACGATGAAAAACAAGCCTCAACCGGATAGAAAGTGGTTCAGGGGTCCAAAACCCTAGCAGGATAGCCAAACAGGGTGAAAAAACCCTAATTTTTAGGTGTAAAAGGGGCCCGAGGGGTCACTTTCAAGTCATTTTCACACACCTCTGTTAGCAACCTTGAGATTTGAGCTCTGACTCTCTGGCGATATGGCGCAACGAAAGCTTCCCCTACACATCACTGATTGAGTTCGGACTAACCAGCGGCCACTGGCATCGGGGCACCGGTATGTGACCCTTACCCAAGCTCCTTTTCATTTAATGCCTTAATTAATGCTTTAAAGGGGCAACTCGCCTGCAATGGCGCTATATAGCGCCGCTTAGAATTCAAATTGCGCCACGTGGTGTTATTTTGCGCCGCAGTGGTGCAGTTCAGAGTTTACAAACTTCGACGCTGAGCTCAGGTTTGGCGGGCTGGTTTGAAAAAGTGCAATGCGGCGTCACTGAATTCACCCAAACTACGACGTTGGAAGGGAAAGTGCACCGCGGCAGTGCAATTTTGCTCTTTTTGGGCTCTAGCGTCAGAGTTTGAGTAAAATCAAACTGCGATGCCATCACAATCTGCGCCGCTGGGGAAGTTTTTGGAGCGTTCGACCATAAAATTTTCAAAAAAATTTAACACGTTGATCTTCCTTGATGTAGGGTGCGGCGAGGGAGCTCTACTCTAAGGAGCACCGGTTGCGAGATTTGGCTAGCGTCTTGTGAGACCTGAGCGACAGGGACCAGGATCGACTCGGAGTTGTGGGGTTGTGGCACATTGCGTACGCGGCGCTCGTGCACACTCACCTAGGGATGTTGTCAGCACTGGCAGAGAGGTGGCACAGCGAGATGTCCTCGTTTCATCTCCCCACTGGCGAGGCTACTGTCACTCTGGAGGACGTTTGGCGCATTCTACGATTGCCAATTCATGGCCAATGAGTGATTTTTGATATGGACGAGGGGCGTGAGGCTTGCTGCAGAGTCCTCGCCACATGGGACATCATCTTCTATGAGAGACAGATAGAGCTAGAGCGATACCGAGTCATAGCACCTCCCTACCGCTGGGTGATTGCAACTATCATTTTGGGTCTTATTGCCCCAGATAGACGAGGGTGATACTTTAGTCCTGGCTGGGGGTATTGCTGGGAGCAGATGGTCTGAGACAGGTCAATTTTTTTCGCATGGGAGCCTATTCTTCTAGCTTCGCTTTACAGGGACTTCCATGAGTACGTCTACATGGACGGCAGGGCGCTGGGGGCTAGGCTGACTTTAATTCATGTTTGGGCATGGGAGCACATTTCTATGCTACGTCCACATGTCGTTCCCATTCCGATGGGGGCAGATGATGCCCTCGTGGCACGATACAGAGGCAGTGTGTCCTTTACACACACCGGTGAGCATGGGATCCCCTACTGGAGGCAGGTCTTAGACGAGATGTTGGTTTTCACTTGGCGACCATACCTTGGTCGCCCTGGATGGGCCGACGATGCCGATTAGCTATTTTATTTCCACCAGAACTGGTATATGCAGGGGTGGGAGCATACTATGATTGAGAGGTACTTGCCCGGGCGCGTGCAACGTCAGTTCAGAGAGCCGCAGGATCGGCCTGATGATGACTATGTAGCCATCTTTGCTCACAGCATGACATAGGTGTCATGGGGATAGTACATTCCTGCCTCAGAGGTAGTCGACAGTTTTAGGCACTTGGTAGCCCGACCGTGGGCCTATGGTCAAGGTTTAGCAAATCTAGGCACCACTCAGGCCTACAAGGACAGGTTTCGGCCTCCACTTCGGCTGACTATTCCAGGTGATGACCCAGATCTACGCAGAGTTAGAGGCAGAGGGGGAGGACGAGGATGAGGACGATGACAGAGGTTTGAGATTCGACAAGATCCACCAGTTGTGCCTCCAGTTTAGCCAGGTCATGGAGACATACACATGCAAGATTAGCAGTAGGAGCCACCATGAGATGAGGATCAGCCTCGAGTGCAGCCACATGTGTAGCCACAAGGACAGGCAGATGCTCGAGATGCATTGATTACACAGTTGTAGGCCCAGGTCTAGGCCATGACCGCCGAGAGAGATCAGGTGAGGGCCGAGAGAGAGAAACTCAGAGCAGAGAGAGATCAGGCTATGCAGCAGAGACAGGCTGCAGAGCTACAGGCAGCCATTGAGCTAGGTCGAAGGCAGTAGATAGAGAGTATGACAGCCTCCTCCTCCCAGGGTACAGTATCAATTCGGTCCTATAGGGATGCCATCTGAGAGGCAGAGTATTATCGGCGGTCCTATCACAAGGCCGTACCCAGAGAAGAGTGGGTCCCAGAGTATTTAGAACGGGCCAGCCACAGACCAGCAGAGGGTCATGGTGACGGGGGGGAGGGCAGCATCCACAGGGACCGAGCTTGATCGAGATGTTATGATACCTTTTTGTGCCTTATGGGCTAATTTTTGATAGCTCGATGGTCCTTTTGTATTGATTGACATATATGTAGAGTGGTCTGATTTATTCTTTGTATTATGACAGTGACATTATTGATGATATATATATATATGAGCCGATGATGATTTTGATGCGATGTACCGTGCTCTCTCTTTTATGCATGGATGGTTTATTTCTATATGCTTTGTAATGATGTCTTTATAGATGCATTTATTTTTGATGATGCATGCGTTATGATTATGACTAACAGATTTATATTATGTTAACCTATGATATGCAAATGTGATGGTCTATTTATGATAATGCAAATGCGATGGTTGGATATGTGAAATGATATGATCCATTGTGCACATGTGAAATGATATGTAAATTGTGCTTTATGAAATGTTTATGAATGGATGTTTATATGTTTTGTTTGTAATGAATTTTATACGTCTATGCCTATGTGGAATGATTTATGCAATGAATGTTTTATGATGTTATCTATGAGATGATATGGATGATGAAATATGAAATGTGATGATCGTGATATGATGCAAATGAAATGGTGTTAATGCATAATGAGATGGTTTTATGAGATGCTTAGAATAACAAATGTTATTATCCTAAATGTACTAAATGATGATGTATATGATGTAATGATATGTTAATGCATAATGTAATGTGAACGTAAAGTGGTGAGATGATTTCATGATGTTATGCAAGTATGTATGCCTAATGAATTAAATGCTTATATACCTATTGTTTATGATTATGTGAAAAATGATTATGAAATACTTCCGTAGATGCTATGCGATGATTTATATGATAGATGGTAATATGAATTGGTTGTGAAATGCAAATGAGTGTTTATGCAATGATTGATATAATGTCATGAGATGCAATGGAATGGGTGAAATTCAATGTCATGGATGCACCTATCTATGAAGAATGTTTATGATAACCTGTTTTATATGATGATTAAAATGCAATGCGTATGTTTCCTATATGATATGTTTATGCAATATGTTAATGATTTGTGGATGCAGGATCAATGACAATGATGGTGATGATGATCAGCTGTCATAGTACCTTGTTAGTGCGGTTAGATAGAAAAGAAGAAGTCATTTCAACAAGACACAAGATGATGCAAATGCAAATGATGATGATGATGATGATTACTTGCCAAGGAATTGGGATTTTCAAAGGGCCAAATTTTATTATGTTTGATAACACACGTGGTATGATGCATCAAGGTATAGAAAACCAGGATGGCTTTGCACCTAGTGAGATAAACTTTGACTTGACAAGCAGATAGGAGTATTCTTGTTCACACCTGACATAGAGAAACCTTGCTAGGATGCACTTCAAAAATTTCAGGCACCTCAAACAAAAACACAGAAAGGTAAACCTATCCATGCAATAGTCAACAAGTTTCCCTAGACCTCTTCCATACACACCTAATAAAGCAAGTATTCGCCGAGGTTATATTGCAAGAACGTCCAACAAGCATGGCAGACAAAAGATAATGATCGTTGCCCCATTCCTGTTTCTCTAAATCCTCTGTTTTGGGATATCATCGAGACGTCCTTGGAATGAGAATAGAATAAGATAAGTCAAAAGATAAAGACCAATTAAACAAACTGATGCTCTTCAATACTGCTAACGGAAAGAGGATGTGTTTTCTAAGGATGATAACCGAAACTTATTGCCAAAAGATAATGCCCATTGTAGGAAGGATACATCCTAGGACATGTTAGTGGATGGCAGCACGTCATTTTGTTTATCCAAAGTGTTCTAAGGGATGATAGATATGGGACGGATTGGATGATGAGTTATTAATACGAAGAGATGACCAACTTGCTTACGCACTGACTTAGACTTAAGACTTGACGTTTGGAGTTCTACTTTTAATCTGCTAGACTTGTTTCTAACTGTTTCACCAAAGGTTGATAATGATGATCAGTTTATTATGAGTGGTGTTATTGTGGGTGCAAGCGAGATAAGGTGGATGGATTATTTTTTTTCAAATATTTGGATGTTTTTGATGTTTTGCAATGTTTTTGAGGCTGTTTTTGGATTTTTCAAATGTTTTGATTTTTGATTTTCCAATGTTTTTGGGATTTTTTGAGATTTTGACGAAGAGAATAACTTAAGGACCTATCCTAGGGGTCTCGAGGGCTGATCAACAGATGAGCCTTGCCTATGTTATACACACAGAGACCACGTAGTTCTACTGACGACTTGACCAATTTACAGATGATGGTATACATGATGAGATGTCAGCTTATTATGACAGACTCCTAAAGGACTGACCTAAGTGTCTCGGGGGATGATCAAAGATCAACCTTGCCTACGTTCAAGCTCAGAGATGACGTAGTTCGACAAGACGATTCTATTTTTTGATCTTTTTGAATTGACTTTTTGACCTATTTTTGGATTTTGATATGTTTTGATGTTTTTGGATTTTGTGCTTTTTCGATGTTTTTGGATTTTCTATTTTTTAGGACTTTAAGAATATACATGAATCTAATCTGATGAGAACATGCCCCCAGCGTGATGTAATAGACTACTCTGATAAATGCAGGACAAACTGACCTTGAGGATGGGCCGAGTAGTACTAGAAGGGATCATGATACGAAAACAGGACCGAGCTATGGTGCAAATGCGAGTGGATGAGTGATGGATGGAGACTTGAATGCGATGGATGATGCAGAACAAGCCATACAGATCTTGGTGGATGGAAAGTGCTTTATTTACGCAAGGCACCTGTTTGCCAGGTTTTCACCAAGGTACTTGCCCAAAGTGCCACCAAAGTGGTTTTCACTAGAGGACAATTTTTCTCTTTACTATTTTTGATCCTTTTTTTGATTTTTCTGGATTTTTTACTTTTTTGATTGTTTTGTTGTCACCAAGATGCCTTTTTTCCAGGTTTTCACCAAGGTAACCATTTTTTCAAGACATTTTCTAATTTTTTGGATTTTTGGTTCTATACGTTGAAATATTTAGGCATAAAACTTTTTGAGATGGGAGCTATTCATGGGCTCCTGCAGAGGTTCCCCTTCGAGTGTTGATAACTGATATGCCCTTGATTTGTAACTTATTGTGATGATGAATGGTCCCAGCCAATTGGGTTCAAATTTTCCTTTGTTGCTTGGGTTTGGGACATTCTTCTAATTTTCTTTTAAGACCAGTTCTCCAACTTGGAACGTCCTGCTTCTGATTTTCTTATTGTAGCTCCTTTTGAGTCTATTCTGATAGACTTTCAAATGATTCAAAGCATCTATACATCTCTCATCTAGTAGCTCTAGCTCATTTAGTCTTGATACCTGATACTCTTCATCCGTGATGAGGTTTTACAGTGATATCCTGAGGGATGGGAGCTCGATCTCAATGGGGAGTACGACTTCTGATCCGTAGACCAAGGAGAAGGGGGTGGCGCCAGTGGGTGTGCGGATGCTAGTTCGATAAGCCTAGAGGGTGGGATTAAGCTGTAGGTGCCAGTCATGACCTGCGTCATTAACTATTTTCTTGAGGATTTTCAGAATGGTTTTGTTTGTAGCTTTTGCTTGGCCATTGCCTTGGGGATAGTATGGGGTGGAGAAGTGATGTTGGACTTTGAATTTCTCGCATAAGTCGCAGACATCCTGATTCTTGAATGGTGTCCCATTATTTGAGATAATGGATTGTGGGACACCGTACCGACAAATGAGGTAGTTCAGGATAAAATTTGAGATTTGCTTCCCAATTATGTATGTCATGGGTATGGCTTCCACCCACTTAGTAAAGTACTCAGTTGCAGTTATGATGAATTTATGGCCGTTAGATGAGGTGGGCGTAATTTTGCCAATGAGATCGAGGCCCCACTGTGAAAAGGGCCATGGTGTGACAATAGGATGAAGCTCTTGAGCTGGTGCATGGATGAAGTCCCCATGCTGCTGACATTGTAGACACTTTTTGGCATGATCATGTACTTATCATTCCATTGTGGGCCAATAATACCCCATCCTCAGCAATTTCTTGGCTATGGTCATTCCACTCGAGTGCAAACCACATATACCGTTGTGTACTTCTGTTAGAGCAGTTAATGCCTCCTCAACATTTAGGCAGCGTAGTAGGGTACCTTCTATGCTTCTATGGTATAGGGTATCACCTAGGATGACAAATATGGATGCCTTTTTAACAAAGGTTCGCTTTAGGTTTGAGGGTAAATCGGCAGGTGTGACTCCTATGCGAAGGTATGTATAGATGTCGTGGTACCAAGGGTCACCGGGACCAACGATTTCACATGAATTTTGATTCTGGTACTTCAATGTAGGCACAAGAAGCTGCTCAATCAAGAATTCATATTTTGGAACATTGTGAGGGATGTCTAATAGGGATCCAATTGTTGCCATGGTGTCTACTGCTCTGTTGTTGGTTCTAGGAATCTGCTCAAATGTTATTTCAATGAAAGATTCTTTGAGAGTCTCCACCAATTTCTTGTATGGAGTGAGCTTGTCATCCTTGGTTTGATATTCATTATTGACTTGATTTATGATCAAATGAGAGTGTCCATACACTTTGAGAGCCATGATGTTCCATTGCATTGCTATCTTGAGACCTATAGTCAAAGCCTTGTATTTCACGATGTTGTTGGTGCAAGGAAATGCCAGTTTGTATGACCTTGGTATGCAATCCCCTTGTGGGGTGATGAAGAAGACACCAACTCCTGATCTGTGTTGTGTGTATGAGCCATCAAAGTATAGTTTCCAGTGGTCAGCTATGTTGAGGTTAAAAATGGATTCATCTGGAAACTCTGAGACAAGAGGATTCTCAGAATAAATAGGTGCTTCTGCTAGTTGATCTGCAATAACTTGGCTCTTAATTGCTTTCCACTCTACATACTTGATGCCATACTTTGACAATATCATCACCCATTTTTCCATTCTTCCTGTGAGCATTGCCTTTGATAATAGATACTTGAGGGGGTCAATTTTGGCGATGAGCTTTATCTTGTGTGCCAACATGTAATGTCTAAATTTTTGTGATGCAAACACTACTGCGAGGCATGCTTTCTCGATGAATGAATAGTTTAGCTCATGCCCAACCATTGTCCTGCTAATATAGTAGATAGCCCTTTTTGTTCCATTTTCATCATGCTAAGCTAGGAGAGCTCCAAGGGTTGCTGCTGTTGCTGATACATATAAGATCAATGGTTTCTTTGGGATGGGTGGCATTAAGACTGGTGGTGTCAATAGGTATTCCTTGATTTTTTTGAATGCCTCTTCACATTTTGTATCCCATTTGTATGCTACTCCCTTGTGGAGTAGGTGAGAATATGGGTTCTGTTTGTCCGCTAGTTGTGCTATGAATCTTCTAATGGATTGGAGTCTGCCTTATAGACCTCTCAGTTGCTTTAATGTTTTCAGTGCTTCCATTTCGAGGATTGCTTTCACCTTCGCTGGATCCACCTCGATGCCCCTCATTGACACTATATATCCTAAGAGCTTTCCCGATTGTACGCCGAATACACACTTCTTAGGGTTTAGTTTGACTTTGTATTCCTCTAGTCTATCAAAGATGGTACCTAGGGTTGCTATGTGATCTTTTCTTTTTCTTGACTTAGCTAGAATGTCGTCAACATAGTCTTCAACCATTTTATGAATCATGTCATGGAATATCAATGTCATGTCCCTTTGATATGTTGCTCCTGCATTCTTTAGGTTGAATGGCATCATGTTCCAATAGTAGGTCCCCCATGGACAAGTGAAAGCCATCTTATGTTGATCTTTTTTTTCTATCATGATCTGATTGTATCTAAAAAATCTGTCCATTAGTGATAGCATCTCATGTCCTGCTATCATGTCTACTATCATGTCGATGTTGGGAAGCGGGAAATCATCTTTCGGACATGCTTTGTTTAAATCTTTGAAGTTTGTGTAGATTCTAATGGCTCCGTCAGGTTTTGAAACAGGTACCAAGTTTGATACCCATTCTGGATAATCTATTGGTCATATGAATCCTGCATCTAGTAGCTTTTTCAGCTCCATTTTGACTAATAGAGTGATCTGAGGGTGCATTTTTTGAAGCTTTTGTTTGACCGACTTTGCTTCTGGATACATTGCTAAGTGATGAACCACAGTCTTTGGATCAAGCCCTAGCCTGTCAGAATAACTCCATGCGAAGTTTATTTTCCTTTCCCTTAGGAATGCTGCTAGGATTTCTTGCTCTTCTGATAATAGTGATTCTGCATAGAATGTGATATGTGGGATCTCCTCTGTTCCTAGGTTGACAAGATTGCATTTTTCGGCCAAGACTACAGACTTTTCCTAATGAATAGCTCTTAAAGGAAGATTGAATCCTTCATCCTCGGGCGCCTTAGAGAGGTTTTCACCATTGGATACATCCTTTATTTTTACTTTTTTCTTGTCAGAGAGTGCCACATTGTGGTTTTCACTCAAGGACTTGGATATGATTCTTAGTTTCTCACTTTTGCGACTGAAGGATTCAATTGTTTCCCCATAATAGGCATGTGTGTCCAATTCCATTATAAACCCTACTTTGTGATCTCCATCTGGAATGTTATCACGTAATCCCATGAATTCTGAGAGTGCCTCATCATTTTCAAATGTATCAAGAACCGGTGGTCCTCGTTGGTCATAGTCGATCAGTTGGGGGTATACTAAGCAGATCTCATGATTTTGATGGTTTGTTTCAAAGGATAAGGTACTAATCATACATAGGGTGGTGTCCTCAAATAACCTAGGTAGATTGGTCATGGTATCCTCATCATCACTACTATTATAGACCTCAGTTATAAAGTTATGTATGTCTCTACCTATGGATATTGGTGAGCATACTTCTGCTGCTATTGGTTGAGGAGAAATATTAACCGTTCTAACCGAAGGACTTCGGTCACGTATGGTTATACTCGGAGGGGTACATCCAAGGCCAAGATTTTTTATGGGTCACGTCTCTGGCATGATAGGTATTATGAGCCCATTGTCGTTTTGTCTGAGTCTTTGATTTCTATCATAGCCCATTGCGAGCATCATTTGCAGACCCTTGCTTCGGTTGTCCATTGGTAAATTAACTGCTGGTCTTTCATCTTGATATAGCATGTGTGATGGATCTGCTTCAATAACCTCCTGGCCAAGGTCACCATCTTGTGAGTTCGGGATAGTCTTCAGGAAATGTTTGCGATGTGGAAGCTTGGTTTTCTTGTGGACGTCCTCATGATCTAGGAGATTGTGGTAACTCTCCTATCACAAAAGCATTGTTAGGGAGCTTGTAGCTTCCACAACCATCCTCCTGGATGATAAGCTTGATGTCAGAAATGGTGGGAATGGTGGGAGTGGCGGGTGTCTCTGTCGTAGAAGTGGACGCGAGAGTGGCGGGGTCGATGTATGGTGTGGATGGGCCCTCATCATTTTTTGGCACTTGGGGGATTTTGTAATATTTTGCTTCAAGATTTTTGCAGTATGAGAAAGGTTCGGGGTCTCCATGGATGGTAACTTCTTGTCTGTTATGTGTAAATTTCACACATTGGTGGAAAGTTGATGCTACCGCTTTCATCACATGGATCCATGGATGTCCTAAGAGGATATTATATGGCAAGTCAAGGTACAAGACCTGACAAATGGTTTCCATGATGGTGGGCCCTACTTGAATAGGGAGTTTGATTGTGCCCTGAGACACTCTTTCTTGGTCATCATATGCTCTTATCATGATGCCCTTTCCTTTGTCGATGGAATCTTCTGATATTTTCAACTGCTTGATGAGGCTTAAGGAACATATGTTCAAGCCGGCACCTCCATCCACCAAGACCCTTTTGATTTTTCTCTTATGTACAATGGCTTCTAAATGAAGTGCACGGTTGTGAGATGGTTGGGCAGGGAAATCTTGTTCAGAGAATGTAAGGAGATTAGGCGTAATGATATTTCTGACCATAGCTTGGAATTGCTTTGTATCAAGATCTGTGGGAACAGTGGATGAGGCTAATGCTTCCTCAAGGATCTTCTTATGAGTTGATATTTTTAACAACTCCATGATGGAGATGTGTGCTAGAATTCTCTTAAGTTGATCTAGGACATTATAGCCATTAGGAATGGATCTAGATGTAGGGACTCTGTTTGGTTGGGATGATCCTGCGATGGTTACTTTTTCGCCTCTTGTGGTGACTCCACAATCTTCGGCATGGGTGCCCTTGATGGTGATGACCATGCAGTCTTCATTTAGGGAGGCAACGACTGTTTCATACACATGATTTACATTGCCCTTCCCTTTGTCATTTTTATTCCCTCTATTGCCATGGTTTGACATCGGATTCGTATATATCTTAAGATCTTGATTTCCTATAGGTTGTTCCACGTTTATGATTTTCTTATCGATGAGATCTTGGATGATTTTTTTAAGTCTCATGCAACTGTTTGTGGTGTGGCCTTTGATTTTATGGAATTCGCAGAGTTGATTCTCGTTATACCAAGGAGGTTTGACATCTGGTTCTTGGTAATTCTCAAATGTAGGAGGCTTGATGAGTTTTTCATCAATCAATTTTTTCATTATGTACTCAAGTGGTTCCCCCAAAGTGGTGTATTTTTGTTTGGGATAAATTTTGCATTGAGGTGGTCCCCTTTGGTCATTGAGATTATTGATGGTTGGATTGTTGTTAGGTTGGTGTGTTGTGTGATGAGTGTTTTGGTGTTGTGTTTGGATTTTTGGTGTGGGTGTATGTTGGCGAGGGGCACTAATGACCACCTTGGCATCAACGACACCATCATTAGTAACATTTTTGTTCCTTGCCCATGTACGAGGTTTTTCGTTGTAATTGGATGGTGGGTGGTTGTTTTGTTGTTTGTGGTATGATGCTAATTCTGCGGGTTGAGTCACAAGGGCTCTTTCGATGCTAAGCGCCTTGGGGATCAACTGATCATATGTGGTGATGCCCTGAACCTTGAGATGAAATGCCAAACAACCTTCAAGGTTGGCTATGATGGTGCAAACTTCTTGTTCTTCTGGCATGGTCCACTTGCTCCGATTGGCCTTGGATTGCCATCGTTGAAGGAATGAAGCGAAAGATTCACCCTTTCCTTGTTTCAGAGCTGAGAGTTCTTCGAGACTAACATCCATTGCAATGTTGCATGCATAATTTTTAATGAATGCATCCCTAATTTCTTGGAATGTTCTAACTCCTGAAGGTAAGCGAGAGAACCATTCTATAGTGTGGCCTGCCAAGCTCCTAGGAAATAGCCGCATTAGATAAGTATCGTCATATGTGACCTCCATGCAATGAACCTGGAATTCCCTGATGTGATCTTCAGGGTTTCCCAACCCTTGACATTTATCAAATTTGGGGATTTCAAATCCCTTGGGGAATGGTTTCATTACTAAGCTCCTATCAAATGGATAGGGACAAAAGTTGCTTGGTGTTTTGGTTGTTCGTCCTGATTGAAGGTCAGGCACTTGTTGCGAGAGAAACCTGAGTTGTGTCATCACATCATTTTGTAGATTAGGGGGTGGGATGAAAGTGTTTTGGGGTGTTTCAATCGTGGGTTGGATGGGTGGGTTGGTCAATGCATTGTTCAATGGTATCTATATGTTTTGGTGAGCGAGGTAGGCTTCCACCTGCTTTTGTATGAACAATGCTTGTTGTTGATCTTGTTTTTGTTGTGCTAAGATTTGTGCTTGTTGTTGCGCTTGTTGTTGTTGTGCTTGCTGTTGTTCCAACAACGCTTATTGTTGTGCTACCAATTCTGCTACTTCTTACTACTCTTGATATTGCTTTATTGCTTGCCGATATGCTTGCAATTGCACTACTTGTCTTTGTGCAAGAAGTTGTGCTTGATATTGAGCTTGTTGTGCCTGATATTGAGCTTGTGCTTGAGCTTGCGCTTGTGTTGCTTGTTGCTGCAATAAAAGTTGTGCTTGAGCAGCCTTCTATACTTGCAATGCTTGCACAGCTTGTGCAGCTTGGGCGGCTTCTTGTTGTTGTTGTTGCAATAAGGCTTGGGCTTGTTGCACTTGTAAGGCGGCTTGGGCTACTTGGGCAGCTTGCACAGCTTGAGCAGCTTGCTGAGTAGCGAGTTGTTCAACTTTTTGTTTCTGAACTTATTGGTATCCTCTTTGGAAAGCAGCTTGCAATGCCGCGTCGTATTGGCTTGATGTGGTGGAAGTTGGTGGTGGTGGATTTGGTGGTGGATTTGGAATGGTGTTCGTGAGGGTGGTATTGGTGTTTTGCGTGATGGATGGTGTTGTTGATGTGATTGGTCCTTGAGAAACCATGCTTTGTGATGTCAAGGGGGTATTTGAGTATGTTGCAATTGCTTGTGCATTTGTCGTCTGTTGTTGCGATATCAACGGAAAATTTTGAGCATATGGTATAGTGCTTTGATTGATATTTGGGATGTTGTTTTGATCGACACTTGGTAGAGGGGGAAGCCCTAAACCAAGGAGTGGTGTGGATGATAATGGAAATGGTGGGAGAGGTGGAAATGTAAGGGGTGTTAGTTGTTGTGAAAATATCGTGGTGTCAAATATGCCCCCTGGTCCAAACATATCTCCCTCTTCTTGCAAATTTGTGAGAAGAGGTGTTTGAGGTGTTGCATGAAAAAATGATGATGATGGATCATGATGGAAGGTGAGAGGAACATTTTTGTGTAATGGGTTTTGGGGTATATTTTGTTCCAAGGCGGTGTTTGCATCTAAGTTTTGATTATTAACTAGTGGGTGTGCTTGAAGAGCATTGAGAAATGCATTTCCCTTGTTAACGTTGGGTTGGGTTGGAGCAAAATATGTCATGATTTGCAGAATTTTTTGTGTGATGTTTTGAGATGGGGGTGTAGATGAAATGGGAATGGTGGATAAGATTGGAGGAAAAGATGTCTCCACTATAGTACTCACATCAAAATCCGAAGGTAACTTGGCCCCTTGTTTTGCTAGTTCAAGCATGTATAACAAGGCGTTGAGCCTCATCATGATGTTGATGATTTTATGGTTGTCCGGATTTTGGAGCTTTTTAGTCATTTCCTCGCAAGACATTCCAAAGGTAAGGTCTTCTCCTTGGTTTTCTTCTTGTAGACTTTGCGATGATGAGAGGGTCAAAGGATTACTTGATTCGGCGGGATTCATTTCTATGTTTGTTTGGCTAAGATCGCTTGAAGCAGGTGTTTCTTTGTTGGCTTCCATACTCTTCTTGCATTGAGATCTAGTTAGAACCATAAAACAAGGATCAATTTTCAAGAATATGGGAGATGAATCTCTTAATTCTTTGGATCGATCTTTATTTTATGTCCAAAGTAGAAAGTTTTAGGATGTCTTGAGGATCAAAGGTGATGATATGGTGATGATGTGAGGGATGGATAATGTGGATGTTATGGTATTTTGATCAATCTTGATGAGAGATTGCTAGGATTTTTGGACTTTTAGATATGTTTCATATATATATATATATATATATATATATATATATATATATATATATATATTTATTTTGAGTTTGTCCTTGATTTTGATCATTTTGATTTTGAACAAAAAGACCCTAAGATGTTTGATGATGATCTAAGGGATAGCTTTGTTCAAGAGATGATGATTTGAATATGTGTGGGGAGAAGGATGCATCTACCCATACCTATCCAAACAATATGATAGTTTCACTAAACATATGAAGAAGGATTCATCCACATATACTAAGCTAAACAAGATGACTTTGATGACTTTGACTAAGCATATGCAAAAGGATGCATCTACACATACCTAGCCAAAAGGTGATTTTGATAATGTTTTCAAGGATTTAGTCTCAAGGATTTGATGATGTTTGATTTTTCCAAAAGGCCTAGCATTTAAAGGATGATTTCAAGATTTTCCAAAAGGTGATGGTGAGATGATGTTTGTTTTGCGGGATGGATGAAAAATATTTTGATTTGCTTTGATCCTAAGATGAACCTAAAAAAAAAGACACTTTGTTTGCCTAGACCTAGGTATTGAAGAGCATACAAATGCTTCCTATAGACCTTTGTGACCAAGAAATGATTTCTTTTGAACATTCATTTTCGGATTTCCTACCAATGATTTTTGCTTTGGGATTGTGAGTCTTCAACACATATGAAAGTTCATTTTTCTTAGCTTTGCTTAATGGCTTTATTTTACCAAAAACACTTTCTTCAATTAGTTTTTCAAACTAAGATGTCCAATATCTTAATTTCTTCAATCCCCACAAGATATGTTATGTGGAAATTTAATGAATTTAAGGCAAGGGTTTTCCTATCATTTACTTAAGGAGACAAATCGAGATATAATCCAATGTTTAGAAACCTCTAAGGACGTGAATCCCAAGGGAAAGCAATAAAATATAGATTGAGTCAATGGTATTTGTCTCCAAAAGGGTTTGAAGTTTGGATGATGTTTAAGTGTTTGTTTTTGAGACGTTTTCGATCAAGCAATGCATTTTGTAACCCAAAAATAAGTGCAATCCTATGGATGTGTAAGACAATATTTGTTGGATTCCCACTTGGACAAGTCCAGCTATGCTTATCTTTAGTGAATGGTTAGATGCTTGACCCCACTGGCTCCCCTCCACGACAGTCACTTATACAGGGCAGCCAAGCATCAACACCCATGAAACTCCCATGGCATGTTTTCCATTTCTACTAAAAGACTGTCAAAAGTGTGGGGTGGCTTCAGAACGACCATTCTTGCACCAACAAATAGATTAAAGGATTTTGGAAAATTCTAGCACATGGGTTTTAATAAGGACTTTTCGTTCGTGGAGATTGACCCATACGACAAGAGTCCCCTTTCAGATCCATCTTGTCAGAATCAATCGTGTGATATTGGTGTTTCTTCCAATATCCACATTTATATCCCAATTGGAAATACTCTTGGCTTTAGAGTGTTACCGGTTGAGTCATTCCCTTGGGTGAGTACTTTTTCCCCAAGGCAGGCCCTCTAGGATAAACAAAAGCGAATGAAGAACACTATTCGTAACTCGATCAATCCTTGTTGGCAACAAGGAGAGAGAATATACGCAACAATGCCCCCACTCACACTCGCACAAGATATTGTTCAATTTTAAACCCAAATCGAAGTGTGGAGGTGATTGCTTTGTCTCACCCTAAAGTCATGAAAAAGGCCTTTTGATTCTCAAGATGGCTATAAAGCGCGAGAGAAGCGCATACATCCTTTTTCAATGGCTTTAGTTTAAGTAAGCTTTCACGAAAAACAAAGTTGCACTTGTTCTTTTTAAATCCACAAAGCAAAATGTGAGTTCTTTTTAAGCACCAAAACACAAGTGGAAGATACCTTGTTCATTTGTTAATCCAAGAAACAAAATCTAGTAAGTTGTGATCCTAAAATTCATTTTAGCCTTTGCAAGAAGAAATTGAAAAATTATTTTTAAGCCCAAACAAAAATTAGTGTCCTAAGAATAAAAGGATAACAATTTCATGAAAAAGTGTTAAGCAAACACTAAAGTGTTTAAAAACACTTTGATTTGATGAAACATCCTCCTCACGCTTCTCCCTTCTTTGTTCTCGATTTCCAACCTACAAGGAAGAAAAACCAGTCAAATTCTGGAAAATACATAAATTAAACAGTAGAAAACAAAAGACAAATTAATCATAAATCAAAAGCACGTGTTAAAATTAGATTTTCCCTTTTTATTGTCTTCTAGCGTCGCAACTCATAACTGCGTCGCAGTTTGATTTCTGAGCGGTGCCCTCACAGCGCCGCTTACCAGTCAGCGGCGCTCTGTGTCGGGACAGAGAGCTCAACTGCATCGCACTTTTCACCCAATGTCACAGTTTCCTTCCAGCATCACAGTTTTTAAATTTTTGAAAATTCCTGCAAGTCAACGAGTCCAACGACAAAGTTTGAAATTCAAATATTTTGGCAGGACGAGTCCAGCGTCACAGTTTTAGTTTCGAGCGGTGCTATATAGCGACGTTGAGAAGTCAACGGTGCCAAAATAGCGACACTGAGCTCCCATCGTTGGAATTTTTTGTGTGAGGAAAAATGCAGAAATTGTGGGAAAAGATGAGAAATGATGATATCCAACCCTCCTTCTAGCGCCAAATGTGTGAACCCCAACTTTGGTACCTGCAAAACAACAAGAATAAACGAGTTAGACAAGAGATTGCAAGCCAAAACAAGGATTCCCCATGAAATCCATTTACAACATTCAAACTAGGAAGAAAGTATTAAAGAACACAATGGAAATGATAAAACAAAGATTGAATCCTAATTAGATGTGCAAACTCATGTTCCCATGGGGGAATTGGTGTCAATTTGATGTGAAAATTGGCCCTTTCCCAATTCCTAAGATGCAAGCTTGATATGTTGAAGATGATTGATCCACTTTGATGGTGAAAGATGAGAGCTCCAAGCCAAAATCTGCAAAAAACCTAGCTAAGAACTCAAGATTGATGGATGAAAGTGGCTAAATATTTTAGCATAATAACTTTGCATAAATTGTAGATGATGAAAATGAAGGATGAGCTCTTCATTTATAGAATGCTAAGATGGATGAATGTCCAAATTTGAGCAATGTGGGACTAACATTCATCCAATGGTATGATGCCACTTGTCAATCTATGAATGGATGAAGGATGTGCAAGATTTGGGGTTTGTGCCAATAAATGCATAATTTTGAATTTCAAATTTGTTGAAATGACATGCAAGAGGGAAGGGAAAATGCAATAAATGCCACTTGGCTCAAGGAAAAAGGACATGTAAGATGAATTTATTACCTTGTTGGATGTACATGTTGACTTGGAATTTTTGAATTCAAATTGAGAGAATATTCCAAAAGATGCCTTGTGAGGAAAATAAAGATTTAATAAATGAATTAAATCTATTTTCATGTGCAACTTGCATTATCTAGAGCATGGGACATGAGATGAGATTAAATTAATCAAGGGTTAACTAATTTAATGAGAAAGGTTAGGTGATGTGACCTATTTGACTCAAATTTATGGATTTATTTAAATCAAATAAGAGAGGCATATGATAAGAGATTAATTAAATAAAGATTCTGATTTATTTAATTAAAAGAGATGGTGTTAGATTAAATCAAATAAGGTTTTAATTTATTTAATTTAGTGGATAGACTTTAGAGATTTAATCAAATAAATTGATTATTTAATTAAATAGGGATAATTAGATCAGATGGATTGATTTAATTAACAAAAGAGATTGACTTAATTAGATAAAATGATTTATTCAATTAAGAGAGGAATATTGATGAATTTAATTAGATAAGGAGATTTGATTAAATGGTTAGACCGGGGGATGATTCAGGAAGAAACGATGTTAGTAAGTCAGGATCAAATGCAAAATGTCAATTAGTATATTTTACGTGTCTACAAGCACTAGATTCCCTTACAAGAGCCTCATCCATGATGATAAACAAAAAGGGTGAGAGAGGACCACCTTGTCTAATTCCTCTAGATGCCTCAAAGAAACCTTTTGTAGTACCATTCACAATAATTAAAAATCTAGGTCTAGCAATATAATTGAAAACCTAATTTACCCAACTTCTATCAAACCCAAAATCCTGTAACACTTTACACAAGAACCTCCAATCCACCTTATCATATTCTTTTTTGATGTCTAATGTCAATAGAATACTTTTATTTTTTGGTTATTTGAATAGAGTGAATGGATTCCTATGCAATGATTCCCCCCTCCAAAATTGACTTCCCAAGGACAAACCGAAATTATTCCTCAAAAATTATCTTTAACCAAAATATTTTTATTCTATTTACTATTACTTTCATCATAGTTTTGTATAGAGTTTTATAGGGGGATATGGTTCTAAAATCATCTAATGATGATGGTTTCTCCTTTTTAGGAATCAAAGCAATGAAGGTATTAATCATCTCCCTTAGGACCACTCCTAAGCTCCTTGATTATTTTATTATTGCAATCACTTCATTGCCCATAGTGCTCCAACACTTTTGAAAAAAGTGAGTAGGAAACCCATCCAATCCAGGTGCAACTAGAAGGTTACAACCTTAATCTCTTCTACCATAAATTTTCTCATCCACAACTTATTCTACCCTTCATCAACCAGCCATGGAATAACACCCAAGAGCTAATTTTATGCTATAATACTTGATCCACCTATGTTATTTAGAAAATTTTCAAAGTATGTGACTGCTCCCCAACAAATGCCCTCATGAGGAGCTTTAATAATTGAGCCATTAACTCTCTGTAGATTTGTTATTCTATTGATTTTTCTTCGAGACTTAGTGTTATGGAAATATTTAGTGTTCTTATCCCCTTCCGAGATCTAGATATCCCCATATTTTTGATGCCAATAAACTTCCTCTTTCACCTACACCTCTTCATATTCCTTTAATAACTCCTTTTCCTTCATAAACCTTTCATTTTTTATTCCTGTAAATAGGACCACTTTATTTAGAGTTGTTAATTCTTCTTCCAACTTGCATTTGGTTTTAAATATAGTTTTGAAATGGGTCATGTTCCACTCTTTTAGCTGATGCTTGAGAAGTTGCAATTTTGATACTACCCCAAACATTTTGGTGCCCTCAATTTTCAACTTGTTTCACCAATTATTAATCGGTCCTAAAAGGTTTTGATCCTTGAACCACATGTTTCCAAATTTAAAGGGGCACCTCATAGGTTTCTTTTCACCCATGATTTCCAACTTAATGGGATAGTGATCAAACCCTAATTGGGAAAGAATACTACCTTCAAGGGTGAACGAAAAAGTACCCAAATCACCTTTGAACATAAATATGTCTAGTTTTTCTGCAATATGGCTTAATACCATCTTCTTATTAGTCCACATGTACTTTCCATTTTCCAATTTAATTTTTAAAAATATTGTTTACCCTAACAAAATTTTCAAACATTTGTGATTGGTACTTCCTTTGCACACCTCCCATTTTATCCTCATTGTACAATATTTCATCAAAATTGTCCCCTAAAATTCAAAACTCAAAGGAGTCCCTACAAAAAGTCTCCAAGATCTAACCACAAATTCCTTTTTTTGATGCAACTCGAGGGGCCATATATACTGATTAATGTGAAGACCAAATTTGATGATAAACTTCTCACCTTGCAAGATATCCAATGGCTATTTCCCCCTACCTTTTCTAGATACACTACTTGGGGTCTCCAATAATAATTAGACCCCTAGAGGATCTTGAAGATTCCACACACTCAGTGTTCCACATTTTGCATTTTTTCTTTAACAATTCCACTTCTGTATTGCTTAATTTTGTCTCTTGAAACATGAAGACATCAACCATCAATTTCTCCATGTAGTGCCTTAGAAGGAACTTTTTGTTAGGGTGTTTAAGACCCTAACATTCCATGATATGATCCTCATTGCTCCCGATAAGGGTAATTCCCTTCCTTGATCTTAGCATCATGGTGATTTTTTGCTAGCCCTCCACATTACCATCCATGGCTCTTTTTTTTTGTATTTGAAAACCTATCTTTCCTCCTTCCTTCCCCATAATCTAGTGACTTCCTTGCCTTATTACTTGGTTTAATCCCATTTCCCCTAGGCCATCAAGTTAGTTGGAGGGTCTGCATTATCTTTCAGTAAACTTGGCTTTTCTACCCCCTCTAATTCCTATACCTCACCCTCTTCTAGAGGATCATTTTCCTTTAGTTCTTGACCCTCCTGACTGCTACTGTCATCATTTTCTAGGTTTCAATTCATTGATTTTTCCTTCACAAGGGCTGCATATCCCATCAGTTTGCATCCAACTTCCATGATTTCCTCCAAATCCATGAATTCCTTTCTAGTCCCTTCTTCTTATGGGTCCATGGACCATCCTATATCCCCTTCTGATACCTTTGTTACAGCTAAAGCTTCCTCCTTTGCATTTTCAGGCCAACCCTTCTAATGTTGGGTGGTTTTCTCAGGCTCCTATCCTTGACCTATCCCAACCAAAGGAGTTGTCTCACTATTCACAACTCTGCTTCCTAACCTAGCATAATAGCCCATACTAGGTTCAATCACCAGTTTCATGGATTTAGGTTTTGGGAAAGTGGGAACCTTGCTAGCCGAGGAATCGCATTCTATTTCCCAGTACCACCTACCCTCCTCTATGATAATTTCTAGCTCGTCTAGACATGTGTTATCCAAGTTAATTTCTACATAAATTCTTACTTGGGTTTTCATTTCTCCATGAAGTAAAGATTTTTCCACCTCAATGTAGGCACCCAATTCATTACCAATCAAACTTAAGACCTCCTCATCCCAATATTTTGAGGGTAGGTTATGTAGATTAAACCATGCTTTTATTCTATCCATTTCGTGTTTATGAGGGTTGAAGTTTGGTTCTCACTCTTTAATGTAAAACCTTATTCCATCCATTTGCAATAGTTTTTTATACATAATGCTTGTTTCAATTGTGGTGTTGGGTATAAGACCAAAAAAAAATTGTAGGCCAAAAATTTGATACATACCTCTTTTCTCCATTGGCCTCACCACCACCAATCTCTTAGCAGGACATCCACCCCCCCACTTTGCAAAAAGGGCTCACTCTTTGAACACTTCCTTGAAATTTCACAGGGTTTTAGTAGGAATGGTCATTGCTTTTCCATTTTTCCTAGGTTACTTGAAATAAATCCCTTTTCCAAGCTCATCTAGGCCTCTCTTGCACACCTTCGTGATTCCTCTCCACAAGATCCTTGATCCCTAAGTTCCTTCTTTTGTTAAGGATAATTGCATTTCACTTCAATGGAAAAGTGGGGCACTTTCCTAACAAGGTCATCAACCTCTTGGTGCTTCCATGGATTCCATCTTGGAGGCTTCCCCTTCCATTGATGAGGTAATGTTATCGATATATCCCCCTCATTTTTAATCAACCGACCATATTGGCCATAGTTTATAGGCTTCTTGAATGGAGGCATGGAGTGATTCATTGGTTTCCTAGAAAGAGGTCTCTAATCATACCATTGTTGGGGTGAAAAACGTTCTCTATAAGATTTTTGTTGGGATAATTATAATCTCTTTCCCTAAGTTTAGTCCCACAGGTGTGACCCCAATTGTTAGGGTGATACCAGAGCCATTTGGGGGCCTCCGACTAGGATCCCTATCAAGGCGCCTATTGGTTCTACCATGCTAGAACTTTTATGCCCAACAGAATAACATCAACGTCATATGCATGGAGACTATCTAGTATGTTTTGATTTCACCATCGAGCTAGATCCACACCAATGCCAACCCTTTCTACCACTAGACACTCCTCCATGATGCTAGTCCTCTGATGAAGCTACTCCATTGGCCATTCCTACTTTGTAGCAGTTGCCCACAAACCTGTATCACACACCATTTTTTATAGTATAATATTAAATAAGATTTGATATATATTTTAATTGGTTATATTAAATTATAATAATATGTTATATTATTATATTTTTGTCATCAATTTTTTTGATTTATTATTATTCAAATTAAAAATTTAGAAACTAAAATTTATTTTTTATCAAAATGAATAACACTAATTTATATTAAAGATATGAACATTTCTAGATTGGATAGTTCAAATATTTTTATTTTTATTATAGATTGAGTTAATTTTAAGATTATGGTTTAGAATTTATTGTTTGTTCTAGGGTTAGGGTTATGAGACATAGGGTTAGGTTTAAGGTTAGGTTAGGATTTAGGGCTTATGGTTATGTTTAGAGTTACAATTATGGTTTAGATTAGAGATGGGATTAGGGTTAGGGTTTCTAGTTATAGTTAGGGTTAGAATTAGGATTATAGTTTATGGTTAGGGTTAGGGAAAAGTTAGGGGTATGATTATGGTTAAAAACTTAGAGTTTAAAGTTAGATTTATTATTATGGTTAGTGTTAAGATTATGGTTAGGGTTAGAGATGGGTTTAGGGTTAAAGGATAATGGTTTAGGATTTATTTTTAGGGCTAGGGCTAGGGTTAGGTCATGAAAAAAACTAATTACCAAAAACTTATATTTATTTTTGAATCACAATTTTTTATAGGAGGCTTCTCTCTTACACTTCTAGGGTTTTTCACCTAAAAGGAGAAAGGTATCCCACAAAACTTGGAGGTTCACTAAAGACTAATGCTAGTATGATTGGAGTATGTCTAAATGCAATGTACTGAATGCAAAGAAATGATAAAAGATGATGAATATTGTTGCAAAACCTAAGATATGCAAGTTGTTTGAAAACAAAGTGATGTATGCAAAATGACCTAAGAATAAAAGTAAACAATAACAAAAATGAATAAGATTGGAGAGGTGCACCTAGAAACTAAAATGTGGTGTAGAGAGGCTCTAGAATCTTGCAAATTTTGTTGTTGAATCCAATTGGGACACTTACACCAAGCTGGGTGACTCAGTCCTATTTCAACGAGATTCTGTCAAAACAAGTTTCTGCCAAATTGGTACTCAAAAATGTAAAAATCATTTTTCAGGCCTGGAAGTGGGACTAATTTTCCATAGATGGCGAATTAGTCCACTTGGGTATCCCAAGAAATTCAGGATAGGAATATGTAGCTTTCGGTCTGCACTTCCCTTCCTAATAGGTGTCTAGTTCAGATTCTATAGAAAATGGGCTGAAAGAGGTCTCCAAGCTTAAATTAGGGCTTTGTTGACTTGAATGACTTTGATGGATTGTTGACCACTTTTTTACACCTTGCTCTTTGACAAATCTATATACACAACTTGCAAACACACATGCAAAGAGGGGGGAAAGGGTTAAGGGTTAGAGAATAGGGGTTTGCCTTGGTCAAACCCCAATTTGGTAATCAAACCCTAGAAAATGAGATGAAATAGAAAGAGAATGATGAATGAACAACATGCAATGTCACAACTCACCAAACCCTTGATGTTGAAATATTAAGATATGCAACAAGATGCTCCAATGGATGCTTGAGACTTGTGAATAATAGTAAGCTAATGTGTGAATGAATGCACTAAACTAATTGGGGGTGAAAATGAGAGGAAAACCCTTTATTTATACTTGATTTTATAATATTTCTTGAAAATAACACATCACAGGCTGACCTTAAGGTTAAGAGAATAAAATCCTACTAGAAAATTAAAATTATTTTGATTTTTGTGCCCAGTGGGACTAAGTCGCCCCAGGTGGCGACTTGGTCCCACCAAGGAAATTTTACTAGGTGCCAGGGATTAAAATGTATTTAATATGGTTTAATGGGAATATTCTCAAAAATACACTTAAGTAGGCTCAAAAAGTGTATTAAGGGGTCATTTAAACATAAGAAAGGGTTGAATTTAGTGATGACAACTCTAGAAAAGTGTGAGAGTTTGTTACAACACTTTGAAATAAGACTTGGTAAGTGATAAAAAGGGGTTATTTAAGTGAATTATAATGAAAGGGTCCTAGAAAAGTGTGAAAGTGGGTTACAACACTTCACAACACTTTTACAAGACATCCTAGAATTCTTAATGATCCTCAAGGGTCCAAGACCTAATGTGAATGTGTTGACTACATTACAACATTAAATCTTGGAAAAAATTAAGCCAAAGTCCATGAGAGAGACTCAAGTGAGCGTAAAAATGTCCAACTATACATTTTTTGGTGACACATTAAGGCCCCACTTTAGTGAGAGGATGAACTTGCTTCAATATCACACTAAAGTAGCCCAACAAGCACATCAAGAGGGATCCAAATGCACTAATGCTTAGTGAGATGAGACAAAAACAATCAAAAGGGATGATCAAGGCCCCCAGGATCAAGATTCCATGGCAAACCAAACATTAGCACAAAGGAAGAATGATGAAAAGGAATGAAAGAGAGCAATCAAAAAGAAAGAAAGTCAAATCAAGCTTTGATCGTTTGTTCATCCTGTTGTGGATTAGATCTAGGCTATTTGTCTAGAAAAAGGAATGTATACTCACTCTGAGGTGACAAAACTCATGGTTGTCCACCGGGTGAGAAGTCCTAAAAGGTGAGAAACATGCACTCATGGTTGGTATGCACTCACACACATGTAGGTGGCTATGGGGAAAATTCATGCCTCAGAATGGGCTTCCTGCTCAACCATACTAAAGTTATACCTCCTAATAACTTTAATAAGGCGCCATAAAATAAAATGACATTTCAAGCTTCATGAGACAAGAAAAGCTTTGTATCTTTAGAACTCATGAACAAACACGATTGCACCACAAGAATGCAAGTTGTGTTATGCAAGGTGGCCTTATAACAAATGCAAAATGCAACATGCAAAAGGATGTTCAAAGGAGTCTTGCTTAGTTCATGCGAGGTCTTTAACTTAGGTAACATTGTGTCTAATGTTTCCAAGAGAGGACCAATCAAATAATAGAAGATTCTCAACTTAGGGGATGTAGTGTGTTGCATCAGGCCACTAAGAGGAATGTAATATGCTAAGATAAATCATGCTCAAGAAGGACATCATACCCAATGTCATCCACAAAGTAACAAAATGCATCGTATGAAGTAACAAGGCTGCACAAAGAAGCATGAAAGAAGGAAAAAATGCAAATGAATAATGCCATTGTATGCCCCCACTTTAAAGGAATTTCTAAACACCATACTGTGAATAATTACTTTAAAGTAGAAAATGAACAATGCAAACAGAAAGAAGACATGAGAGCCAACTTGGAAAGCCCTTATGCCAAGTCATACATTTCTGAGTAAGGATACGTCATGTGAGAGAAAAGAAAAAGGAAGGAGTTTCCCCCAAAATGAAAAAACAAAACACATGAGGGATCTATGGGTTTGGGGTCAGTATGTTCTTTGTTGCAATGTTTTATAAAGAGCTCAAAATTGTCATCATTCCTTGAATACATAGAACTAGAAGAATGACACAAAGAGAGCGAAAAACAAAAAAACATGGAAGAGACATAATATGTCTCGACACTTTGCATCATCTCCAAAAGGAAAACAAAAGAAAAAAGAAAAAGAAAAAGGAAAATATTTTGGGTCAACATGAAGGAGACATTGTGGTCTTAATGCCTTGGGTCATCCCCAAAAGGAAAAGGAAAGCAAAAGACAACATGAAAGAGACGTTGCAGTCTCAATGTCTTGCATCATCCCCAAAAGGAAAAGGGTCCTTTTGGGTCACATGAAAGAGACGTTTTGGTCTCAATGCCTTGTGTCATCCCCAAAAGGAAAAGGCAAGCAAAAGACAAAAGAAAAAGGGGCCTTTTGGGTCAACACGAAAGAGACATGATTTCAATGCCTTGTGTCATCCCCAAAAGGAAAAGGCAAGCGAAAGACAAAATAAAAAGGTAAAGAAAAAGGGGCCTTTTGGGTCAACATGAGAGAGACATTTGGTCTCAAAGCCTTGCATCATCCCCAAAAGGAAAATTCAAGTGAAAGAAAAAATAAAAAGAAAAAGGTGAAAGCGATGTACGACATATAGAAAAATGAAGGTACAAATAGAGGAATGTCACAAAGAGAGAGAACATCAAACGACACATCATGGGGGAATGCATTACGCACATGCCAACACACAAAAGAAAATGCAAAAGACTAGTAAGGAAAATGCAAGTCAACTGTTGAGCAAGTTATCTACCTCCCAATCTCAATTGGTATAAGCAAAAGGTGAATAACGCAGCTAAGGGACAACGAAAAATGCATTACTAGGACAAGGCTAGCAACTTCTTGCCCCCACTGAGTGCAAGACAAGAATGAGCTGAGACAGGTGATGGGAAGGGGTAATGTAATAGTGAGAAGAGAATGTTCTACAACTATTACATGATATGAACAATGCAGAACATTAGCATCTTTAGGATATATCACCAACCTATTCATAGGTGGTAATAATATGAGTCTGTTGTTTAGAAATATCTGTAATTTCCTTTCACATTCAGGTGGTGGATGAAGATGAAACTTTAGTTTTTGTAACTTGTAAGGCCTCTTGCATTTACTAGATTCTCCAACCTCTTAAGACAATATTAGGGTAGGAGGTCCTGAGATGATTTTATTGTTGTCCTTGTTATCGTGATGAGTTAGTGATTATTCTTTAGGAAGAAGGACATTTAGATCAGGAGGGGAATCAAAGATTATCATGCCATCATCACAAAGTCTCCAATATGCTAAAGGAGGCTTGTTTTCATGAGGAGGATCTTGATATCCTAACCTAGTTGTGTTTTCATCTTTTGGATTTTGTTCTAAAAGTTTATGAATGTCATGTTCATTTGTTGTGTCACATCCTTGTTTGCTTAAAATGGTAAAACCTTTGCCATAAGTTTCTTCAAGGTTGATTGGGGTATTTGTAACTTGGTTATCATAAAATGGTTGAGGGGTTGTTTGTTTAGAGGAACTAGGTCCACTTGATGGAGGGAACTTAGTTCCTTCATTTGTTTCAAGATGTAAGTAACCAAACATATCAGGAGGTGAGACTGTAGGAAGGTTTTGTTGTTTCATGGATGGATAAAAGGATGCATTAGCTTCAAGGTTGTCAAGGAATTCATTTAAGAACTTATTCATGTTGTTATCATCTTCTCCAATGATATCAACATCATGAGGAGTTGAAGGAGCATGGGGAAGCTCAAGGTGATTAGGATCAGTTCCAATGGCATAGTTTGACATGTCAACTAAAGATTTTAATGACATCCAAAACTTATTAAAACAAAAAGCCATGATGCAAAGGAATGAAAGAAAACTAAATGGAATAAAACAATAAATTTGGAAATTGTGAAAAAATACAATAACGAAAAATAGAGATGCAAAAAATACTCAAAAAATGCCAAAAATTATAGTGTAAAATATGCAGGACTAAGTCGCCTAGTGTGGCGAATTAGTCCCAGTGGTGATTTTTTGGGGATTTTTTAGAAATTTTAAATGTAATTTTATGTTTTCCAGATGTTCAGATGCAACTATAGTATGAAAATGTAGATTTTTTGGAATTTTTAATGAAATATAATGCAAAAATGTAAGCTATATGAGCTTTTCACTAATGCAATTTGGAAAACCCTACGATGCAAATTAAATAATGCAAAATCTAATACAATGTTGATGCAAGGTATTCCTTGAAATCAGAAGTAGGATGTTCTAAATATGGGTTCACCAAAATGAACCACATTTTTTTGTAGGAGGCTTCTCTCTTACACTTCTAGGGTTTTTCATCTAAAAGGAGAAAGGTATCCTACAAAAACTTAGAGGTTCACTAAATAATAATGTTAGTATGATTTGAGTATGTCTAAATACAATGTCTCAAATGCAAAGAAATGATAAAAGATGATGAATATTGATGCAAAACCTAAGATATGCAAGTTGTTTGAAAACACAGTGATGTATGGAAAATGACCTAAGAATGCAAGTAAACAATAACAAAAATGAATAAGATTGGAGAGGTGCACCTGGAAACTAAAATGTGATGTAGAGAGGATCTAGAATCTTGTAGATTTTGTTGTTAAATCCAACTAGGACACTTACGCCAAGCTAGGTGACTTAGTCCTATTTTGGGGAGATTCTGTTGGAACAGGTTTATGCCAAATGGGTACCCAGAAATGTAAAAATCATTTTTCAGGCTTGGCAGTGGGACTAATTCACCACAGATGGTGACTTAGTTGACCTAGGAATCTTGGGAAATTCAGGATAGGAATCTGTAGCTTTTGGTCTACACTTCCCTTCCTAATAGGTTCTTGGTTTAGATTCTACATAAAACAGGCTAAAAGAGGTCTTCAAGCTTCAATTAGGGTTTTATTGACTTGAATGACTTTGATGGATTGTTGACCACTTTTTAACACCTTTATTTTTGACAAATCTACATACAAGACTTGCAAACACACATGCAAAGAGGGGGAAAATGGTTAAGGGTTAGAGAATAGGGGTTTGCCTTGGTCAAACCCCAATTTGGTAATCAAACCCTAGAAAATAAAATGAAATAGAAAGAGAATGATGAATGAACAACATGCAATTTCACAACTCACCAAACCCTTGATGTTGAAATCTAAAGATATGCAACAAGATGCTCCAGTGGATGCTTGAGAATAGTGAATAAAAGTAAGCTAATGTGTGAATGAATGCACTAAACTAATTGGGGGTGAAAATGAGAGAAAAACCCTTTATTTATACTTGATTTTACAATATTTCCCAAAAATAACACATCACAGGCCGACCTTAAGGTTAAGAGAATAAAATCCTGCTAGAAAATTAGAATTATTTTGATTTTTGTGCCCAGTGGAACTAAGTCACCCTAGGAGGCAACTTGGTTCCCACCAGGGAAATTTTACTGGATGTTAGGGGTTAAAGTGTATTTAATAAGGTTTAATAGGAATATTCTCAAAAATACACTTAGGTAGGGTCGAAAAGTGTA
Organism: Sequoia sempervirens; assembly: GCA_007258455.2. Lineage (NCBI taxonomy): Eukaryota > Viridiplantae > Streptophyta > Pinopsida > Cupressales > Cupressaceae > Sequoia > Sequoia sempervirens. Next base: position 506,851,955 of record VDFB02271358.1, read on the forward strand.
TTAAGGGGTCATTTAAACATAAGAAAGGGTTGAATTTAGTGATGACAACTCTAGAAAAGCATGAGAGTTTGTTACAACCCTTTACAACACTTTGAAATAAGACTTAGTAAGTGATAAAGAGGGGTTATTTAAGTGAATTATAATGAAAGGGTCCTAGAAAAGTGTGAAAGTAGGTTACAACACTTTTACAAGACATCCTAGAATTCTTAATGATCCTCAAGGGTCCAATACCTAATGTGAATGTGTTGACCACATTACAAGATTAAATCTAGGCAAAAATAAAGCCAAAGTCCATGAGAGAGACTCAAGTGAGCATAAAAATGTCCAACTATACATTTTGTGGTGACAATTTTTATTCATATTAATGCAACTTACATTTAATTTTTTTAGACCTACAAAACTATAATTACAATACTATAAAGATAAGTACTAACCACTACACGACATTTGTTTAAAATAGTTAAAATTTTATCAAATTTAATAATTATTATTTTTAGATTAAATAAATTCAATAATTTAGATTTGATCATAGTTAAATTTTAATTAAATTAATATAAATAATTCAATTTTTAAATTTTATAGTTTTAAAAGTTTTTTTTTTTAATAAGTTAAAGTGGCACTATGGGGCCACACCCATAAATTGATACCAAAAATGATTACAAAGTTAGCCCATGAACATGCAGAAAGATATGTGTTTACATTATGCTTGGAGCCATCACAACCCAAAATTGGCTCAACCAATTAACCTACTACTATTATATCCATGCATTCTACACATGTTAAAAACTTAGAACACTAAGAAACTATCATTAAACCTTTATATTCTGCTGCCCTACTCCATTACCAACATCCTACCCATCACCCACATCATTCAACATATCAAAGATTCAGTTGTTTTCATACACTGCCACTAGATAGAAAAGGGATCCAATTGGATCATGACATTTTATAGTTGGCTCCACATTTTGTATGGAAGCAGAGACACATGTTTTGATTATACAAGAAAAACAGGTTTTGAAGGGACCTGAAACCCTTTACAACTTAAGATACAAAATACTGCTTAAAAGAAACTACAATAAGACACTAGCAGCATACTAGAACCCAAAATAACAAAACTAAAAGGGTGTTTTACGAGAGATAAAATAGTAAACTAATAGCAGCACCCAACAACATCAAAACAACAAAACACCAAGAAATAAACTAAGACCTAGCAAAAAATAGACAATAGACAAAAAGAGAGCAAAACACTATTTCATATTGCTTACGGTGTTGGCCACCTCAAGCTCCTGGCTCTTGTGCATTTCAATCATGTATAACTCTTTCTTCTTAGCTTCAAAGGAAATAAACTAAGACCATCTAAAAAGAGAGTGGAGACACATGTTGAATGTTAATTCATTTTTCTTTCTTTTCCTTTGCACCATTGTCCATTGACCTTCTTCTATCCCTCCAATCTTTCCCTCATTTGTAGATTATGTGGGTAAGTTTCCCCCTTCAGGAAACACTATCTTAGAGAATTTTGTTTTATTTTCCATGACTCCATTCTGATTGTGGTCCTTTATAGCCTCCACATGATCCCTTTATGATAGTGAATCATCCCCAACCCCAAACTTGTTAGAAATAGGTGGATCCTTTGAGAATTTGACCCCAATTGTTTTCTCTTTGGCAGCTTGTGCACTGGAATATCCTCACAAGTGGTATCTTCTTTTTCCACCAAATATTGGTGGAGTGAGGCCTCTTTCCACCATGCCCATCAATTTTTCGTTTGGCACACTTAGTAGCCATGTGACCTGTACCAAAGCATCTACGATAATGAAAAGGAAGCCCCTCATAATCTAATAGCTAGTTAAAACACCCACCAATAATTTTGAGGGAGATATCAGCCTAGAGATCCTTAGTAATATTGATTTCCACCAAGATACATGCATAAGTTGTATGCAAGTAGTTCAAGATGACATCTCATCAACAATAATAAATTTCCCCAGTGAATTACCCACAACCTCAAAAAGGAGTCAAACAAAAATTGAAGTGGAAGATTTGAAAGTCTTATCTAGATTGGAAATATCACAAAATTTTAGATGTAGGGTTGAATGTAGGGTACCAAGGTTTTAGCATGAGCAAGTGCTCGTTGTAGATCCATTGGTAATTGCATAAAATTATGTTTTAATCTTAAATGATGTCAAAAAACCACCACAAAGAGACCCCAAGCACAAGGGTAGATCTAGATATTTACTTCCAAAATGGGGATCCATGTTTCTATTATCCAATTATGCAACTCAGGGAGGCTAGGTCATAGCCCTCTAAACCTCCTGATCAAACCTCTTTTTGTAAAGAATTCTTCATTTTCTGCTATTTTGTACTCAAATTCATCACCCAAGATCACAGTGGGAGAGGAGATGACACATTTTAGGGGTTTAACCTTCGGATGAGGTGTGACGTCTGTGACTGCACACCCATTTTTCTCACCTTATGCTTAGTCACCCCCCAAAGCTCAGCCTAGAGGGAGGTCACAAACCAAGCAGGGACTTGTCATTGGTTTGCAAAGGACTCAACCAATGATTGAGCCTAGGAAACTCCCATCCATCGATAGCATTTGATGCCCTAATGCTCGAAGGTATGCACAATGACATTTTGGCAAAGCGAATTGAGTCAATATTAAAAGTTTTAAAATTTTACAAATAAATATAGTTTATTTAAAATTCTATTCAATTCAAAATTAAAATTTTAATAAAATTTAATTAGAATTAAATTTTATAAATGCGATACAATTGCTATTAGGGTTAAAATTTTGTTGAACTAAAATTTATTAAATATTATAAATATAAACAATTTTTTATTTATTTATAAAAAATATATATAAAAATATAAGCCAATTGTCTATTTATATAGGTTGCGACTTGTATAAAGGGGTTGTGGCCTTTTTATACATGTCGCAAGGCCTTAACAAAAAATTAAAATTTAATTTAATTTTTAATTAAGAAAAAAATACAATTAAATTTAAAATTTATAAATTTTTAATGTTATTAATATTTTTTATCATGTATATTTATATTAATATAAAAGTAGAAGATTACAAAATATGATTTTTAGGCTCTTATCAGCCATATTATACAATATGTTGATCTTGCAAATATCAAAACCTATCACTGTCCCCCAATACCCTCTTTACACTTTTGCGAAATTGGAAAAAATGTGATTTGAAAACCTAGCCAAGCTCTCCATCTCCGATGGAATCAGAAAAGGGAAATTCCGATTCAAGAACAAGCAACCACACCCTATAGTTGCCCGGAAGATATTCTACACACTCCGCAAGCCTGCCAATTATATTTTATTTCACCTCCCTCGTCCAAGGAAGGCACTTGTTGCATTTCACCAGTCATGAAACACTTTGCAAATGTTATTAATAATTAATATATAGTTTTAATGAAAATTTTAACATACATGTTGATCAATTATAGTAACAATTTATTAAATATATAAATTTTAAAACAAAAAATTAGATAGATATAATGTAATAAATGGAAAAATTAATAAAATGGAAATTGTAAAATAATTCAAAATTGTTATTATGTCTTCTGATTTATTAGTTTTTGATATAATACAAAATTTTTTTAGCTTTTTGAAAATTTTGTAAAAAATTAATATTTATTATTTTTCTTAAAAATTAATTTATGTTTAAAAAGGGAATTTAGAACAGTATTTTTTGATTTTAAGGTACTAGATTATATATTTTCAAAGTTTTCTAGGATTTTCAAGCAAATTAGATTAGTGGTTTAATTAGGCTAAGAGGCATTTATTACTTATAGCAATGGATTTGATAGTTGTGTTTACAAAATCAAACAATAAAAAGATCATAAAAAGTATAATAATGAAAAAATGATAATTATTTAATTTACATTACTTTTTATTTTATTGACGACTTACAAAATATGATTTTCTAATATTATTTTTTAAATTACTTTATGATAAAGAATTGAAAAAATGATATTTTAATATTATTAATTTATAAAAGAAATATACATAAAAGGAAAAAAACTACCTTTTAAAATTATCTTCTTTCCATAAAAATATCTTTTAATATATCTTCTTTCAATAAGAATATAACTAGCACTTGCACCTAAAGGAGGTTCAAGGATTATGTTGATAGAAAACTATATGTATGTTAACATGTTAGAGAGTATGTGTTTGTGCATGGATGCGCTGCAAATTCTAGTTGCATGTGGATGGATTAAATAATTAATGATAAGTGCTAAATAGTGGAATGAAATAAACTTAGACAAATCTAGATTTTTTCCTTAAAGAAATTAAGTATTATTTGATTATGAAATATTTGCATACAAATTTAAAACATAAAGCAATACAAATGAAAAAAAAAGTTATCAAATTGACAAAACACACTGCAAATGGACATATAATGTTCCCATTGAGTTGTCAAATCAATATTTATCTAGCTTTTATGCGATAAGTGAGATTTTGGAGGATTTTACCTAATATTTTGGAGTCTTTTACCATTAAACAATAGCTATTTTACCATTAAACGATAGTTGAAACTTGTTTTCTGACGACTCAATAGTGGTTTGTAGGCGTGAGACTTGTTTTAGGCTCAAATCTCACTCTATATGTAGCCTATCAGCTAATTAAAAATTAAAATAAAACTAGCACTTGCACCTAAAGGAGGTTCGTTGATTACACCGATAGAAAACTATATGTATGTTGATATGTTAGAGAGTATGTGTTTGTCCATGGGTGTGTGTGGATGCCATGTGCAAATTCTATATGTATGTGGCTCTATTAAACAATTAATAATAAGTGCTAAATAATGGAATAAAATAAATTATGTATTTATTTGATTTTGAAATATTTACATACATATTTAAAACATAAAATAATGTAAATGAAAAAAAAATTGCCATCAAATTGACAAAAACATTGCAAATAGAAATAGAATGTTCCCATCCAGTTGGAAAATCAATATTTATCTAGATTTTATGTGATAAGTGAGATTTTGGAGGCTTTTACCATTAAATGGCAGCTGGTTTACCATTAAATGATAGCCAAAACTTATTTTTCGACACTCAACAGTGGTTTGCAGGTGTGAGACTTGTTTTAGGCTCAAATCTCACACTATATGTAGCCTATCGGTTAATTACACTGAAGATTAACCCAATTGGATAAATTTCGAGCTCAATGAATCACATTTATAGAGAGACATGAAAGACAATTATGACATTTGGAACTGTTAGATTATTTTTCATTAGTTTTTTGTTTTCCCTTTTTTTTCACCAAAAAATTTTCGCTCACAATTTTTACAAAGGATGCAATTCATTTATTATGAGTAAGATTGAAGCACCTATTGTAGGCATTCATTTTTTTCCACTAGATGCAAATTGTGTATTAAATGAATATATTGAAACACTTTCTATAAGGAGATTGGTTTTGGTTTGTCTCATTTAAGAAAATTTGGTTTGGTAAGATTTTGTAATATTTTTCCTGCAAACTCTACCTATGTTTTCTCCTCGCATCTGTAAGGAAATCATGGTCATCTCAGAATGAACATCTAAGATTAGTAGTTCCTTCAATTACTTTTAAAACCATTAATTTACTTCAAAGACACATATTACTATGCCACAAAGCGAAAACAAGCATAGTTGATTTCCCACATTAACCCTCCTGAGAAAAGCTCATGCAAATATAGCCATTTTCAACAACATACATCAAATAGATTCAACTTGCAGAATCAAACAACATGAAAGACAAAAGATATGGACACACATATTTATGTGGGGAAAACCCTTTCTAAGTAAAAAACCCCACACTCCAAAATGATCGAGCCATTGTATCATTCAATAACAAATAGAGTTACAATACAAACTAAGGCTCTAAGCCTTTACAAAGTTTACATCTTGTTTCATTTGGAGATAATGCAACAACATAACCCTTCTCAGATACCATCTCACATCTCCCTCTCCAACCGAGCAACTCCCTCTCACTCAGCTACCCAGCTTACCACACTATGGTAGTCCCATTTAGTTTTCAATCATTCCAAGAAACCGTCATACCAGACGAACAACCACGAGCAGCTTAACCATCACCACCTTCCCGCCATCGAAGTCATATTGGGATGTTGAAGAGACTTCAATCCATGTCCCTTTGACTCCCCTTTGTCACTTTGATGAAGGTAATATTTCCATGTGTTTAGCATATGCCAACAGGACCCACCAAGTCTTCAGATATTGGAGTGTTGAAGAGACACATGACCATGTCGCTCTGAACACTCAATGCCATATTGACATCCACTTGTTTTCCAAATACATGCATCACCATATCAATGAGAGAATACAACTTTTCCCACCGATATAAGGATGTCACACCGATAAGATAATACCGCTCCACGTGATCCCCACTGTAGCCCCTCAGCCTACCAAAGAGACTTACTTCAAAGTCTCAGAAAACTCACGAATTCCCACCAACAAGGTTCCTCTAGCCTTCCATCGACATGTCAAGGAGACATGATCCAATGTCCCAACAACAACATTAAGTCACTTTGATAAGATACTCATCATAGTGTTGATGAGACTGCTAAGGAACTCCCTTCAACATATACATGTCTCACCAATAATAGTTCCCATCGCCATGTGTCAAAGAGACATGTTCCAATGTCCAAGCGAAAAAGAAATGTCCCACCGATAAGAGTTCTTATCACCAATGCAACACCCTCCATCGGGATTTCGATCAGACTAGTGATTGTCTCGGTGATATTCAACTGTCTGTTTGACAATGTAGAGGCCTGAACACTAGTATGTTTGAGGCACCATTTCTCAACATTCTCCCACTTTCTAAAGAATTTACTACCTACCAATCAATGCATGAACCCTCTCTATCACCTAGGACACTTGCAAAAACATCTATAATGTCCACCATCTCAGGAAGTAGTTCCAGCCATCCTCTAAAGGAAAAGAACACACCATGGTGTATATGCACCAGTCTAATCTGAGACACCAACAACATAACCAAATGACGAAAAGGGCTTCAACACACTGCCACTACTCCATTGTGCTCAATAAGCCATACAGAAGCATAAACAACATCAACTTCAAAGCCCCAAACTAGAACATAAATGTGAAGACATTCTCCATAAAACAAGATAGAACACCAGCTAGAACAACAACCAGAAAACTAACTACTTCCATCCAATTGATCAAACACATGCGACTGAGAATAGCACACACAACAAGTGCTAATCCATCCAATCAAACATACCTCAAAGGTATCCACATCAAAAAACTCATGCCACCTACATAGCCAACCCATCAACTACAAAAACAAGCTCCATGTGCCTACCAATTGAAGACGGCCAAACACATCCAAAAACTCTCATTGCATGGGTAATGCCAAATCTAAAAGATCAAAGGCATAACGATTCTACCAATAACATCATATAAGAGGTGTAAACCACATCATGTAGTACCAAGTAATCATCCACAATGATATGCACAATATGTAAACTGACAACTTGTAAGAACAACTCTCACCACATGTCTACACAGCTCTTCCAAGTTCTTCATACCCAACAAAGGAAAGAGATAAAGAACCTCCATGTCATCACCCAAGAACATGAGTGAAAACACATGACCACAAGCTATTGAGCACTACAGCTCCAACCAAACCTCAAACCAATGTAATGTGAAACCAAACATCCAGGAAGACAACCAAGACCAAAGAGAGAAAAATTGCACATCATGTACCTATAGAAAATCCTCCTACATACACCTCTAAATGCCAATTGTGTCAAGTATGATCTCCTTCCAAAACATCCCAAAAGAAAATCCATAACAACACCCTACATTTCAATCACCAAGATCGAACTTAGCATATGTATATATATATCATGTAATTAGCATGGATGTAGGCCTCTCAAGGAAGATCAAACTAATCCATTCCCCATCTTAGAAAAACAAACCCATAAAGCATCTCCTAAATATTCTTATCAACAGAAGATATCATAAACTCAAATTCACAAGGAGATAACCATGTTGTCCATCTTTCACTATGAATCCTCTAGAACCATTAAATAACAGTTCAAGATCCATATCATGAAAGAAAGCATAGAACACATCTGAAAGATATAATGGGAAAATACCTCTCAAATAGACTTCATTGCTGAGTAGACCAAGAGTGGGGAATGATAATTCTCCTCCAAGATATACAAGCCACCATGACTCATCCAAGAGCGATCTCCTCATTGGTCCCTATTGAACTCACATCCAACCAAGGTGTAGGCTCCTTGGACTTTCTGCTGAAATCTTCATCAAGAGTAACCATCAATAGCACTTCTCTCATCTCAAGAGAATTTTAGCCTCACATTATTCTCCATGTATCCATGAGCACCTAAAAATAATCATTTCATACTAAACTCCAATCCGCGTCACTACATTATCATGAAGTTCTCAAGCATATTACCAATGCACCCAAACAACAGAGAATCTCTAGACCATTATCAAAGCTCTAAACATTTGAACCAAGAACTTATCATGACATCATGATCTTACCATCCCCCTTAGGATATACCATGCTCCAAGTGACCTTACCATGGTCTCAAGAGAAATGCATCATGCCAAAACTCTAATGCACAAGCAAGAGTATAACATGACATGAAACAACTCTAAACCAACATCACCTGTCAAGCACCACCAAAACCTCAGCCAAAGACTCCAAATGTCCTCCATGGTTCAAAGATGTTACACATCCTCAAATAGTTTCCATGAACAAGCAAAAGAACCCTTCTACAACAATAGGATCTAAGAGTCCCTCCTAGTAACATCTACAACACTAAAGAAGATGATTCACCACCAAGTGATGAATTCATAGTCATTGCTAAATCTCCCACTAAACTGTGGCACTCAAGCTCTCCAAGCATCATGACCAAACATCTGCTAATTTGAAAAACCTCCAAGTCCACTCAACAACATGTCCATCTAACAACAGTACCAAGCAACACCAAGATCTCAGAACCAAGTAGACAAAACCATCACTGTCAAAAGGAAACACAAACCAGTGTACCCAAGCTATCCATGGCATCGTGATACACATGCTACAAGTCCCCATAGCTGACTATTCAAGTACTCTACATCATCCATCCTCTCATCCCAAAGCAACCACACCAATGCACAAGTGACCACAAACAAGGCCAACTAATAGATCTACACCATCACAAAATCAAACCTAGTGGATATTGACAGTCCACTTCTGAGTTGTCCCACAACAAAGATGTAAGTAAAGACAGCTCACAACATTTCTCATCCCGTAGATTCAATCAATGAAACATGCAAACCCATCATCGCACTGGAAATAACAAAACTGAGATCTCAAGGAGAATAACAACATAGACAACTTGACTCAAACACCAAATGAGGCTCAAATTTAATTTTCCAATCATGTCCACAATGAGCACCATAGTCAAGGGAATCCATTAAGCACCACCACATAAAATTTGAGTGACTATACACTTACCAATACTCCCATGCAGAGAAGAAACATAACCTCCTCTCACCATGCATAAATCATGCATGTAGAACTACAACTATCTCATCTAGTAACACCCCACAAGCCATCACTATGTCTATAAAACACCCATGCACACCCATATCCATTGCACATCTGGATGACTCAAAATTTTGCATACAACCATCGCAGTTAACCAAAACAATGGAATAACATGAATATGCATAACAATAGATTCTTTAAATGAAAATCTATAAAACCCCTTCAAATCCAAAGAACATGAATATGATCCATGCAACTACAAGGAATCCTTAAAAGGAACAAGTAGTACAGGAAATACAAGCCCATTCTAGACCAATTCCATAACCATCAACATGCACATGCATACGAGAGATCCAAGCTATTCAGAAGTTTTCAAACCACCCAAAGATCAACTTCATAGCCTACATGCAATTAGGGTAGCAAAGAACAATGCCTTCAATACCAGGACAAAGAACCCAACACAAGCACAATACTCCATGGTTGAATAACAACCCAAGCTTCTCCATATCATCAAGGAGCCTCTCACACAAACACCCAGTATGAATAACTTTACTGCAACACAACCACAAGCATAAATTCACACCCCTTGCATCAGGATTATTTGTTGTCAGCTAGGAGCCTCAGACCGCATCATTACAATATGATCAACTCCATTTTCTCCATCTTCAACATCCTTCACGTTGTGTGTTGTCTCTTAAAAAAAAAGATCAAGGAATTCTACTCACCAAAGGATCAATCATCAACTGACTCCTTCAAATCTCCTCAAGCTTGCTAGGCTAAGAAATATTCATAGAAGGAATCCACGGAACTGAGAAACACCAAGAATTCTTACATGTAAGCACATGCAAGCAAGCCACATGTGAGTCCATGCAAGTACATGCAACACACATGAAAGTACATACAACTCAAAAACCTACACATGCAAGCAAAATAAAATCCCAGAAGAAAGCTCTAATACCACTTGTAGGGAAATCATGGTCATCTCAGAATGAACATCTAAAATCAGTAATGTTTTTAGTTACTTTCAAAACCATTAATTTACTTCAAAGACACGTACTACTTGTAGACACTAATTTTTTTTCTAAACAATATCATACACTCAAAACAGATTTACTAACATCATTTCCTCTTCAAACCCATCTTCTTTTCACTTGATTAATTAGATTAGCCTAGCTAATTAACTAATTGCATCATTTTCATCCATTAACCTAATTAATTTAATTGGGTTAATTCATCCATTTTCAAGCTATCGTTTCATCCTATTAAATTAAATAAATCAAAACATTTAATTTAATTCCCTAAGTCATCTTATTTAATTAAATAACCCTAAGTTATATCATTTTCACCTTTCTCCCTTTCATTAAATCATTAAATTTAATGAAAATACCTTTAATTCTTCAAATCCCCTAGTTCCATGATTAAACCTTGTTTAATTAGCAATTAAACTAATTTTCCTCTAAAAAGGAATATTCCCTTGGAATATTCCTTATCTCTCTTTTTGCATAGTTAAATTTTTCTTTTAATTTGCAAAATGTTTTTTTCCTCACCCATGAGAATATTCCAAAAGAATATTCTTATTCCTCCATCATTTGAAAAAGGGATATTTTCACTTGGCTTCTTAAGCAAGTTTTAACCTTCAACCTTTTGAACAAGTCACCTTTGACCTGTGTGAGCAGGTCAAAAGTGTGTTTGTTTGAGGCAAGTGTGAACACTTGATTAAATCCCATCATGCATTTTCATCCATTGATGAGAATCCATGATCCATGCCTCTCATCTCCTCCATCTTCGACCATTGATTAATCTTTTCAATCTCAACCCTTTATTCTTCATTTGCTTTCCTATAAAAAGAACACTATTTGGAGAAAAATGGATACATCTTTCAATTGCAAACTTATGTTGTTGAACTTATTTGCATCCAAACTCATCTTTTACTCACTTTTAGCCAGTTTTAGTTAATTTTCATTGCATAATAACTTAGACAATCCATTAATGGCTTCCATGCATCCATCTTAGTTTGTATATAAATTAGGTTTTTCATCTTTTAGCTTAGATTAGTTTAGCAATA
>VDFB02271358.1:506863659-507085972 GCA_007258455.2 Sequoia sempervirens
AAAGTGGTTTTCTTCTATTGGACCCTATACATTGGAGATACATGATGCTTTGTTGAAACTATATTATAATAACATTATTCAAAAATAATATGATTTTATCCTAAATTCACCCTAGAAGAGAAATCCTCCAAAACCAAACACCCTATCCCATTAGAAAACACCCAAATCCTAGCCAAAGAAGATAACTTCTTCAAGAGAAAACTCAAAGAGGATATTGAAATTAGCAACCACCCTTCCAAACTCAACCATGATGAAGGTTAAAATATAAGTTACACTTGGAAACCCCTTCTATCTCTCCTTAGACACTGCTCGAGGTCTAGGTAATTCTTGACCCTCTCCCTTCCTACCATTTTCCCATCTCTTGCTCCCAACCCACACTTTCTACTCCTTTACCATGATTCCCCTCTCTTCAGTTCAATTTCCCCCTCCTTTTATCCTATTTTTTTCAAGGAAGCCTCTCCTCCTTAGAGGTTTCTCATTTTGTGTTCCTTTTTTCTCCTCCATAATCACTCCCTCAAGTCATTTTTCTTCCGTCTCTTGAGTCCTTTTTTGGTTTTTTCATTCCTCTTGACACACCCTGCAAATCTCTTCCTCCTTCTTACCTTTGCATTTTCACTATCTCAACCTTCTTCATTTCCCTCTCTCCTCTTTAGTCTTCCCTTCATCTTGAGTTTTCTATTATATTTCCTTTCTTCATTTTCCCTCCCTAAATCATTCTCTCTATATCCTTGGTTCTTCTGTTGGTAATTCATTTTTGTTCCTCACTTCTTGAATATGTTCCCCTATCCTTTTAATGTTTCTATTGTATTGTCCCCATTCTAATTTTTCCTTCTCTTTACCCTCTTCGTGTTCTCATATTTTTGTTGTTAAATCTCTCACTCCTCCTATCTAGGTGGTTCCTCTATCTCTCATATCTTTAATTAATTTGGATTTTAATTTCATTTCCTTTTATTTTTCTTGAATCCTATCTTTAGATAATTTGGTTTTAGATAATAATTAATTAATTATCCTTTAATCACTTCCCTTTCTTTCAATCATCTGCTCTCCCTTTCCCATTTGTACCACTTTCCAAGAAATTGCAAGCATTGACCAAATGCATCCAATTATTATTTTCCCCTGACACTTAATGTCCTAGAAAAAATGGCCAAGACCCATTTTCCCTAGGGCGTATGGGTCCTCCTATTCTTTTGAGGACCAATTTTGGATATTTCATTATCGACATTTTAACATTCAAAATTCAAATTGCAAATGTCTGCTATCAAGATTTAATTCTCGATAAATTAGAGAAATTCCTATAAATACCTAGTTATTGCATCATTTGAAATCTATCTAGCACTAACAAGTATCCATGAGAAAAGAAATATTGTCAAGAGCACTATCAAGCAAGTCAAGAGCATCATTTCAGAGCTTTATTACAACAATTCAAGATCCTAACATCATGTCAAATATTATGTGAGTTTATGAGTGTTTATGTTATCATTTATTTGTGAAGGTGAACACTTTTTTAGGTCTCCAAAGCATTCAAAAAAATCAAACAAGCAATATCCAAGACCTTGAGGTGATGTGCATGACTTCAATCCTTCAAGGAATCCATTAAAGGGTGGTGAGTTACAACACTTTGTGATTTTGGAATTCCTGTAGTGCCTAAGACTTTACAACCAAAATAAAGCTAAGGACACAAAAAAAATTCTAAATTTCATCCACAAACATAAAACTAACTCATAAAATTTTGGTTCCAATCAATTATGGGAGGACCTAAGGGGTTGGACCTATGCCTCAGAGGCTCATCACTTGATGGCCTTGCCTATGTGATGTGCATGCTTCATAGTTTTACAACTTGAGTTTGCTCCAACTCATATTTGATTGAACAATAATAATGTAAATCAATCATGTTGAACTATCTCACAAATGATTTGATAATAATTCAAACATATAATTACTCTACAACTTTCAACTTGTTGATCACAATGAAATAGGAAAAACTAAAACACACATAACTCTCACTCCCTTTGACCAAATTAAAAATTTTAATATGTTTCAGAAGGGGGAAATAATGAAGAAAAAAAACCAAAAATAATTTAGCATAAACACCAATCAATTAAGAGTTGTTTGTTTTGCAACTAAACTCACTAGATTCCTATAACATGTTGATTTTCAATGAAACTGAGCCAATTTTTTTTTTTAAAATATAACTCTTTCATCCCTTGGAATTTTTAAAAAAATTAATATGTTATGGAAAGGGGAGAAGGTGAAAAATAAAACCCAAAAATACTTTTTCTAAAATCCAAAAGATGGTCAAGCAATTTACTCTACAACTCAGCTAACTAGTTCACTCCAAAACAACAGTTGACGACAACATAGTTGTTAGGGATCCAAATATGCACCCTAATGCCAAGCTGTGAACGAACTTGGTAGATTTGGATGTGACATGGGACTACTTTCAGGTTGTGGGTATTCTATTCAAAAGCAGACCTCCAATGATAAGGGCTGGCTTCCCCTTTTGATGCCACCTAACTACTAATTTCTGAGATAAAGGGTAAGAATTGCATGAAAATGAACCTAATACTAAAAATACCTAAGGTGATACACCAAAAAAACTTGGACCTGATAACAACCTATCACATTCAAATCAATATCATAAAATTTGATTTATACAACTCACTTTCCAATGCAGTTTACATAAGTAATTTATAAGGAGGTCTATAAATTGTGCTTTTAGAAGGAAAACAAAGGTTTCACAACTAACAACACTAATAAACAACACAACTTATAACCTGTTAACATACATTTTCTACTAAATAGATGCATAACATGAGACAAGTTTGCAAGGAAAGATGAATTCTCACAAGACAAACTGATCAATCATTAATAGCATACCATGAAACATGAAGAGAGAAGATAAAATGCTCTATTCTATTGATTCAAAGTGCTTCTGTATTACAAGTCCATCTGAGTTACAATACTGCTCCATGAAAAATAGCTCCAAGAAACAAAGCTATCTTGCTGCTGGAAAGAAAAAACTCCCTAAAATGTTCAAAATGAACATACTTAAGCAAAACTCACCAAAAACCCTTCACACAAGTCCTTCCAGAAGGTTCTGGTCAGATGCAGCACAAAAGCCAAAATGGAAGCTTCCCAAAATCACTCCAAAAGTCTTCCAAATGCAAAAAAGTAAAGCTAAGTCCAAAGTCACACTGAAGGTGTGAAAAAACAACCTCCAAAATGGTCATTTCTCTCCAAAACAGTCAAACACTGCTCTCACACTTTCCACTTGTCTGCCAACTATTTGACTCATGCTTTTTGGGTCTTTGCAGAGCACAAGACTTAACTTATCCTATTTTGACTAGATTTTAAAAGCACATGTGTTTTTAACACATGTCTTCTTTCAACTTTGCATTTAAAATAACATTTAATTAAATGGTTTATAATCACACCATTCAATTAAATGCTTTACATTTGAAATAATGCAAAAAGAAAGCTCAAACAATGCTTTCTATTATTTGGTCTCCAAATCATCAGGTTCAATTACACTTAATTTTGAAAATCAAGCCCCCTTATCTTGTCTTATATACCAACACTTAATAAGGTGATGTATCATAATATCACCTAAATGAATGTTCTTACATTTCATGCTTAATACAAAATAATGACACTTGACTCAAAATGTGCTTTGAAACAAAGAAAACTCATAAGTCCATAAGAGGACACACCTAGAAACCTATATAAGGCATGGGTATTAGTCATCATTTGCAAAATTAAAAGAAAGGCAAAAAATGCCTCTAAGTATTGGCCAAGAAAAATTAGGGTAAAAACCCTAAACACCAAAGTTGATGCAAAAAGCTCACAAGGCATTCATTTGTGACCTTTCGAGCTTTAGAAAAACCTGACCTGCCACCACCAAGGGTTCAACTGGAGGTCTTCAATGGGAAATTTTGAAGGCAAACAGATGCATCATTAACTCATCTTTGTGCAGATTGATACTCAAAAACTCGGGTAAGCCTTTGGAAGCATTTCCTTTTCTTTCCCTTTCATTTTCTGCAGAGAACATGCTCGAAATTGAGCTCCATTTCACAAAATGATGAATATATTTCATATTTAGCACTCCTTTTGTCATTTTTTAGCATTTTTCTATAAAAGAAAGCTCATCTCGAGCTCTGTAGTTCAACGCCATGGCTTTGTGTTTTTGTAGAAACTATAAAAGAAACCCCTTACCTTTATGGCCGTGATCCCATCACTTTCTTTTGCATATTTTCCTATCTTTCTGGGAATGGCTATGGCGCGACCCTATGCAAGATTATAATATGAATGAAATTTCATGAGAGGTGGTCATTTAAGTAAGAGCTATCTCCAAAACAAAATATATCACTGTCAACTGTTACACAAGAAAATGATGCCCTTTGTATTTCATTAGCTTGAGCCCAACTGAGGATTTCATGGCTCAACCCTTTTTCTGTTTCCCTTTTATTTTCTATGTATTTCCACTTGATTCTTGTAGAATGTTGTTTTTAAGAAAACCCCTCCTCAAAAAAATTGACTTGCCAACTATGCCATTCAAAAGAATCAAAGAATCAATGGTGCAAAACTAGAAAATGACATTCTGTGCCAAGTTCATTATCAACATCACCAAAACTGTTCAAAGAGAAATATGAACATAAATATTAGCAAAAGTGTAAGCATGCTCCACAAAACCATGTGCCCTGTTGAGTGAATGATATTAATTGTTCAATGTGAACAGTAGATAGCTCTATCTCCTTTGTAATATGCATTCCATTATTGTCCTTCCATGAGACCATTCTAGCATGCATTTTTTATTGTCCTTGTCAATGAGAATGAGCTTCACTCATTGCATTTATTTCCACAAGTGCACCTATGAATAAACATTAACAATTCCATTTTCCTCCAATGATAAGAATTCCCTAGTTTATTCGTTTTGTTTCATGTAGCTTTTGCAAAGGTGTTGTCCTATTCATTTGTATCACGACCTTGGCCTCAAAGGAATCACCTTGTGATGTTTCATGATTGACTCAACCATTGCTTTCTCCATTGTATTGATTTGAGGCTTAGTGGCTGTTCCTCATGATCATAACTCCACATTGCTTTCTCCATTGTTGTTTCTATCATTTCATTGTTTCAAAACAACAAATTGTGCAACCAATGGTGACAATATTTCATGTCCATTAAAAATCACACTTTGTAAGTTGTGAAACTTGACTGCTTCTCCATTTCCATCAATAAAGTTATTGTCAACTGCATATCACTTGTGGAGGTAATCCTTGGGTCTGAGCAACTTCAAGAAATGTAGATGAAATTTGATCATTATGTGACACCAAACATGGCAATTGAAAAGTTTTACTACCCTTCCTTTCTTTTTTTTCATCTGTAATGTAATCTCTTGTGACCATTTCTTGTTTTCCCTCAATAAAGTCAAAAGACCTTGCTATCCTACATGAATCTGCTATTTGATTCCACCACATTTGTTTCCTTTTGATCATGTGTAATACATAACTGTCTCCCCACTTTGATCCTAGTGGGTAGACACATGTCCCCTATGTCGGTGACCTAAAAGCTCACCATCCTATGTGATGTGTGGCTGTCCAATAGGGTCAAGGTGAGAGGGACCTAACAATACTCTGGATTGCTCTCTCATTATTTAAGAGATGCATAATTGAACTTGATGCATATTTTGAATCTGATAATGAAAGTTGATCAACTGGTGTGATTCCATATTGATTTAATGCATTAATAACATGTAAATATTTGATCAAGTTGCTTAATTTCCTTTTTCTTTCAAAGCATGTTGAGCTCTACCCTCGCGGGAGCCACATTTACCCCACATGCTATATTTAATCTGAATCAGAACAATAACCAGACTTGTCCTAAATTTGCACATGAAGCAAACAAGTTAGAAAAATAGATGCATATTTTGGATGTGTTTGATGACTTCGTTGTTTCCTAGGACATCCAAGGTTTGCATGCTTATTTAATGCACTTATGGATTAGTTTATACATGCATAGGTAGGTGTGTATGTAAGGATTGAGATCTTTCATTGCTTAGAGCATTGCTCTAATATCATTATTTTTCCAGATGTAGGAGCTAGGAGCACTACATAGCTAGGAAAGACACAAGTAGTTCGGGGCAATAACAGGGAAAGAGGACAACTTTGAAACCAGTCATTCTCAAGCAATGACTAGTCTTCACCTTTATATGCACATTCTGTTTTACTCATTCATGTATAAATTGTTTCTTTATTTTCATTGAATAAGTAAAGTTAGTCTCTTGGCTTGTGAGGTACATGTACACTTCATGATTATCAATAAAGATTACATTTGTACACATATGGTTCTCTTTTCTCATTTGTTGTAATTGCAAAATTGGAATGAAAAAATGTAATCTGTTTCATTTGAAAATCATTTTCCATGAATATTAAACCTAACAGACTTATGGTTTATCTTTTAAATCTTTAAATGAACAACACAAAAGAATAAACACTAAACTTGATTTCAGCTGAAAGCTAAAAATCAGGTAACAATAGTTAATTAAGTTTTTTTTCCCAAAAGAATATATTCAAAAGCCATTTTATTTTATTTTAATGAAGGTGTGAGTATTGGCAAGTCTTCTCCCAATGTTATTAGATTTCCACAATCCATAAGAATATGAATAGTTGTTTCTGGATTTGATTGTGTAAGCTTTTTTGAATCAACGTTTCGAATCACACTCCGTGATCCTAATGATGGATCACAGAGTGTGATTCGAAACGTTGATTCAAAAAAGATTACACAATTGAATCCAGAAACAACTATTCATAAGTCTTCTCCCACCAAAAATAAATGACTTAAGCACTCTAATACAATTAAAAGAGTTCTAGGCCATATAACCTACACTACTAGAAGATCTAGCAACACCATAATGACACATAACAAATCTCTTTTATGAGGAACATTTTATGGACATTGTGATGCCTCATGGAAAATTCATGAGCATTAAATAACCATGTAGACTAAAATAAAATATATTAATTTAAGTTAGTAATCTCTTTTATATGTCATGATTTAATCAACTAATACTAAATATTTAGCAAAATAGGTAGATATTAAGTTTAAAAAGGTGAAGTTTGATAATATTTCCTTTTATGTATTGATAATTTAAATCTAATGATATGTCAATAGGATCAATTTTATGTAACATAAGTATCCTTTCTATATAGCACAACCATCACAAACCCAATTGGGAGGATTAAGGTGATAAATTAATATAAAGGACATCATGTCTAGTATTTCTGTTATAGTTATTCTATTCATGGATTCTTTTGGAGAGGAAGAATTCTTTGTCATCTTATGCATAAGACTTAGACTTAACTATATTGCAATCATTGAGACGTAAACACTTTTTTGTATGACTTACAACTCAAGTAAACTTAGGCATGTAGCTGATAAATATATACCATTATATCAACTCACAACATAATAATGATATCTATATTTTTAGATAACTATCCATCTAGAGGCATATAAAATAGACCTGTAATATCAATCTCGTAATGAGATACTAAACATATCTGGCTTAGTGATTCAACATTCTCACCAATAAAACTCATCTAAATCTCATGAACAGTGGATTGAATTTTTTTTCTTAATACATCCTCAACATTATTCTTAGATTTTTTATTTCGATATTTCTACTACCATCGGTCACCTATATTAAGTAAATTATTATTTATTTATTTTTTATAATCGAACAATAAAATTTAAGAGATGTTATCATTATAGCATAGAATTAATGGTTATGTTGTTCTAAATATATATGTCTTTTGACCTATGATCTAATGTAAAAATGGAAAGTTTGATTTCAGAAAGATGTCTATGAGATCCCAATGAATGTAGAGATTTTATTAGATATTAAATTTAAACTACCTTGATAGAGATATATGAAAAATTCGAAACAAGTCAAGGCACACTAAATTGTTTGAGCGAATGTTAATGATTTTTTATTTTTGCATGATATGCATAGAATGAATTTGTTTTCAAAATATTTTACAAAAATTCCAAAAAATGAATTATATCAGTGTAAGGTATAACCTACAGCTAACCTCCAAACTAAGTATACAATTAAAATTATAATTTGAATCCCCACCAATAAGACATCAGAAGAATACCTCTCATGGTGCAAGCCGCATAGAAAGCTGGTGAATAGAAGGCTATGGTTTGCATTCCTATAGATATCTTCCTTTTTTGCTCAATTCAATACCCTTGATACTCTTGCGTAGCGCCCTGATATACTCTTCCTTTGGCCATAATGCAATTTGTTTCCTCCTTTGATAGTCAATGAAATAAAATTAGGAACAACCAATGTGCCCCCTCTGTGCAGTCCTCCCCCCTTCCTTTGAGCTCGCCCCGTGCATTTATAGATCCCCATCAAAATTCCCCCAATATTAACGCTTCAATAAGAAGTTAAAAACTGAATCATCAATTTTACTAGCTTGTGGACTCCTCCCTTAGATAAAACTGCAACTCCCTTTTTTATTAGGGAAAAATAACATGATCTTCCTCCAAAGAGTTCTAATAAAAGAACTTATTAACTCCCATTTGCAACCCATGTGGTAGTTTAAGAACAATTCAAATTGTGATATGTGGTAAATCTCCCAGTCTTTACTAGTGTTATTCTCTTTTTTTCAAGCGACACTCTAATGATATGCATGTTTCTAGTTCTAGTTTGAGTATGAGTTACTAAACTTGCCAAAATATGTGGATGCATAGACAAGGCATGTGACTCATGCAAAACAACATGGAGGCACATGTAAGGTGTGCGATCATAACTTCTTGTTTGCATGTCAAAGAAAATGGGAGTATGGATTGGGCATGTGAACAACAAGTCAAAAGTGACTCTCCTCAAAACTCCAAGAAAGATGAAATGAAATCCCTAATTATTTGCTATAGGTACGACATACGCTAGATGGTAATGATATTGAAATTTAATATCAAGATGTTTCTATGCACTAAATTCTATCCACATGAATGCAATAATTCACATAAGAAGTTATGTTTAAGGTAACCGTTTGTCAGAATTCTAGGGTTATTTATTATGGTCATGTAACATAATTCAAAACAAGCTTTATCCTTAGATTAATTATGAATAACATCTTGAACCTATCAATTATTAGGCAAGTGACAAGTGCATAGGTTAATCAAATATACTATTATCATGTTCCTTTAATTTATCTAATGAGAGGACAAGAATCTATAGTTTCATTTGTTTTTACTATTTTGTCGGCACATCAAAAGCATCATTTAAAATTACTACCTTTTAATATTTCACCCCATTTTTTCCTTTCATAACTATTTAATTTGATTCCAATTTCTTTATATTTAGTTTATAATGTAATCCACAAATGTTCTAACCCCTAAGTCACCCAAGAAATATCACCTAAAATACTTTATACAACATAATTCTTAGAGTTCGTACCAAAGCTAAAATTGCACACTTTATCATATTACATCAACCAATTAATGATAATGAAACCATAAATTGAAAAAAAGAGTTGTAATTGATTGTTATGAGGTTGGACCTTACATTCCCCTCCCCTTAGATTAGACTTCCTCTTGGAAGTCACTAGTTGGAAAATTATTCTTGTTATAGAAACACACATGAATCTGATTAACATTCTAATTATTTTTCTAATAGATGTAGGAAGCAAAATATTAAACCATAAGTACATGTTAGAAACATCCATTCCATGAATTATACATCCCTATTCTTAGAAAAAAATGTCTCACAATAAATCAATTATCCAATACACTTTCATTACAACAAATGTTAGAAACCCTCCATGTAATTATTAATTATTAGTCATGTAATCATATAAGCAATCACATAAGAATTTAAAAATTTTATTGTTAGATTTCAATGAAAAAAAGCATTGTTTTACTTAATCACAACTTAATCATATATCATCTTAATGATGTACACGTAAAATACATAGTAGAGTAGCTTAAGTTTAGAATTATAGTGGTTGTGACTACGATATGAAGGAAGGGGCCTTACATTCCCCTCCCCTTAGTTTAAACTTCCTCCTAGAAGTTACTAAGGTTTGGGCATAATAAACCCCTACCACGTATGAATATAAATTGAAACTATGATGAAATATTGATTCCCTTATATTGCATTGACATGAAACAATATTTAAATACTAAGTATAAGCTAGGGAAATTGGACTGCATTATATGAGTTACTAAGTATCTAAAATAGGAGTCATAACAATCATGGTTCATCAAATTTAACTATAAGAGGAGCAACACCAATTTTTTTTTAAATCATTCTTAGAATAATACCCTTGTTTGCTCAAAAAAAAATTCTCACAAGGATGAAATCACATCAATATTTTTATCATTGAATACAATTCCTTTAACAATTATCACTTATAATGCTCAAATTTTATCAAAATACACTTTCAAGAAGACATTAAAATTTTCAACCATCATGTATGCATATCATGTCACATTCCAATAATCACTTAACTATCTTGAATAAATTTACACAAGAATATATCAATAGACATTAACACTCTTGGATACCCATCAAAATCCTTTGCACCATAGAAATCACTCATGATGTTAGAAATAATTTTGTACTTAGGTCTCAAAGAACAACGATATTTATTAAAAGGCTCACATAAATACCATATCACATTCACTTATAAAATTTAAATATAGATCACAATATATCTCTACACAATTCACATCACAAGGCTCACACAATAAGTTTTACAAGGATGGACATGCATAGACACCATAAACATAAGGAAAGATGGTCTCAAGGCCCTTCTCCAAGGACCCCTCCATACATTTCCTTGTACCTACCTTTCATTTGTGTAAGGGGGTTAGCTTCCAAAGGATAGATACTCACAAAGTAACTCTCACAATATTAGGGGGGATGGATTATGACCGTCCCATACCGGTCCCATTTGCAACCCCATCCTCAAAATAAGATCCCCCAACACATCTACTCCCATATACTTCCTACCAAGGATCCCTCCTAGATATGTTAGTTTACAAAGTCAAAGTCACAACATACAACACTTAGTTACCAACCATGAAAACATGCATGAAATTCATCAATGCATGACTTCAATTCACCCAAAAATCAAAGCAAATTCTCATAAATAGAAATGAAATAAAAAAATATCTCAATAAAAAGAAAATGCATCAATGCAATATAGAATAGTTAAGAAGCAAACTAAACACGTAGAGGAATCCCCAAAACCATAAACAACGTCTGCTAACAAGCCGAAGCCAAATTTAAAGCAGAAGCATTGTAGGACATTTAAATAATAGAAGATTAAATTACATTGTTGGCACAAAATAATAGAAATAAATTACACTTACAAGAAATTGCACATTACATCCACTATGTGGCTTAACTAAGACACTCAAGAAGAGGAGGGGAGTGGTGGTTATCTAACCACATAAGTATAATAGCATGTAGTAAATGGCGGTTCCCGAACACAGTGGTCTCAAACCACTTAGAGCTCATGAATAAATAAATCACCATGTCACCATAAAACATGTCCCACACAACCAAGGACAATCATATAATAATTGAATCACTAATACAGATCTCCAAAGGTACAGTTAGGTCCATCGTCAACCCATAGGTAAACATCAAGGAATTAGGCTTGCATGATGAATCAACTAATGTGATCCAAAATTGTGGGGGAGACTTATGGGAACTAACATCCATTCAAAGTCATACGATTTTGATAGAGGTCCTCTGTCTCTCAACCCCTAATTACAAGTAGCAGGCTCTCAATCCCATAGGTGAACCATACACTAGGGGTACAAATTTAATATAAGAACAATACTTACATAAAGGAGATATCACATTTATTTAGTACACACATGTACATACACATAACATGATTACTTCATTTCACAATTGACTAGCTTACACAAAATAAAATCACAAAGAGTGCATGTAGGGGATCGTGCTTGACGTCCACTCACCCTTATCCCAAGTCGGATACCCTGCATCACATACTTGAGGCATAACACATTTACTGGTTTAATTTCACATGTCACAACATATTTACTAGATTAATTTCACATGTCACAACACAATATAATTTATGAAATTCACCACATAATAATACAAATCATTATACCCCTCCACACTTCATTAGCTTTAAACAATGTTCATTTTTCTTCTCAATTTTGTTAATGTCTACCCACTTTGCACAAGTAAAATAAATTGCTAGATAATGCACAAATGTAACTTAGGTAGTACTCCATCATCTCATAAATAGAAACACATGGTATATCACACTTCATATCTTAATGCATAAATGATCAAGGTTGGTTTTCTATATTTAGCCATGCTTCATTTCCTCTTTCATCCAAATAGGTTTGTTATGCTCATTAATGAATCTATATTGGGTAATTTCACTGTAATTTTCACAATATGCAAAGAATGTTTCTTACTTAATAAGGAAAGATGACAAAGAGTTCCTTCAAGAACAATACATCTAATTTTCCTCACCACATAAATTAAAAGAAATCATTCAAATAAGTAATATGTCTTAGGTCAGGATTGAGCCAATTTGAGTTTTGAATCATACAATATCCTTAAGCAAATAGTTTTCTATATTTTTTTGAATATTAGAGAAGTAGTTTCCTAAATACAACATTAATTATAAACAAGAGCTCATATTTCAATCTACTCATTAACTAACAATTATCCTACCTACCAAAAGGAAATTTATCGAGTGTTTCAATAATTTAAAGGAAACCTTAATATATCACCTATGTTTGATCATAATTTTAAGTTGTAATGGTATACATATGAAGGTCAAATATTTAATGTACCCAAGCTTAGGAAAAAGAGTGTTTCTAGCTTAATGATAAGTTTTATGCATATCCCTAAAAAGGTCATTTAACTCCTACTTTTAAGGGTAACATCATTATTGTAAGACAATGCATGGAAAGATGATTGCTTTGCACATATATTTAGAAATAAGAATTATAGTATTTTACACTTATTTATTTAAAACTCCTTCATAATCAAATGTATCATTCACATGAGAATACATAATACTTAATCAAATCTAACATCATAATTATTCCTTTTTCAATTAGTATTCCCATAATCATAATTATCAAAGAATGATGAAAGCACTCTCAAAACTTCAAAATATCACTTCAATCACTAATATCAACAAGAAGATAAGTACAAAAGAAAAATTGACACAACTAGATAAGCACAAAAGAAAAATTGACACAACTAACACCTCATGGGCAACAACACTAACAAGAGATCCCAATGTTGCAACCTGGCTCTAATACCAAATGTAATGCCCAAAACTTTACAACCAAAATAAAGCTAAGGACACAACACAATTTCTAAATTTCATCCAAAAATATAAAACTAACTCATAAAATTTTGCTTCCAAGCAATTACGAGAGGCCTAAGGGGTCAAACCTATGCCTTGAGGGATCATCACTTGATGGCCTTGCCTACGTGATGCACAAAGACTTCATAGTTTGAAAACTTGAGTTTGATCCAACTCATGTTTGATTGAAAAATAATAATGTAACTCAATCAAGTTCAACTCTCTCACAAACAATTTGAAAATAATTCAAATATATAATCACTCTACAACTTTCAACTTGTTGATTGCAGTGAAATAGACGAAACTAAAACAAACATAACTCTCACTCTCTTTGACCAAATTTAAAATTTTAATATGTTTCAGAATGGGGAAAGAATGAAGAAAAAAACAAAAAAAAATTAGCATAAAAATGAATCAATTAAAAGTAGTTTGGTCTATGACTAAACTCACTAGATTCCTATAACATGTTGATTTTCAATGAAATTGATTTGAATTAAAACAAACATAACTCTCTCATCCCTTGGCCTTTTTTTAAAAAAAAAAATGTTATGGAAATGGGAGAAGGTGATGAATTAAACCCATAACTAATTTTTCTAAAATCCAAAAGACGCTCAAACAATTTACTCTACAACTGATCCAACTAGTTCACTCCAAAAGAACAGTTGACAACAACATAATTAATTAAGTTCTTTTTCCCAAAAGAATATGTTCAAAAGTCATTTTATTTTAATGAAGGTGTGAGTATTGGCAATTCTTCTCCCATGAGGAAGAAATAGCTTAAGCACTCTGATACAGTTAACAGAGTTTTAGACCATATAACCTACACTACTAGAAGATCTAGCAACACCATAATGACATAAAAAATCTCTTTTTATGAGGAACATTTTATGGACATTGTGATGCCTCATGTAAAATTCATGAACATTAAATAGCCATGTAGGCTAAAATAAAATATATTAATTTAAGCCGGCAATCTCTTTTATATGTCATGATTTAATCAACTAATACTAAATATTTAACAAAATAGGTGGATTATTAAGTTTAAAAAGGTTAAGTTTGATAATATTTCCTTTTTTGTATTAATAATTTAAAGCTAATGATATGTCAATAGGATCAATTTTATGTAACATAACTATCCTTTCTATATAGCACAACCATCACAAACTCGATTGGGAGGATTAAGGTGACAGATTAATACAGAGGACATCATGTGGTATTTTTGTTATCGTTATTCTATTCTTGGATTATTTTGGAGGAGAAAACTTCTTTGACATCTTATGTATAAGACTTAGACTGAACTATATTGCAATCATTGAGGCGTAAACACTTTTTTGTATGACTTACAACTCAAGTAAACTTAGGCATGTAGCCGATAAATATATACCATTATATCAGCTCACAACATAATAATGATATCTATATTTTTAGATAACTATCCATCTAGAGGCATATAAAATAGACTTGTAATATCAATCTCATAATGAGATACTAAACATATTTGGGTTAGTGATTCAACGTTCTCACCAATAAAACTCATTTAAATCTCATGAACAGTTGACTAATTTTTTTTCTTAATACATCCTCAACATTATTCTTAGTTTTTTTTCTCTTATATATATTTCTACTACCATCGGTCATCTATATTAAGTAAACTATTATTTATTTATTTTTGATAATCAGACAACAAAGTTTAAGAGACATTATAGTTATAACATAGAATTAATTGTTATATTGTTCTAAATATATATGTCTTTTGACCTACAATCTGATGTAAAAATGGAAAGTTTAATTTTAGAAAGATATCTATCAGAGCCTAATAAATATAAGGATTTTATTAGATATTAAATTTAAACTACCTTAATAGAGATATATGCAAAATTTGAAATAAGTCAAGGCATGTTGAATTGTTTGAGCAAATGTTAATGATTTTTTATTACTGCATGATATGCACAAAATGGATTTGTTTTCAAAATATTTTACAAACACTCTAGAAAATGAATTATATCGGTGTAAGGTATAACCTACAGCTAACCTCCAAACTAAGTATACAATCAAAATGATAGTTTGAATCCCCACCAACGAAAGATCATAAGAATACCTCTCACGGTGTAGGTCGCATAGAAAGTTGGTGAATACAAGGCTATGGTTTGCATTCATATAGATATTTTCTTTGTTGCTCAATTCAATACCCTTGATACTCTTGCACAACACCCTGATATACTCTTCCTTTAGCCACAATGCAATTTTTTTCCTCCTCCTTTGATAGTCAAAAATATTATCAGTCAGTAAAATAAATATAGGAACAACCAATGTGCCCCCTCTGTGCACTCCTTCCCCCTTCCTTTGAGCTCACCCCTTGTATTTATAGATTCCCTCTTTCTTGTTTTCACCATCAAAATCCCCCCCAATATTAATACTTCAATAAGAAGTTAAAAACTGAATCATTAGTTTTACCAACTTGTGGACTCCTCCCTTAGATAAAACTACAACTCCCTTTTTTATCATAGAAAAATAACATGATTTTCCTCTAAAGAGTTCTAATAAAATAACTTCTTAACTCCCATCTGTAACCCAAGTGGTAGCTTAAGAATATTTCAAATCGTGATATGTGGTAGATCTCCCAGTCTTTATCAATGTTATTCTCTTTTTTTCAAGCAACACTCTAATGGTATGTATGTTTCTACTTCTAGTTTGAGTATGAGTTGCTAAACTTGCCAAAATATGTGGATACATAGACAAGAAATGTGACTCATACAAAATAACATGGAGGCACAAATAAGGTATGCAATCATAACTTGTTTGCACATGTCAAAGAAAATGGGAGTATGGACCATGCATGCGAACAAACAAGTCAAGCATGACTCTCCTTAAAAATCCAAGAAAGATGAACTAAAATCCCTAATTATTTGCTAGAGGTAAGACATATGATAGATGGTAATGATATTGCACTTTAATATCAAGATGCTTCTATGCACCAAATTCTATCCACATGAATGCAATAATTCACATAAGTTATATTTAAGGTAACTGTTTGTTAGACTTCTAGGGTTATTTATTATGACCATGTAACATAATTCAAAGCAATCTTTATCTTTAGATTAATTATGAATAACATCTTGAATTGATCAATTATTAGGCAAGTGACAAGTGCATAGGTTAATCCAATATACAATTATCATTTTCCTTCAATTTATCTAATGAGAGGACAAGAATCTATAGTTCCATTTGTTTCTACTGTTCCATTGACACATCAAAATCATCATTTAAATTTACTGCCTTTTAATATTGCACCCCATTTTTCCCCTTCATAACTATTTAATTTGATTCCAATTTATTTAGATTTAGTTTACAATGTAGTCCACATTCTCTCCCCTAAGTCACCCAAGAAATATCACCTAAATTTTTTTATTCAACATACTTCTTAGAGTTCATACCAAAGCTAATATTGAATACTTTATCATATTGCATCAACCAATTAATGATAATGAACCATCAATCAAACACAAGAGTTATAGTTGAGATTGTCTTGTGTCCTTAGCTTTATTTTGGTTGTAAAGTTTTGGGCATTACAATTCCTTCTTATCTAGTATCACTTTATCATTAAAATTTCCATTGTAAAATTGGAAACACTTACACAAGGTTTGATTGAGGGAAGCCCCTAAATGGCCCAAAATTTTCCCTCTCTTTGAATGTGCAGGTTTTAGGTTTGAAGATGATTAAAGGGAGCTTGAAGAAAAAATGTTCATTGTTGTGTTTGAATCCCTACATCTTTTCAATTCATAGAAACTCACCTATAGAATTATTTGATGGTGTTATGACAACTTTGCAACTAGAAATTAGAAGCTTAGATATGTCATTAGAGGACCCTGAAAATAGAGCATAAGTATCATACAAGGACCCATACGCCCTAGGGTGACTCTATCCTTCTACAACAATCAGATCCAACTTTCGATGATAGGTACACAACCCTCTATACTTTCAAAATATGTCTACAAGTTGTTGTTTCAGTCTATTAATCATCCATTTATTACATTTTTCATATTAGGGTATATAGTCTAATTAGGTTAATCATAACAAATCATTTTCAAATCATTCTAATCCTTAATAGGATGAATATTCAAGTTTTATTGTCTCCCCTTCATGGTTGAAAGCCAATCTACTCACCTTGTTGATATCCATCTTAATGAAACATAAGAAAATACCTCCACAACACACACACACAAAACTATTTGAATCCTAGGTTTATACATTAGACCTAAGGTTTTCCTATTTTTATTTGGTTCACTAATCAAATGAAAATAATGTCACTCAAAATTTCTATTATCAAATTAAAAATGTATGAAAATCTAATGACATATAATGGTTTTTTTAGTTCAATCTAACATTATTTTTTAAAAGAGGTAAAAATTTATTCAATCCAAGAGAAAAACAATACAATGAATAACTAATACATAACCAAAAGGTTCCCACCAGGCACTCCCAATAAACTAGAACCAAAGATCACAAAGTACCCACCAGTAGGGAACCAACAAACCCTATCAATGACCTTCAATATCCTCTTGAATCAACATTATCAATTTTTGGACATAGTCCCTAGGAAGATGTTCCCAATCATGAATTTTCCAATTACCCCTATACTCATAAGCCCATTTTGACAAAAAATCTACAATATTGTTCCACTCCCCCAGGATATGAACAAAATGCACTAAATCAAGAGAAACACTTAATTGATGAATTTATTGAACAATTGAAGACAACTGCCAATTCACTTTAAATTACTCTTGTTCAACCAAGTAACCAACAACTAAGAGTTTGAATCACAAATAACCTTGCACCACTCAAAATCACAAACCTTTTCCAAGGAAATAAGGATAGCTAGAGCCTCCATAAGATTATTGGTCTCGTGACCCTGATAAATGGAGAAAAAGAAGAGGACAACCCCAGAACTATCCCTCCCCTCTCCCCCAACCCCAGAGCTCTAGGATTTCCCTTAGAGGACCCATCAGTGTTAATCTTCACAATTGCATTAGGAGGTAGAGTCCATCTACCCTCCCTTTATATTTTCCTTTTGGGAGGTCATATCTCTTTCATACCTTCCACCTTTGAGCCAATTCTAGCTAGACCCAACCCCTACAAAATCACCTCCTCCCAAACATCTAGGGGAGTATCCACCTCACACTTAGAAGGAATATTATCCTACAACATACCAATAATCCTTTCTCATACCTTGAGAGCATCCAACCTCTTATCTTGAAAGATCCTTCAATTCCTCTCCAACCAAATCTTCCAAAGAATGCATGAAGGCCCAATAGCCCAAGCTACCTGGATAAAAAAAGGTCTTAGCAAGAAGCCTCCCTAAAGTCATCCAAAAATTAATTAGATTCAAAGCATGTACATAGGTATGTCTCCTAACCCCCCACCATAGATCCCAAATATCCCTAGAGAAATCACATTGAAAGAACAAAAGTGAAGAATATTCTTGACTACTACCACATAGAACACAAATAGAGGGTCCTTGAAAGCCTCTCTTCTAAAGATTAGGCCAAGAAAATTTGTTCCACATATACTTCCACCAAGGGACTTCATCACCTCCATATACACTCCTATCCAATTCCTCATAACCAAGTGCCATCAAGTACACCCCCTTAGGATTAGGACCCCAAGCCAGAATATCATTCATTTTCAAAGAGCTATAAGCTCTTCCTACTAAAATTTGAGATAACTCTTTGTGATCCCTAAGGGCAAAAAATGATACTCTTTCCACTTAAACACCTCTACTTGACCCACACTCTTAGAAATTTTGAAGTCACGCACCTTAGACCAACAAGTCTCCTAGAAGCGAAGATAAATATGTTGTAGATGAGGATAACTTACCACAATTGGTGGTTTCCATCCCAAGATTCATGCTAGAAGAGAGCATCATAGCCCCTATTATAAATCTAGAATAATATTTGTTTGATTAAGTTGGACCCTCTCTTAAGAGTATACCAACTCATTGACCCCTTACCTATCAAGGAAAATTGAGGCACATATTTTATTGCCACTCCCCTTAGATATTTGGAGGAAAGGATCTGGCCCAAATGTGGTCCTGATTAGTGTACCATCTCTAGTAAAGCTTGGAAACCAAATCTTGACCAGTAATGACAACTTGTCACAACCCTAAGCCCCCATCTGAATCGGCCTACAAATCAAATCCCACTTTACTAGAATCCACTTCTAAGAATCCAAATTATCATCCCACAAGAATTGTCTAGATAGAGCATCTAGTTCCTTAATGAAACCTATAGGAGTAACCTACACCATACACCTATAAATAGGAAGCACTTGAACCAAAAATTTCAATAATATTACCCTTCCAACAAAGGATAACTACCTACAAGTCCAATGGTTGACATAAACATGAAACTTGTCCAAAAAAACCTACCATGTACCTCTTGGTAGCAAACCAATAGAGAGATGAATACCCAAATACACAAAAGGAAGAGCCCCAATCTAAAACCTAAGAATGTGTGATATATGAGACTAAATGTGAGGAGGGGTATTGAAGAATAAAACAAAAGACTTATCTTCATTAATCTATTGACCAGAAGTAGCAAGATAAATATCCAAAGCTCACTTGAAGTTACTTGCTTCTTTAATCCTGGTAACTCCCAAAAGTAATATCATCCAAAAACTATAAATGAGATTGAGGAGGAAAGCTTTCACCCCAGCTCCACCCTTGAATAAGCCCTTGTGAACAATGGGCTTTCACGAGTCTACCCAGACCTTAAACTATAATAATAAATAAATATGGTGATAAGGGGTCACCTTGATGCAGACCTCTTTAGGAACCAAATAGAGAGGTAGGCACTCCATTAATCAACATAGAATAAGAAGTAAACATAACATAGCTTATCACCCAATTGATCCAACCCTCTATAAATCCAAAAACACTAAGAAATTTATGAAGCAAAGACCATTTCACTCAATCATAAGCTTTGACCATGTCTAGTTTGATGAACATCGCCTTCTCCTTGGATACCTTCATGGAGTGAATAACCTTAGCAACAATAACCACTCCATCCTGACTATGTATACCTGTCACAAAACCCCCTTGCTCTTATGAAATAATTTTGATTAGAAAAGGTTTCAATCTCTCTACAATTAACTTGGAGATGATCTTATAGACCACATTACAAAGAGAAATTGGCCTAAAGTGGTCTAAAGAGTTAGCCCCTTCTCTCTTGGGAATAAGATCCAAAAAGTCTAATTTATAGCTTTTAGCATCTGTTTGCTATTACTTGATTCTTGTACTACCTCCAATAGATCCAATTTAATAATATCCAAAAACTCCTAAAAAAATCCATTGGAAAACCATCTGGGCTAGGGGCCTTACCTTTCTTCATCATGAACACTATCTCCTCAATCTCTACCAAATAAATTGGCCTATTAATCCCCTCATTAGCCTCATTAGGAATAACATAAGGAATACATTATAGAATACTATTCTCTACCCATGACTCCTTGATATAATCCTCTGAGAATAAAGAAGAATATTATTGAATAAACTCCTATGAAATATCCAAAAAAGAAGATAGTTGTTCACCCTGAGAAGAAACAATTAATGATATTGAATTCCCATGTCCTCTAGCTTTGATAGAGTTATAAAACAATGTTGTGTTCCTTTCTCCTTCCTGCAACCATTCAATCCTATACTTCTGTTTCCATAAAATCTCTTCTCGCAACTCTCATTCCAACAACTCCTTCATAGCTTCCACTCCTCTAAGGGAATCTTGAGTAATCCCATGGTATTTTCTCTACTTGGTGATGGCTTCCATGTGATCCTATGCAGCTGATTTCTCCTTAAAATATACCCAAAACATTGTCTATTCCACTTATTTAGCTGATATTACACAAATTGAAGCCTCTTGATAAAGGTGTACATGGTTGTACCATGCGTGAGAAGAATCTTACCCCAGCACGATAAATCTTTCTTTCAAATGAGATTTAAGGGCCTGTTCTACAATCTACATGTTAAAAAATAACAGAAAGTACAGATGAAAAAACCAAGTAGTCTATTAAATAACATAAGATAACTTCCATATATATTCACTAAAAAGAAGAATTCAATACATGGTCTGAATCAACAAACTTATATTGAAATTATAGAAGTTCTGCAAATAAACTACTCAGTACAATAACAACATAGTATAATGTCTTTTTCATTAACTAAGAAATAGAGAGGCCGAACAATATGGCATAGTCAGTGAATCTTAATACAATAATCAAAATAATGCAAAAGGCCTACAATATTTTCACTCATTCTTTCCTTCCTTGCGAACAAATTCCTCGTGGAGAAGACACATGGAGAAGTCTTCATTTCAAGCGCTGACTGTGGGGTCCACCAAAAGGTTTCCTACGGATTGATGCAATGTGGCATGCAGGCAAAGCTTGGAGGAAGAGCAAAGGAGAGAGGGCTCTTAAAGTCCTGCACTGCTAACATGTGGTGAACAAGTAGGGCTCGAAAGAGAAGCAAGGGAAGAAAACCTCCCAAGGAGCCCACGATAGACACGTGGAGCAAGCGAGCAAAGGCACTTCAAAAAGGGGCCCAAAGATATTCAAACACATGGGGCATGGGCCGGGCCAATGCAAAAATAAACCATGACCACCTAGAGGGAGCTTAAGGATTTCAATCCATAGCTTTTGGCGACTATCAGGGGCATTTCGCCTGCGGAATGGGAACCTAAAATTTTTGGGATCCACAGCTTTTGGCTTCGAGTTGAAAGAGAAGCCGCACTATCTGATGGGTGGCACCTTCTATGTCTGTAGCATTGGGAGGTTGACTAAAATATTGAAAGGCAGATAAATCCCACTACTTTTCCTTGATCTTTATTATGATATATTCCACCATGGCCACCAAATCGTAAGAGAGAAAAGGGGAAGGCAAGCCCATTTGAGTCAAATGGGAGAATTGCATCCACATTTTGTTCATAGTCCAACTTAGTGTTGCCGAGAAATTTCTAGCTTGGAGGATGGCCACATGACAATAGATCAATTCTCTCGCCTTCTTGGCAGATGACCTCCGATATTCAATCCCTACGTTCACCAAGTTAGCATTCGCCACCACATACAACTTTTCCAACAACTTCTCTACCTCGAGCACCTTTTTCGCAATGAACTGTGGAACTTGCTCCGTCGTTCCATGCACTTCCCTGCTTAAACTTGCTGCCACCACCATGAATTGGAGCACCGACTAAAGAGTGAAACAAAAAGACTTAACTCTCTCCCAGTAGGAGATATATAACTATTGGGCTACTAGAAGGAGATCTGACTGAGGAGCAAGGGGTTGGGGAGGATTCTTCAAAAGACCAATTTCCATCTCCTTAAACCCAACATCCTGCGTCAACTCTTCAATTCTCTTGTCCACAACGAAGAGTCATCCCTGTAGAGTCCTCAACTCAGCAAGCAATTGTTCCTCAGCTTGGCCTTGAGTTGTGGATTCTTTTTCTAGGGAGAGCTTTACTTCTTGGATCTCCTTCTCAAACAGAGCTTTTCAGTCTTGGAACTCCTTGTCTTTTTGTTGCATTTCCTGCTCTAATTGATCTCATTGATGTTGAAGCTCATCATTCTTCTGTTGCATTTCTCTCTTTGCTCGAGTCAACCAGTCTTGTAATTCCTAGTTTTTCTATTGTAGTCTGACAACCAGGTTGTGATCCAGGGACTTGAACTTTGCAAGTTCTACCTGGAGTTTGGCACTTTCTACTTACACTTGTTGAGATATTTGTGCAATCTCGACATCCTTGGCCTTCTCCTTTTTTAGTAGGACATCCAACCTTTCTTTAATGTTCTTGAGATTCTCTTCCCTTTTCTTTAGTTGGAAACTATGCTTGAGAAATTCAGTAGTCACCACTCGCTAGATTTCCTCCATTAGCTCAACTTTATCTTGCGATCGGGCTACACGCAGATCAATCCCTAAAGCATGGATTATATAATCCTTAGGTTGCATCTCCCCTTGTGGTTTGATGGTGTTCAAAGTCATGGTTTCAAAATGCAACAACCCTTGAACTTCATTGAAAATGGTCTGCATGCATGGCTTGGTAGGTTTCGTTGCATCCTTTTCTTTTCTTTTTTGGACCCCGATAGCTTGTGCTGCTTTAGTTGTATCACTTTACCCCATAAATTCTACTAGAAATTTAATTAATTCGTCGGCAAAGGGTGCACCAAGAGGAAGAATGAAAGGAAATGAGAGATTTGTGCTCCCAGATGATGTCTTCTTTGGTAGAGAGATCGTTAATAGGGAGAACAGGGGTATGCTATGCCAAGGTCCAATTTGGGAAGCGACAAAAGGACTCATAGGGAGTGATGGTGGTAGTGGAGACACGAAGGATGTCATTTTTTGGGAAAGTTGAGTCAGAGCTGATGTCATGGTAGCAAAAGGATTTTCCATGGTGGGTCCAGACTGGGCTGCGAGAAAAGGTGGAACAGACCGCAGGGGAGTAAAAGTTGCTTGTTCGATTTGGGAGAATTGAGAGAAACCTCCCATGGGAGTGGAAGAAGAAAAGGGAAGGACGAAACTTGAAGTAATGGGATGCATAGAGGTAGTAGGCGTAACCAAAGATTGTGAAGTGAAAAGAGAGGGAGAGAAAGATACCTAAGTTGCAGAGGACTCTGATCCTTGGCTTATTGTAGGTTCTTGTGAGCCTTTTTCAGAAGTTGAGTCTATGTGTGACCTCTTGTTGGGTGGAGAATTTTCCACCTCTATGAACTCTTGAGGTTGTTGGGCTACTCTGGATCTCTTCACAACCCTTGTATGTTGTAGTGAGGCCTTTGAATGTGATGCAGTCACTTGCATGCTCAGTGGAGCTTTGCTAGGCTGCTTCGCTGCTTTTCCAGTTCTTTGTGTTTGGGCCTTTTTCACCTCTTTTCTCTTCATTATTACCCTCACTTCCTCTGGATCTACATCCTCATCATCGCTTGCATCAGTATCTTCATGCCATCTATTCCATAGATCATAAAATGTATCATCCTTGTCTATCTTCTGGAACAAGGCATCAAGGCATTTGGTCTCCTAATGATAAATCCAGAAGCTTGTAATTTTTTCCTCACTCCACTGCCATTGCTTGACCAATTGATTATGAAGGGTGGCCCCCATTTTAATCTTGTCATTGGGATTCTCCAAAGGAAAATAGAAAGAGAGCCATGGCAGCCTCCTATCATCAGTAGGAACATAGGCCAGGTCCACAAATAGATCATCCTGGTCCCCAGACTATGGATTCCGTTGAGCTTCCCAATAAGGTTGGGAGCTGTGAGTCACTTTAATGTTTAGCTTTGCTACATCATTATTGGGATTATAATCCCATTTGTCACAAATTAATACTAGCTCGAGATGAGCCAAATTTTCCTCTAGCAGACCATGTGTCTACTTCTTTAACATTATTACCCTACTGAAGGTCAAAGGGCATTTGAAAAAACCTTTCTGCTTCTTTCCTCTGTAAAAGTTGATGTTGATAATCACTAGTTGCTGAAACACCTCAAGGGCCAACACCCTGCCTGTGACGCATACCAGGAGTCAGAATGGTTCCTTGGTAAAACCATGTAGCCTAATGAAAGTAAAATCCTCCCCAAGAAACTAGTCTCCAAGAGGAGTAAAATTCTGCATTCACCTAGTTTGCTTGGTAGAAAGCCGATAAACCTCACCATCTTTACTAAAATCCTTCAAAATTAGAGCCAGGAAATGCTCAGAAAATGCATAGTAATCATAAGTTGCAGAAAGGATGGAGTCCACACAAAAATTGACCTTCTTACCCCTTTTTTATTAAACATAGCCAAACTCATGCAGTTTCCAAAGAAGTTAGGGTTTTGGTGTAAAAACATGTGAGCAAGGAGAGAAGAAAACCTAAACCTATGCTATGTGTTGTGTTCCTTGAATTGGTTCAACACCTCCCAGATAATGACTTTTGTGAAGTGATACCAGAATAAATAATGTTTTTTTCTCAACTGAAAACCTAGACCCATTTGAAACTCCAGAATGTCCCTATCACTATCCATGCTGCAAACAAAAGCCATCATTGAGAAGGCATCCTACAAGTCTAAGTTGAAAGCATTGTGCGCAACTGGAAACTGTGGTGGATTTCCTGCATCTTCCTTGGGCCTTTTTGATTCTTGGTTATAAAAGTCTAGGGAAAATTCTCTGGTCCTCCAGAAATCTTTCGTGCCCTCTACAGTGAATGTCTCCATCTTTTCTACCCTGGAGCCCTTTCTGGTAGGGATGCATAAAATATTCCTAATAGCGTTTACACTGATCACAACCCTTAGTTTCCGACCTTCAATGGCACCAATATCCAAGTTGAAATACTGTACTGAGCTCACTCGTGAACAAGTTCCAGGAAGTGGTGCACAAAAAGAACCATATACTGTGGGAGACTATTGAACCATTACTTGTACAACAAAGATTCTTGGCTATCAGTATTTTTCATTCTCTCACATACTGCTTCTCTAAGACTCTTAGGGTTAGTTATGAGGATAGGGCCATGAATGTTATCCCATTCTTCTGTTATCAGGTCCTTTTCCCTATGATCACTCTTCTTTATGACCCGCATGTGAGGGCATTTTGGCTTCTCTAGTATCCCAAGTGAGGCATAAGAGACGTCATCGAAGATATTGGCAATTGGTTCTACCAACATGGCATCAAATAAGCTTTGAACCGCCTCACTTTGTGCTTCCATTTCAGGATTTTGGGCCATTCCAGGAATATGTAGACTTTGCAAACACTCCACTTTCCTGCAACTCACTTGGGTTCTTCAGCAAACTGTGCACTTAAAGCCTTTCACAATGAACAAAGTACTCAAAAAATCTTCATAGTGTTGGTTCCTTTGCATGCAACACTTAGCCTTTCCTTATTTAGGAGTTAGAAACAATAGTTGTTTCAAGCAATAAATTTGGCACGTACCACTGACTCTTTCGTGCATGGAAAATGAATTCCCACTCCTTTCAAAAAGATAATAGTTCATAATGACAATTAGTCATCATAACCTACAGTACCATCCCTTGGGAAATTGAGCCACAAATTGAAGGCTTATGAGACATTCGTGTGCTCCTCAATTAATAACTTGAAAAGAATGATTAAGCAAGAAGGCATAGTAATTACACAAAAATATTTTAGTTCATCCTTGGAGATTGAAAAAATGCTCATAGCGTGACACTTAGCACTTGATCGTGTAGATTATTACTTGCACCTACCACTAGTTTAAGTTGATTAATTACTTCTTCTTAACTCACATGCAAAAATTCATATACAACAAATGCAACTTGGTGAGATTTTCAAGTTTGCACCTGGTGAGATTTTTGAGTTTGCTCTCAGTAATATTTTTGAGTTTGCTCTCGATTATCATCATGCTTATCGCACACATTGTACCTTGGCTATTTCTATAAATAGAACTAAAGACAATAGTAGGAATTGCACTTGGTAATTGGGAAGAATTTGTATTTGGTAATTAGGAATAGAGATAGGTGCAATGAATACTCCAATTAGGCTTACTAGCAATAAGTCGCAGACAAATTTTTAAAGTAAAATTTCTAGCAGACGTTTAAATAATATCACTAAGAACAATCATTCTTTGGAAATAGTTGTGATGAAATGGGTATTGGGGAGGGATTGCATAGAATACGAGGATAAGTATAGAGTAAATACTTACATTTTCTCTCACTTCATTGCCTCTTTGCTTAACATACAGGTACCCAAGCAAATGATACTATGACTCACCATGGAAATCTTCCCAAAGCGCTACCTCGGAGGCCTTGGCGAAGCTGTGATGAATGTGGTGTATGGTATTGGGATTCCCATAATAAGTGATCTCCATCAACACATTGAAGAAGATGTAGTTGTGCCCTGGGTGCCATTCCTAAGTGGGTTTCACATTATGACGATTGGAGAGCACCACCAGAGAGTTTCTTGTGCTTGCCAGTTCCTGCTGTGATGCTACAATGTAGTACTTTTCTACGAGGTGGAGTGGTACACCAACTTTAGGAACCTGGTGTTTCCTCCACCACTTGTTGTTGCTGCCATCCCTACTGAATATTCTATTCTTGTTGCACCTACCGCTGCTCTAGATGTTGTTGATGTAGTTGTTCCTATCAGATTCAGAGGCATTATCAAGTTTTTCCTTCTTCCTATGAAGAATTGGAATTCTTTGTAGGATTTAACTAGAGAGTGTGAGTCATTGAACAATGTAGGCCAGAAGTACTTGACACACATAATTTTGATGGTGGTGGTCTTTGCAGAGAAGTGTCTGCTCGCAAGACTGCTGTGAAAAATGTCTAGAATCCTTTTCGCTTGCTCTGAGGTGATGCATTGCAGTAGAACACAATTAAAGTTCCTTTTAAAAAGGACTCCTTCGATGAGTGCATATCCGCTACTATGTAATCTATAGAATCTTTTCTTCTAAGAAGGGAGGCCCATCGGATATTTCCTAGTATACATAAATCTCATTCTATTCGCCAACCAATAGCCTTCGAACTCAGATTTATTTGTTAGAACCAACTCAGGTCATTCCTCCTTAGCTACTACTTCTTCATCATGTGCCAAATACTCACACAATCCTCTTCCCCACATGGTCTTCATGGGCCTAACCTTAATTTCATATTCGAGGATTTTAGTAATCCAATTGGCCCTTTTTTTGTGATTTCTCCTTCCATAATGTATTCGTGCACATTGGAATGCACGACATATACAACTACCTTGTTGTAAGATATACAGTGTTAAAACTTCTTGAGCCCCTTAACAATGGCGAATTCTTTCCTTTTGATGAAGTTATAGTTCATCTCATAATCCTTTAAGGTCAGGGAGTGGAATGCTATCAGGTGTTCTCCCTTCCCTTCATCATCCTTCTAGGTCAAAACAGTGGCGATACTGGATTTGCTACTAAACACATACATTATGAAGTCCTTTGATAGGTTTGGATTTACTAGCACAAGAGCTGAAGAAATAACATCTTTAACCTTCTCAAAGGCTTCTCTAGCCTCTTTTTTCCATTTGAACAATTGATCCTTCTTGAGCATTAGGGTAATAGGTCTAATTAATCCTACAAAATCATAAATGAATTTGCTTATGAAATTTACCTGTCCTAGGAAGGACTGAACTCCCTTTTTGTTGACTGGTAGGGGAAGTTCCTTGATTGCCTTCACCCACTTCAGATCGATTGCAATTCCATCTTTAGACACCACGTGTCCCAATAATTTTCCTTGTGGCACTCTAAAAACACATTTTTTTGGGTTCAGGGATATCCCGAACTCCTGGCATTTTTTAAAAACCATTTCTAGATGATCAAAATGATCATCTTTAGACTTAGAGAATACTGTTAGATCATCTAAGTAGATTAAGATAATCTTGTTGATCAATTCTCTGAAAGCAATATCCATTGCCCGCTAGAAGGTAGCTCTTGCATTTGAGAGACCAAAGGGAATTTTTGCGTAGGAAAGCATCCACCACTTGGTAGTGAATGTTGTTTTGTGTTGGTCCTCCTCTTTTACCCAGATCTGGTTGTAATCAGAGAAGCTGTCTAGCAGAGAAAACATTTCTGAGCCAACCATGGTTTACAAGATTGAATCCATGGAGGGAAACGAGTAGTGGTCCTTCAGGGATGCTCTGTTTAGATCCTGGAAATCAACATAGAGGCGGATGTATCCATTCTTTGGACACCCATGTGTTTTTCTTGATTGAGAAGATGATTCAGGATTGAATTAGCTTTGTTAACTCTTGCACCATCAATGCCTCAATCTTCAGATTCATTGGTCTTTGCTTCTGGTGGACAGGTTTTGCTCATTTCATCAGTTCTATAGTATGATGGATGATTTCAAGATCATATCCCTTGAGGTCATCATACGACTAGGATACTACTCCATATTTTTCACAAAAATAGATGAGCCTTTCTTTATCATGTTGCAGGACATCCTTTTTGACCTTGAGTTTCCTTCCGTCCCTAACTTGAAGATATGTGTAGTCATTTTTGTCCGCTAAAAACTTCCTCTTGTCATTCCTGGAATCGTCACAATCAAATAGGTTTTCAAGAGTGACCAATCCTTTTGGAAGCTTGTTGGACCTCAGCTAAATAATTTTCCCTTCATAGGATTCTACGATTTTTGGTTGGCGCTGATCCACAAAATCTCTAGAGTGTTGAATGAATGAGGCGATGTGTTCATCACTTTCGAACACTTGCCAGCTCTGGTCATTATCTGGGATTTCTGATCGAACAATCATTCACATAAAGTGTACATTATCAATTAGGTAAAAAACAAGG
Source organism: Sequoia sempervirens (assembly GCA_007258455.2). NCBI lineage: Eukaryota > Viridiplantae > Streptophyta > Pinopsida > Cupressales > Cupressaceae > Sequoia > Sequoia sempervirens. The sequence goes on from VDFB02271358.1 coordinate 506,893,313, forward strand.
TTAAATTGAGATCCTATCACCACCATGTGATCTGAAGCTACATTCTGCTCTTTGGGGATCATTTGGATATTGAAGGCTTCAAATATTTCAAGCAGGTCCCAAATTCTATGTCTATAAAACCTCATGCAGATGTTCTTTGTTGCGGAGAGCCCTTGGACTTGATTGACTACTAGCTCAAAATCTTTGAACACCATTATTTGTTTAATGCCCATATGCTCCACAAGACTTAGACCTTGCACGAGGCCTTCATATTTAGATTCATTGTTCAAATAGGTAAACTGAAAGTGAAAATATCTAAGGGTCATTTCATTGGACAGGGAAGTCAAACATATCTCGGATCCTATGCCAACTTTACATCTTGCTCCAGCAAAATGCAGAATCCACAACCCTAAGGCTTGACCATCCTAGGATTCCTTCATGAACTTTGAGATCACTTGATCTTCATCATAGATGACATAGGTTCCCAATCTGGTGGCATGATAATTTCTGAAAGGATCATTGTCTATAAATTCACTCAAGAGGACTTCTTCTTGATTAGTTTGGTCTCTAGTCACTTTCTCATCCTCAAGTAACTCAGTACAATACATTTCCTCTTTGGTGATAGAGGTATGAGTGGCCTCAAAGTTGATCATGGATTCATCTGCTACATGTTCTAAATGCAAAGGTTCAGACACTATCTTCATTTTAGCTCCATGCTTAGTCCTGAGGATCAAGTGTGACCAATCCAAGGAAAGATATCCACCTATCTTGGAAGTGAACTACCGAGATAAACAAATACCGAATATGGGGGGGACATCTATGATCATGGTATCTTATGGAACTGTGATGCTAGGGCAGGAGAATAGAGTCAAGGGGAGGTTCTTAATGACACCTACGATTTCAACCTTGTTCCCATCAAGCTGCATAACCCCTCTATTTAAAGGTTCATAGCTAAGTCCTAAGGCTTCAACTATCTGCTCTGGCATGATTGTACTACTAGCGCCAGAGTCAATCATAGAATTGTGCAACAACTTCTTACCCACAATGAAAGTCAAGAAGAAGGGCTTTGGTTTAGGCTTACCTTTAATTTTAGTAGAAGCTTCCTCTCCATTTTTTATGAGGACTTTGGCCTGAGATGGCAAATTGATGGCCTTTCCTATGGAGGGTTGCTCTGTTGGCTCCTTGCTTGTATCTTTGAGTAGGGCTTTCTGTAGCAATGGCTTTTGCTTTAGAATAGCTAAGATATCCCAAAGAGATACATTAGCAGAGGATTTATTCAATTGGTCCACCACATTAAATGTCACAGGATTCAAAGACTTCTGTTCCTTAGCCCTTGTTATAACAATCTCCTTTCGTGGCTGAAATTGTTGTGTAATTTTAGAGCTACTGGGAGCTTGGTCGGGAACACTCTTGGGCTGCGGGATGACCAGTTCACCCGTGAATCTCCTCTTTGAGCGAGTGTTATAATCTGATTGCACTGGTGGGGCCTTTGATGTGGATGCATCATTCATGAACATCACCTCTTCTTCTTCCATCCATGAGAATAGCACGTGGTCGGGGGCTATATCCCTTTCTTGTTCCAGGGACATCCCTTGCATTTGCACGGTGAGTATCACATTTTCCATTTATGGAGAGGCATATACATAACCTCCTGAATCTGATGCCACACCTTCACTGCACTGTTCTGCCACTCTTTGTTGTAGATTGTCGCACAGACAATTTCGAGGCATATGTGCTTCATTGCAAGGGAAGCACTAAGGATTGATATCACCAACAAGATTATTTTCCTCTGCTACTAGCTCTCTTTTCGAACTTGGGTGAGAATTTTGTAGTAGAGTAGGCACCGAAACCATCCAATTACTTGTTTGATCCTATGGAATCGTGTGCGAGCCTCCTGGAACTGGTTTGTTGGTAGGAAGATCTTTTGCCTTGATAATTTTTTTAAGCTGGCTTCAAAGGCATGGATTGGTTCTACTTGATGGTAGTTATTTCATTTGAGATGATCTGCAACAACTCCTTGACATCGCTCATCTCATCTTTTGAAGAGCCAGATGTGTAAGCAATGTTCTGCAACACGCTCAAATATGTGTATATAGATTGGGGAGGAGCAAACACACTGGTAGAAGCCATCTCTTGGGGGGGAATCGAAAACTCTACAAATATAGGCATAACATTCTGAGGCGGTAACTTTTTAGCATCATTCAAATTATTCTCCACCTTAACAACAATGTTAAATGCATCTGACAAGGTCTTCCCACCAAAGGACTAGATCATCACCGAAATGTTGGCATTGAGAGACTTCAGGTAGAACATGAATGCCAAATCTGCAGGTGGATGAATTGCAAGTTGTGTCCTTTTCCAAGTCATGTGAAACTAGGCATTAAAGTCAGTCATGACCTCCTGAGGGGCCCACCTTATGGTTGCCAATTGCTGAAAGAGCAAAGACCGATCTCCATTGTTTGAAAAACACTCATAAAAAGGATCCCCGAGCTGATCCCAGGTACTAATATTATTGGCTCCCAAAGTATGGTACCAATCAAGTGCCTTTCCTTTGAAAGAGGCTATAAGAAATCTCAATGCTACATTTTGATCGGTTACACCATGCACCAAACATACATCTGCCACATCTTGTAGATGTTCGGATGGTGTTTTCGAGCCTTGCTCAGTGAATTTTGGTATAAATTTTAAAGTAGAGGTTGGGATAAGAGCCTAAATGACTGGTGCTATTGGTGTTATAAGAGGGCTTCTGACATCCCACACCACATAATTTCTATTAGAAATTGGCAACATGGTAGGTGGAGGGGTCGAGACGTTCACTGGATGGGTTCTTGTTCATACTGTTACCAGTGGTGGAACTCGCTGGCCAGGGTTGTTCATTGTTTGGGATCTAGTAATAGGCCTATGACTCATACACCCACTTTCAAATTAGATACATTAAAAGAAAGTTCCACCGGGTGTGCTAGAAAAATAACTGTTGATGCCTAAAATTGCTAGGCAAACAACCTTATGGGAAACTCAGTTAATGGGGGACCAATTGCGCCAAACTGAGTATCCTTCAATTTTTTTAAAGAAGCTGACTCTTTCTGTATTTTGGGGGGGTTTGGAATGGGAAAAGGAAGCAAATATAAAAAATAAAGCTTAATCTAAGGTGATGCACCAATAGTTGAGTATGGGCATGGTAAATATTTCTTTTAGATGAGATTTAAGGGCTCGTTCAACAATCTACATGTCCTGAAATAGCATAAAGTATAGATAACTAAGCAATCTATTAACTTCCATGTCTTGAAAAACCTAAGCAGTTTATTAAATAACATAAGATAACTTCCATATATATTCACTGAAAAGAAGAGTTCAAGACATGGTCTGATTCAACAAACTTATATTGAAATTATAGAAGTTCTACAAATAAACTACTTAGTATAATAACAACACAGTATAATGTATTTTTCATTAACTAAGAAATAGAGAGGCCGAATAGAATGGCACAGTTTGTGAATCTTAATACAATAATCAAAACAATACAAAAGGCCTACAATATTTTCACTTCTTTCTATGATTTTTTGAACACCTTTTCCAAGAGTTGAAGCAATATATATAGATCACTTGCCACCAGAGAGTCAATAATTGAAAAGATTCCAAGCACGAGCAATGATGCCTGCCACAATGATTCCTTGAGGCTGTTGCAATAGAAAAAATTCCAAAACATAGAATGCAGTCGCCTTAAAACAAGATGTGCTCCTCTACCAATGATGATTGTGGTCCCAGTGTGGAAGCAAAAAAATTCCCATGAAGACATGTGTTGCACACCCACAAAGATAGTTAGGATACATGACACAACAATGGGGCTTCATACTAATTCTTTCCTTCCTTGTGATCAAATTCCCTGTGGAGAAGATGTGGAGAAGTCTTCATTTCAAGCGCTGACTGTGGGGTCTGCCAAAAGGTTGTACATGGATTGATCAACATGGCACACAGATGGAGCTCAAAGGAAGAGAAAAGGAGAGAGGGCTCTCAAAGGCCCATGCTACTGACACATGCCGAACGAGCGGGGCTTGATAGAGAAGCGAGGGAAGAAAACCTCCCAAGTAGCACGCGACAGAAACGTTGAGCAAGCGGGCGAAGGTGCTTCAAAAAGGGACCCAAAGATATTCAAACACATGGGGCATGGGCCGGGCTGATGCAAAAATAAACCATGACCACTCAAAGGGAGCTTAAGGATTTCAATCCACAGGCACCACTTTGACCATGCCTTCAATTTATAATTTGGACTTCAACGAGACAAAATCCTCTTTATCTATTTCCCCTTATGACACAAGAATTTTTCCCTTATCCTTTGATGGAGTTGAGTGAGGATGCACCTTGGTTGAAGATCCACTAGTAGACTTTCCTAAAGAGATAAGTTTGGGGAATCTACTCTATAGCTAATCATACTCATGACAAACATGACACCAAAAAGGAAGAGCCTCATAATCAAGCTATTGAATCCATGAAGTTGACCCAACTTGAATTTCCATGAGTATTGTAACAAGTTATTTAAGTCAATCTCAACACAAATATGAGCAAGGGATACAACCTTCTTATCTGAAGTCTATTGTGATGGACTGATCAGTTTACCCAACTAAAGAGAAATATTGTGCAAAATATCATTTCTCTAGAACTCAAGCGGGAGCTAGGGAAGCCACACCTAAATTGGAACCCTTTATGGGAGCTCCTCAAAAGGATTAAACCCAATGTGTCAAGGTTTAATAAACAAATCCACTTGATTATAAAAGTAGGAACCTCCTTCAAAATCCTTATTTCTATCTACCAAGCAAGAAAACACCACCACAAAATAACTATTGGCCACTTGAATCACCTCCATATCCCCCTCTAGGTTCCAGGTTTGATGAGCCCATAATTCCAGAAATGGGAGAGAAACTCGAATCCCCATTAACTTACAGATCAAGGAATGATTACTTGAGTAGTTCACATCCTCTGCAACAAATTCTAAAAGGATAACCAAGATCAAATGAGACAAACTCTTTACTAAGCATCCATTCACTTTCAGAGCCTAAGAACCACCCATCTATGATGATCCCATCCCATTTAAGGAATTGCTCAAGAAATTTAAATCTTTATCATGTTTAGATAAAGGAGGATTAACCCCCGACACAATCCTAGAAAATGACATGTTATTGACCCGTCCCAAATTTGTCATCAATTCCAATCACCAATAGACACAACCAAAGGGAAAAGGTGAAAGAAAAACAAAAATGGAGAAACCCCAATCCAACACCCCCACAACCAACCACAAAAACCCATAGGACAACTAAGAGGGATCTACACCCACAACTGCAAACCACCAGACTACTACCCAAACCACCAACCACAACATACGCCCAAAACTCACAAGCAAAAGGAAACAACATGAACCAACACCCCAATAGCTAAAAAGCCCCACACAACACACCACTCAACTCTGCATGTATCCACACACCCTCCACTTGCACAGAAAACACCTTCATAGGCTGCAACTAGGGCATGCAAGTGCTAGCGCGAGCTGTGTGGGCACCACCAAACCAGCGACATGAACCTCCTTGAAAAACCAACTCAAATTCAAAAAGCCTCAATCTAACATCATTTTATTTCAATTGAATTATATTTTTAATTTTTGATCCAAGGGAGATTACCTATCCCTTGGATTTTAATCAACATGATTTCCCTTATTTCTCCCTAGTGATTATAGGGATGATGCCACAAACACCATTATTATAGTTGTGTCAGGCTATAGATGTAGTAGCTCAAAGCATGTTGGCATTACCCATAAATGTGAGACAAAGGCGCCATTGATATCAAATGTTGCCAGTTTTTATTTCAAGTCTTGTTTATGGTTTATTAATTAAGAAAAAAATAGTAATTAATTTTTCAAAATCTATTAAACCTTAAAACTATTAATAATTACTTTTGAAAGTAAATTAAACTTGAAAATGTTTTATTAAATTTACATATAAGATTTAATTCAAAAGTAATTGAAATAAACTAATACTAATCTATTTTAAAAATAATTTAACTTAAAAATGGAAAATAAATAATCTATAATTACATCTAAAATTAAACAAAATTAAAATATTAAAATATTAATCTAATTTTAAAAGAAATCTTTTAAAGCACCTAAAATAATTAATTTATTCTAAAGTTTTGAAGTGTTCTAAGATAAAAATCATTTATCTAAAATAAAGAAAAAATAAAGTTGGTTAAAAAAAATTCTATTCCTTTAATTACAAAATTAAGTTAATAATTAATTTACTTAAAATCATCTGAAATAATACTATTTTTCCAAATTTACCTAGTTTCATCTTAATGCTAATAGTGGCATGGTGTAATGGTTAAGTTGTTGTGTTGTTATTCTTGCCATCAAGGTTCAAACCCCATTGGGGTGTAATTGTTGAGAATTTATATTTGGGGGATGAGGTCCCCCATTTGTGACCTCATTGATTCATAGTTCTGAGTCAAAAGAGTTTTTACCCCTCTTAAATACAAAAATCATCCTAATATTTTTCTGTATTTGTTTATTCTAGAACTTTAATTAATTTTTTTTAAGGAAAAAGAATTTTAATTAAACTATTTTACGTTTAAATCAAATGTTTATTAAAATTTTAAAAATACAAAATTTTAAGATAAAAATAAAACTAATTATATATAATTATGATATGGAAAATAAAAAATTAATTCATTTATTAAAATATAATTGTAATTATTTTATAAAGAAAAAATGGCTAATTAACTTAAAATTGAAAATAATATTGTATATAAGAAAAAAATAGCATACATATCTTTAATAAATATATAAATTAGATCGAGAGATATCATGAGGTGTCTATTTAATCTAATATAATACTAGCAACCATACCTTGGTGTGCAATCGGTATGTCAGAGGTGTAGAGGGTCAATTAGGGAAAAATTTGGTCTATTTTTGCATTCATTTGTGTTATACATGAGGTTAATTGGTAGTCCGTTTAACAAATGATGTTGTTTGTGCAAAAAAGGTCTAAATGGAGAATTGATATCTTTAAATCAACTATGCATCCACTTATAAGAATTTAAACATGATTAAAAAAAAACCTCTAAATTATTGTGTGTGTGTGTGAGAGAGAGGGGGGAGGGAGCGAGAGAGAGATAGTGATAATTAATAGAGAGAGGGTGAGAGAGATATGGAGTGACATAGAGATAGATATAGGGAGTGAAAAACAAGCAATGTGTGTATATGAGTGAGAGAGAGATAGAGAGGGAGATAGATATATGGATAGATGGAGAGGGAGGGAGAGAAATATAAAGAGGAGAAGTAGAGAGATATAGCAAGACGGAGGAAGAGAAAAGTATAGGAGAGAGGAGAAGTAGAGAGATAAAGAAAGAGGGAGTGATAGGGGAGAGAGAGAGATAGGGATAGAAAGGAGAGATAACAACTTCAAATCAACTATGCATGCAATTATAAAAATTTAAACATGACCAAAACAAAACCTATAAATTATTATGTGTGTGTGTGTGTGTGTGTGTGTGTGTGAGAGAGAGAGAGAGAGAGAGAGAGAGAGAGAGAGAGAGAGAGAGAGAGAGAGAGATGTATAGATAGAGAGAGGGAGCAAGAAAAATATAAGAGTAGAGAGATATAGATATAGGAAGGGAGAGAAAAATAGAGGAGAGAGGAGAAGTAGAAGATATAGAAAGAGGGAGCATTGATAGGGAGAGAGGGACATATATGGATAGAAAGAGGGAGAGATAGGGATATAAAGGAGAGATAGAGATATTTATATAACTTAGGAGAGAGAGAGGGAGAGAGATAGAGATATAGATATAGAGATAGAGAGGAAGAAAATAGATAGATTTATGGAGGAAGAAACAAGTAATGTGTTTGTGATGATGACATGGTTTATATTTATTAAATAAATAATTTTGTATAAATGAAAAAACATAGTTAAAAACTAAATAAATAATTATATAGAAAAATTAAAAAAGAAAAATATATATAAAGAAAGGAAAAATAATAATGACAAATAAAAATTAAAAGTTAAAAAAAATGTGGAAATCAAACTCTATTGGATTTGGGTAGTTTGAGTTCTTAAAATTAAATTGTTGAAAGTCTATGAATATATATTTTCAAAGAAAATAATTAATGAAAAATATTCAAAAAAAATATATTACATTGAATGTGTTCCCTATATGAAATAGATGACCTACTTTTTGAAATCAATGGTTGAGAATTGAGAAGGATGCAAGACTATGCAATTTATAGAAACCATCCCTCTCTCCCTATCACTCCCTCTTTCTATATCTCTATACTTCTTTCTCATGTCTCTATTTCCCTCCCCATATCTCCCTCCCTATCCCCTATCTATCTCTTTATCTATATCTCTATCTCTCTCTCTCTTTCTCTTCCCATATATCTCTATCTCTCTCTTTTTATTCTCATAGATCTCTATCTCCCCCTATTTATCTCCCTCTTTGTCCTTTTTTTCTACGTATACTTCTCTCTATTTTTTTGTCTCTTTATCTCTCTCTCTCCCTCTTCCTCTACCACTCTCTCTATATATCCTTATATCTTTATCTCTTTATCAGTCTATCTCACCATCTATATATCTCTCTATCACTCTTTCTCTTGATCTCGCTCTCCCCTTCCCTCTCCCTCTCTCTATCTCTCCCTCTACCCTTTTCTATCTCTTTATTTATTTATCTCCTTCCTCTCTTGCTCTATATTCATCTCCATATTTATCTTCCTTTCTACCCCTCTATCTCTAGACACATATCCCTCTATCTATCCATCCATATCTCTCCCTCTCTCTCACCCTTTCCCTCTTCCTATACCTCTATATCTATATCTCTTTTCCTCTCTATCTCTATCTCTCCATATTTCTTCTTTCATATCTATTTATCTCTCTACCCCTATATCTCTCCTTATCTCTACTTCTCTCTATATACCACTTCTTATATCTATCTTCATCTTTATATATCCTTCTCTCCCCATGTCTATATATGTATCTCTTCTATCTTTATCTACCCATCTCTCTTTATCTCTCTCTCCCCTTCTCTTATACCCATCTCTAAATCCATCTTCATCTCCATCTCCATCCCTATCTCTATCTCTATCTCCTTCTCCTTACCCTCTCTATCTCTTTATCTTTCCCCTCTCTCCCCCTCTTTATATCCCTCTCTCTCCCTCTCTCTCTCTCCCTATTGCATACATAACATGAATTTCTTGGTAATGAATCCTAATTATCTTCTTGTTTAAGAGGTTTTGTTTCACTCATGTTTGGATCCCTGTAAGTGGATTCATACTTGATTTGAAGCTATCACTTTTCTATTGAGACCTTTGTTGCATAAACAACATAATTTTCTAAATGGCATACCAATTGACCTCACATACTATCCAAATGTATGCAAAAAAAAGGCCATTTTTTTCTAGTTGACCTTCCACACTTTTTAGCGTACCCATTGCACACCAAGGCACAATTACTAGTAATATTTCATAATAAATTAACAATAATTAAAAAAATCTTATATGTAATTTTTTTTAAATTATTGAACATAATTAGTACATTAAAAATTACTTTCACCCAAATGATAATAATGGTATCATATATAAATCTAATTTGATACTACAATAAACTAAATGATATTTCACATATAATTTTTTTATAATAAACTAAATGGCATTTCCAAGTATCCTACAATTTTTTCCTTCTCCCACATATGAAGTCATTTTAATCTCATCCAAGATGATTGAAGAAGGAACAATAGAATAAGAAGGTGAATATATGAAAGTTCATAAAAGAACACAAATAATGTTTATACCTTCATTGCTCCCTCCTCTTCATAGATTGAGCTCACAAGATGTACCCATATCTTGCAGATTTTCTCAAGTGATTGGAACGGATGTGGTTGCTCAATATTTTAGCATCATGATTGTAGGATAGAGATGGATTTAATGGAAATTTGGACAACATAAGACTATGGTGAATGTGGATGTCAAGAATGAGAGCCAAGGCCTCATTATATAGAATTTTGATGAGAGGAATCAAGGGCTAGGATTGATTGGTTAATGGAGGGTTGAGATTGAAAGAAGGATAAGGTTTGGATAAAGGAATGAAGAATGATTAGCCTTGTGACAAGTGTCACAACATGGAAAGGGGTGAAATAGGGAGGTGTGCTCACACATGTGTAAGCATACATTCGGAAGAGAGGCATTAAATTTGTGTAGGAGATATGGTGGCTTGTGTAAGATGCTAGTGGGAGTAGAAGAGATGTAGGAATTTAAAATTAGGAAATAATGATAATGCAGATTAGGGATGAGGGTTAGATCAATTAATCAAGGATTAATTGATTTAATGAGGATGGGTTGAGTTAATAAACCAAGGGTTTATTAACTTGGGTGAAGTTAAAAGTTGGAGAATGAGATAATAATGGTTAGGAAAGGGATAAAGTTAATTAATCAAGGATTAATTAACTTAAGCAAGGTTAGGGGATTTTTAGAGGAATATGAGAAAAAGGGGTAGCTATAATTAAATAAATATGGATTTGTTTAATTAAAGGAGGTGGAATGTAAGGATAATGGGTAAATTAATTAAATAAATAATAAGCATTTATTTAATTAATTGTTAGGATAAGGGACATAGGTTAAATTAAATAAATAATAAGTATTTATTTAATGAAATATTATTTTGGGTGTCTACATATTGCCCCTCTTTGAGATGATGTTATGAATAAGAGAAGTGACATCATTTTAAAGAAGAATAAAACATAGTGGGTAGGTAAGGGATAAGGACTAGTTGCATGATGCCCCAGTCACTAGCGAGGATGAGGAAGGATGACGAGGAGGTAGTAGTATGCCCCCTCGAGAGGACATGGGGGTTTAAAAAACACTGATGTGCTTTCGAAATGGGTGATATGACTAAAGGATGAAGGATGCAAGGATGAACTAAATAAGGATGGATGAGAGAAGATAAAGATGATGTTGTGAATGGAGGTGGGAAATGGATGATCATCATACTGCAATGGTAAGAGAAACCTAGATTTGATGTTGTACTTGATATGATGCACCAAGGTATAGGGAACCAAGATGACAATATACGAAGTACACGATCAAAAAGGTAAAATGCAAACATATTCCTTATGACACCATGATATGGAAGACCATGATGAATGAAAACAATGATAAAACACACAATAAACAAGTAAGCACGCACAAAAAACCAAAAACAACCAAGGAATATACTCCAAGTCAAGATAAAAAGCTGATTTGATTAATGGATTGGTGATGATGATTATAAGGATAACAAAGTTGATGATAAGAACAATGCATACCCCAAGGATTGTGTCATTAATGATAATAACAATACATGGATTGGGAAGGATACATCCCTATGATGATAATGGATTAAAGTGGATCAATGGATTTTAGCTTGATTTGGATTGAGATGATGGAATTCTTAAGGATGATGCATTGGATTGCATGGATTAGTATTGATTGAATTGGTTAGGATTGGATGGGAATGATTGGATTGGAAGGAAATATGGATTGGATAATATAATATTTGATTGGGGATAGGATGATAGAGGAATGGATGGGATCCACTGACAAGGGAGAACCAAGGATTGGAAAAGGATGGAAGAATAAATGGATTATGTGGATAGGAGATAAATAGGATTAGTAGATGGAAGATAGGTGATGGGAGGATAGAGAATGGTGGATGAAGAAGGATGGAGGTCCAATGACTAGATTAAAAGGACTAAGATTCCCCACAATAGAGGTAGTACAATCATTGATGGAAGGATAGTAGCATGAGATGGAAGGATAGTGTGTAAAGGACATTGATGGAATTTTCCAAAGCATGCATGGATATTTTCCCCCTATTTTTCTATAAAGACCAAGGGTGAAGGGAGAGTGTGAATTAGATAGGATGGTGGGATGAAGATAGGATAAGGGATATGAAATGGAGGATAGATATGGATAAGGTATGCATGACATGAAGACTCCTTATCAAGATCAAAGAAGGGAAGGGTGGATTGATTTGGATAGGATGGGAGATATGGAATGAATGATATGGATATCATAAGAGAGGTAAGATATAATTGATGATGTATATGAATATCCTTATCCTTTTCAAGATCAAAGTAGGAAACAGGGGGGATGGATTTAGATAGGATGATGGATATATGTTGAGTGATAGTGGAGGATGTGTATAAGATGTGGTATGTATGAAGCTTTCCCCCAAGTGTAGAGTGCAAGGGGATCGGGAGGAAGGAATCAAACATCTAGTTCCATAGATGGTATCCTTTGATTATTTTCTATTATGATCATAGACATTGGTAGAATGATGGTAAGGGGGATATGATGGATTGAAAGATGGAGAGGGATATGGATTTATGCAAGGGATTGGATAAGAGAGATGGAAGGATGGAGAATGGATGTTGGATAATGGATGGATTGGTGGAAGACATGTGGATGAGTGGATGGGAATGTTGGCAAGATCAATATTGGCACACACCTCGAAGGGTGGTGGAGTGGTGGAAGAGAAGCAGTATTTGAAGTTGGAGGTTTAGATGGAGAAGTGGGTGTAGATTTTGGGACATAAGGACCCAAAATGGATGGAGGTGATGAATGATTATTAGATGGGGTGGAAGACTTAAGATTAGATGAAGCTTTTGGATAAGTAATTTTAGATGCCAATTTTGACTTTTCTTTTGGATGCATTGATTATATAAGTATTTTTGGAATCCACATGGCTTTTGATTTTTTCTTCATGGGCCTTTTTGGCCTTTGGAATTTAAATTTTTGATTTTGGATCATTTTTCTTTTTTTCCTATCTTTTTGAGGGTACATGTTGATCCTTTGATTTTTATGGATTTTTGGCTTTATGAATTTGAGATTTGGCATCTAAATCGCTCCCAAGAGTAATGAATTTGGTGGATGGATATGAATGATGTGGATGTATTATGGATGGGTTAGTGTAGGTAGGATGTTGGAATGATTTGAGGGATGTGTGCCTTGGTTGATATTTATTTGGGGTATGAGGTGATGGATAGAGAGGATAATTAGATTTTGGAATAGGAGTGATAGGTGGTGGAATGTAAGGACCCAAGATGGATGGAGAGGATGAAGGACCTTTTTTTGAGACATAGGGACCCAAAATGGATGGAAGGGATGAGGGATTGGGATTTGGAACATAAGGGCCCAAGATAGCTTTGGAGGATTGGGAATGTGAATGTTTGGATTTAGGTGGAGGTATTTTGGATTTAATATGGGTGGAAGGAGTACCGACGTCTAGAGCCTTATAGCCAAGGCCATGATAATTAGGATTTGATTGGATTTTTAGGCATTCTAATATGATGAGGCCTAACCCTTTTCCTTGATAATGCATGGCTTGACAAATATTTTTTCCAATGGGATACTTATTATTTTGGAAGCAAGATGTGAGTCCATTTTGAGTGGGGTATGTTATGGAAGGAATGATAGGCTCTTGGAGTAAACCATCTTGGATGAAGGTGGAGGAATCCATTTTATAAGTATGGGGTTTGTGAGTGGCTTGGATAGGGATGATGGGATCTTGTGGAGGATTAGGATCATGAAATAGATATGAAGGGATGATTTGATCTTGACTTGTGGTAGGATCATGGGATGGGGTAGATGGTGTAGTGTTCTCTTGTTTATGAGATGAGAGGGGATCATGACATGAAGTGGGAGTGGTGTTTTGATAATGAGAGGGGAGAGGATCATTAGAGGGGTGGAAGGTGTACTTTGGTTTTGATTTAGAGAGGGGTCATGTAATGGAGTGGAAGGGGTATTTGGATCTTGAGATGGAAAAGTATCATTAGGTGGGATGGGAGGCATATGTTGCTCTTGATTAGAAATGGGATCATGATATGGAAGAGGACATATGATGGAGGAGAATGGGTTTCTTGATATTTATATGGAGGGGGATCTATGTTAGCATGATTTGGATTGGGGGATTGACATAGATAATTTGATGTGGATGGTGTGATGGGGGAGGAAGGTTGGATAGATGCTCCAACTTGGATGGATGGAGTAGTAGAGGATTCGTGAGATTTAGGGGATTGGGATTTATCTTTATGTGGAGGTGATGAAGGTGGATGAATGACATGGGAAGGTTGCACCACTTTTTTTTGCATGGGGAATTAAGCACCTTTGAAATTAGTCCTTGGAGCCAACCCTTGTGGGGGACATGAGATGAATTTGATTGGTAAGATTGGGGTGATGTGGATTGAAAGGATGTGGGAGATGAACACATAGAATAAGAGGTGGAATTTTCCATGGATTGGTAAATTGATGATGATGATGATGATGAGGAGCTTGAAAAGGATGTGGAGATGGGGATTTGGGATGTGGATGGGGTTGGAGGGGAATTTGGGCTAAAGGCTTGGTTTCCCTTGTTAAAGGAAGGGGAAGGATAAGCAATAGGGGATGGGTTGGGATTGGATTAAGGTGGGGAGGATGGAAGTTTAGCAAAAATTTCAAGGAGATATCTAATCATGACATCCAAATCATTATTGAAGTAGTGTGTGAGGAAAAAATTGGTGGTGGAGGCCCATAGGGATTGCATGGGAGATAAAGATGTGGGTGATATTTGAGGGGAACTTTGGATGGGTGATTGGTGAAGAATTGGAGAATTTTTTCTAATGGATTCAAGGTGATCCATAATATTCTAACTATCATCATAGGGATAAGGATATCGGTTCGTGATATTAGATTGGGTTAGGATGGATGAAGGTGGATTAAAATAGATTAGGTTGTATGGATGATAGGTTGAATGGTTAGACATGGTGGAGGTTTGATTGGAAGAGGGAAGTTTGGGATTGATTTTGGATGATGATTGGAATTATGGTGGTGAATTAGGGATGGATGGGGGATTATAAGAATAAGCTATGAGGATGAATATGGAGGATAGGATTAGACTTGGGATAAGATTTCAAGACCTTAAAATGATTTGATTTGATTAAGGTTGATTATCTATACTTAATATAGGCCAATGTTCTCAAGAAAGAGTTGATTGGATTTGATTTCTACTTAAGAAAGACAAAGTTATTAAGTAGGAATTGATTGGATTTGATAACTATAGTTAAGATAGGCTATGTTCTTAAGCAAGTTTGGATTAAAGATGAAATAAAATTAAGGTTTTGATTTTTGATTGGGAGATTGGATATGAGATGGATGATATTGGATTATGGATAGGATCCTTAGATGAAAGATTTGGATGATGATGAAAGGATATGGGGTATGAAGGATATAAATTCCTTAACCACTTTTGATGCTCAAGTAATGGTTTTGGATGAAGGATCATGGATTTAATGGATGGTTGGATTTTGGATGAGGATAGATGGATTATATTAGGATTTGGTTGGAATCAGATTAGGTTGATAATGTGATTAGATTAAGATGATGATGGAGGATAAAGGTTAAGGGTGATATTGAAAGATGTGGATTAAGGATGATAATGGAGGATGGGGATTAAGGATGATGGAGAATAGAGGATATTAGGACCAAGATTCACAATGAAATTGGATAGGGATTATGGAGGATGATTAGGATAATGATTAGGGCCTCAAATGGATTAGGAGAATTAGGCTTAGGTTCCAAAATGACAGATTCAGGATGGATTAGGGGATGATTAGGATATGGTGATTAAGAAGAAGAGGGATGATTAGGATAGAAAAGGTGGTATGATTAGGATGTGGAAGGATGGTTAGGATAGGAAGAATTGTTTGGGATGAAATGAAGGTTTTACTTGCTTGACTAGGAGATAGAATTAAAAGAATAAAAACAATGTGGCCAATTTTGATGGATTTTTGTAGTGTATGTTCAATCCTCAACCCCTTAGTTGATTTGTTTTCACTGTAATCACACAAGAAGACACTTCAAGCACTTGTTTAAAAACCTAAATTATTCAAGTGGGTATTATAGACTAATGTAGTCCCACAACTTGGAATATCCTTTGAATCATATGTAGGGACACCTTCAAGAAGTGTATACACTTGTGTCTTTACAAGAGTGGACAAATAGGGACCTTTAGGACTAGAAGGATGACCCAATCACACTCTCCTTGAAAAGCTACATGTAGCTTATGCTAAGCCAAGGGTTTTTGTCTCATCTCAAGGGAGCCATATGGTGGGGATCTATAGGGTGCGATGCACATCCCTTGCACCACACTAGCCTATGGTCGAAAGGTCTTAATCTAGGATACACATGACTACTAGGAAGCCCTCTAAATACCTCAAGGGAACATGAGGCCCAAATCAGTAGATGAAAGGGAATAATGCAAAACACCTGGGAGGAGAGTGTAACCCACTCTCCACCTTCACTTCTCCAAGGTATAAAGTTCTTGGAGGCTTAGTCGAGATTGACAAGATCCCACTTCCAAGAGAGGTGTCTTTTGATTCACCTCCTACTCTTTATACTCCATTGGAACATAGGAATTGAGATCATCCCCTAGGGTGATGAAATCCATAGGTAGGCCCCCTAAAAGGAATGATCCAAGCTTTTTTGATCCCCAAGATCACATGAAGTGCAAGGGGAGAGCATACACATGTTGGGTTCCTTGGGATAAAAAGAAAAAGAAAAAAGAGTAAGTGATGTTTTTGATCCTAAAGATCACACTAGGTATGAGAGGAGATCATACACACCACTCACTCAAAGACACATCAAACAAAAGCTCATTAACCTTAAGAAATAAAATGTGCCTATATTAGTGGAAAAAGGAAGCCTTGGACACGTGTGTTGCAAGAATGGAAAGAATGAAGGTGTTGTCATTGATGTCAACTGGTCAATTGGTTATCAACTAGTTGTTGTTGACTGTATATGTTGAGGATATTGAGAAAATTGTATTGAAGAAAGACTGCAGGTGTTCAGTGGTTGCTCTGGGTTTTGCTTTGAGATTTTCTCCTATGTTTGTGTGGTTCAGATATGTTGATCATGGTTGTTAGAAGATGCTATATCCGTATTTTTGGCTGTTGATTCATTATACACTACAAGTTATGTTCACCAATTGTGAACTGTGGCTTTTTGTGTTTCTAGTTGAGGTCTAGGAGAAATGTTGTTTGTCCGGATTTCTCTTTGTTAAAGTCTTATGACTTAAAGTTCTAGAGTTGAGTTGTTTTGATTGTATTGAAGATAATTTTGGTATCGAGAAGATTCATGCTTAATGGTTCTATGTGTTCTACACTACTTTGGTTGGCCTTGTGTTGAACACTACCTTTAGAGTTGATGAATTGTGTTAGATCTATTTGGGTCCTTATAAAGCGTGTGCTTGGGTTGCCCTCATTCTAATTCCACCCTAGGATATTTTGGCACTAACCTAATTTGAATTTTAATTTGGATGGCCGACTTTGGATATGTTTCAAAGTTGAAGATGGTATAAATACATAATGAATTAGTGGTGAAAGGATGTACAAAGAGAGATAAGTGCAAAGAAATAGAGTAGATAGATGTGAGATTGATGTGAATTAGTGAGTGCGTGTGATGGGAGTGTGGCAGATCAGTTTGAAGCCTAAATGCTAAGTTTTCAAAGGAAATGAGTAGAAGGTGTACTCTATCATTCATGCATGTCTACAAGTGGTTGAGAAAATTGTGGTGGATTTCTATGTTGCATTGAGATTGTCTTCTCTCTGTAACGTATCTCTTCTATCTTCTTAGTATCTCTATGGCAGTGATCCCTCCAAGTTGTTAGCCCTATTGGATAGTGAGTCCTGATCCAGATAGAGAGTCCTTGTTTTGACAGTGAGCCTTGTTTCTTAGACAGTGAGCCTCTTGTAATCAGTTTTGATATTCTCTATAGAGTGATTTAATCATCACCATGGTTTTTCCCTTATTGGGTTTTCCACATAAATCTAGTGTTATTGTTTTTGTGTGATGGATTTAAGTTTCTGCATTAGTATTTAATGGTTAATAATTTAAGTAGTGTTAAGAATTAGTTCTGGTGAGTCAATTAAATTTAAAATTTGTGACAACTGATTCATCCCCCCTCTTAGTTGTCTTGTTCAAAAATTGGTATCAGAGCTTGGTTCCTTGGTGAAGAGCTTAACTACTTGAGGAAGGTCCATGATGGCTGGAAAAATGGTTTATGATTATCCGAGGTTTGATGGAACTAATTATGCTATCTGGAAAATATTGATGGAAGAATATCTAGAGTATTGTGGATATGATGTGGAGAAATCTTACAACAATCCTTACACTCCTCTTGCTAATCGTCCAAGTACGGATGATGAGATCAAAGCACATGAAGTGAACAATAAGGAAAAGTACATTTTGAAGAATAGTTTGGTACATTTCGAGTTGATTAAGGTTCAAAATCTAAAGACTGCTAAGGAAGTTTGGGATGCTTTGGAAAGGGCACATGAAGGTGATGAAAGAGTCAAAGAGGCAAAATTTCAAAATTTGGAGACACAGTTTGAGCTTCTACATATGTTTGAAGATGATAATGTTAAAGCTTATGTATAAAGATTGGATGAGATAGTAGTCAAAATGTGAGGACTTGGTGCTACAATAGATGAAACTAGGATTGTAAAGAAGATTCTTAGAACTCTCTCTGATGCTTACAATGAGA
This sequence comes from Sequoia sempervirens, assembly GCA_007258455.2. Taxonomy (NCBI): domain Eukaryota; kingdom Viridiplantae; phylum Streptophyta; class Pinopsida; order Cupressales; family Cupressaceae; genus Sequoia; species Sequoia sempervirens. The sequence continues at coordinate 506,911,876 of VDFB02271358.1, forward strand.
AGGTGTGTGCTATTGAATAGAGTATAGATTATAAGACTTGCACTAAAGATCTGTTGTTGGGATTTCTGACATCTTATGAGATGAGGAAGCCGAATCTAAGGAAAGGATGCAAATTAGAAATTGCTTTTAAGGATACAAAAGCTAAATATTCAAATTAATTTTTTTTGATGAAATAGAAGCTAACTTTTTAAGAAGGATGAGGAAATGCTCCAAAAAGTATGAAGGTAAGTTACCCTTTAAATGCTTTAGTTGTGGAGAAATAGGTCATTATACTGCAAAGTATCCGAAAAAGAGCTAAGAGGAATAAACAAAGATATGAGAAAGAAAAGAAAGGAAAGATCATCAGAGAATATTATGTGAATGAGAATTTTAGTATATTTGATGAGGATTTTGATTATGAAGATCCCAATGACAATAATGCTTGTTATTGGCTATAAAGGATGAACCTACTTTTGCTAATTCTAAAAAATAGGTGAAGGTAAGCCCTTCGGAGAAGGAGAAAAATGAAGGTACTATTATCTCTTCCCTACATGCTAAACAAGAAAAGAACTATTGGGTAGTTGATCAATGGTTGTTCACATCACATGAATGGTGATAAAAGTAAGTTTGTTAAACTTGAAAATATGATGGAGGCTTGGTTATGTTTGGAGGTGATACTGGTGCTAAAATTTGTGGGATAGGTTCAGTAAGTTTTGATGGAAAGCATAATACTGATGATGTCTACTATGTTAAGGGTTTAAGGCATAATCTTTTGAGTGTTGGACAAATGTGTAGTAAGGGATATGATCTTGTTTTTAAGGATGAGAGATGTGAAATATGGAAAGGATCCAGAACATTGATTGTTGTAGGAAAGAAATCTGAAGGAAATATCTATCAAGTTAAGGCTGTTGATGGATAATGCTTTATGACTCAAATTAATGATAGTTGGTTATGGCATTGGAGAATGTGTCACATGCATTTTGATAACTTGGTGAGGATTAGTGTTATTCAGGCCATGAGAGATTTACCAAGGATTACAAAGCTTGCTAATGCTATTTGTAGGAATTATCAGTTTGGAAAGCAAGCAAGAAGTCATTATAAATCAAAGGAATAGTCTACTACTGGACTACTGGATTTAATTCATACAAATCTCTGTGGTCCTACAAGAGTGAGAATTCTACAAGGTTAAAGGTAATTTATGATTTTGATTGATGATTATTCTAGATATACATGGGTTACATTTCTTAGAGAGAAATTAGATGCATTAGATAGATTCAAGACATTCAAAGCTATGGTTGAAAATGAAGTGAATTTGAGGATAAAATGATTAAGGTCTAACAGAGGTGGAGAATTCACCTCCCATGAGTTTAATATGTTTTGTGAAGTGCATGGAATAAAGAGACAGTTATCTACTCTGAGAACTCCTTAGCAAAATGGAGTTGTTGAAAGAAAAAATAGAACAATTCAAGAGGCTATTAGATCAATGATTACTGAGGCTGGTTTACTAGAAGTTTACTGGAAAGAAGCTATTCATACTACTATTTATGTATTTAATCAAGTTCAAGCAAGAGAAAATAGTACAAAGACACCCTATGAGCTATGGAATGGAAGAATTCCTATTGTTAAGTATTTCAAGTTATTCATAAGCAAATGTTATATTAGAGGAGATGAAGAAACTTTTGGAAAGTTTGATGCAAGAAGTGATGAATGCATTTTTCTTAGATATTCTACTAAAAGCAAAGCATATAGATGTTTCAATAAAAGATTGAGAAAGATTGTAGGGAATGAAAATGTCAAGGTTGATGAAACAATGAAGAATTCAATTAACATTGATGGATATGTATTTGATGAACCTGGTTGTGTAAGAATAGAAGAGATTGTGGAAGAACATGAAAAGGATGAGGAAGAGAAGCGAGATGAATAGAATGAAAGAGAAGAAGAAGCTTTGGTGGTGTCACCTTAGACACCTAGATATGTATAGAAGAATCATTTAGAAAGTTAGATTATTGGAGATAAGACTAAAGGAGTATTGACTAGAAGTAGAGCTACTGCTAAAGTAAATTTGTGTTTATTTTTTGAGATTGAATCGAAGATTGTAAGTGAAGCATGTAAAGATGAAAATTGGATGGGAGCCATGACAAAAGAACTTATGTAGATTGAGAAGAATCAAACTTGGGAATTGGTCCCAAGACCGATAGATAAAAACATCATTGGATTGAAGTGGGTATTCAAAAATAAGTAGAATGAGAATGGAGAAGTGGTTAGAAACAAAGAAAGGCTTGTGTGTAAAGGTTAATCACAAGTAGAAGGCATAGATTTTCAGGATACTTTTTCTCCGGTAGCAAGAATGGAAGCTATAAAGATGTTCTTAGCATTTTCTGCTCATATAGACTTCAAAGTCTACCAAATGGATGTCAAGTCAACATTTTTGAATGGTGAGCTAGAAGAAGAGGTCTAAATCGAACAACTGGAAGGATTTTAGTTTTTAGATCAACCAAATATGGTGTGCAAATTGAAGAAAGCCTTATATGGATTGAAGTAATCTCCTAGAGCTTGGTATGCGAGGTTAGACAAGTATTTGACTTAGCAAGGTTTCAACAAAGGTATGACAAATAGTAATCTATATTTTAATTTTGAAAATGAAACAATATTGATTGTAGTTGTATATATTGATGACATTATTTTTGGAGGAAATGAAAATATGTGCAAGATGTTTGTGGAAGAGATGTAGAAAGAATTTTAAATGTCTATGTTTGGAGAGATGAATTTATTTCTTGGGCTACAAATTAATCAAATAGAGAAAGGAATTTTTATTTCACAATCTAAGTATGTGAAAGGGATGTTGAAGAAGTTCAAGATGGATGGTTCCAAACTGATATGTACCCCTATGGTGACTGGTTGCAAACTGGGTAAAGATGATGATTCACCTAAGGTTGATCAGAGCAAGTATAGATCTATGATTGGTGGAATATTGTATTTGACTGCTACTAGACCGGATATTATGCATGATGTCTATCTTGTGGCCATGTTTCAAGATCCTAAGGAAACACATGTTGTTGAGAGAATTTTTAGATATTTAAAAGGTACTTTGGATTATGGGTTATGGTATCCTAGAGATACTAACTTAACACTAAGTGCCTACACAAATGTAGATTGGGCTAGATGTGTAGATGATAGAAAGAGTACAAGTGGTGGTGCATTCTTTCTTGGTTGTAGATTGGTGGCATGGTTGAGTAAAAAGAAAGATTCAGTCTCCTTTTCTACTACTGAAGCTAAGTATATTGCTTTTGCATCTTGCTGTACACAAGTTCTATGGATGAAATAGACATTGAAAGATATCATAGTGGTGTATGATGATCCTATTTCTATCTTCTATGATAGCACAAGTGCAATTAACATTTCAAAGAATCCAGTGATGTACTTGAGGATGCAACATATATCTATCAAGTATCATTTCTTGAGAGAGAAGGTAATGGAGAATGAAGTAAAACTTGAATATATTCTGATGAAGGATCTGATTGCTGATATATTCATGAAGGCTCTTCCTAAAGATACTTTTGAGTATCTCTGGGAGAAGTTAGGGGTCATTTCCCCTCCTTTCTTGAGCTAGATGCATATGGAGATGCATCAGTCTAGTGGATCTATGGATTTATCTTTCTTCTAGATTAATGTTTTGGTGGCTACCTCTTAGGGGGAGCATGTAGTGTCAGGTGTTGTCATTGTGAGTATTTTCATTTTTAATGTCAAAGGGGAAATCAATGTAAAATACCTTTTTCCTTTGCAATTGATGTTAAAGGGGGAGAGTAAGCATGTGAAAAAGAGGAGAGAAAGAATATGAAACCAAAAGAGGAGAGGAAGAAAATGTGAAAGAGAAAAGAGGAATAATAGAAAAGATTATCTACTAAGGGGGAGAAATAGAGAAAAATATTGAGAAGTGTATTCAAAGCTAGTATGGTGTATTTGATGGTTTTTCACATCAATGACAAAGGGAGTGATTGTTGCAAGAATGGAAAGAATGAAGGTGTTGTCATTGATTTCAACTGGTCAATTGGTTATCAACTGGTTGTTGTTGGATGTATATATCAAGGATATTGAGAAAATTGTATTGAAGAAAGAATGCAGGTGTTCAGTGGTTGCTTCGAGATTTTCTCCTATGTTTGTGCAATTCAGATATGTTGATCATGGTTGTTAGAAGATGCTATATATCTATATTTTTTTCTATTAATTCATTGTACAGTGCGAGTTATGTTCACCAGTTGTGAACTGTGTTTTTCTTGTTTCTGGTTGAGGTTCAGGAGAAATGTTGTTGGTTTGAATTTCTCTTTGTTAAAGTCTTATGACTTGTGGTTCTAGAATTGAGTTGTTTTGATTATATTGAAGATAATTTTGGTATCTAGAAGATTCGTGCTTAATGGTTCTATGTGTTTTACACTAGTTTGGACGACCTTATGTTGAACACTACCTTTGGAGTTGATGAAGCGTGTTGGATCTATTTGGGTCCTTATGAAGCATTTGCTTGGGTTGCCATCATTCTAATTCCATCCTAGGATGTTTTGTCGCTGACATAATTTGAATTTGAATTTGGATGGCTGACTTTGGAGATGTTTCAAAGTTGAAGATGGTATAAATACAGGATGAATTAGTGGTGAAAGGATGTACAAAGAGGGATAACTACAAAGAAATAGAGCAGATAGATGCGAACTAGTGAGTGAGTGTGATGCATTTATGGAAGATAAGTGTGAAGCCTAACTGTTGAGTTTTCAGATGCAATGAGAAGAATGTGTACTCTATCATTCATGCATGTCTACAAGTGGTTGAGAAAATTGTGGTGGATTTCTTCGTTGCATTGAGATTGTCTTCTCTCTGTAACATATCTCTTCTATCTTCTTTGTATCTCTATGGTAGTGAGCTCTCCGAGTTGTTAGCCCTGTTGGATAGTGAGTCCTTGTTTTGGCAGTGAGCCTCTTGTAATCGGTTTTGATATTCTTTATAGTGTGAGTTAATCCTCACTGTGGTTTTTCCCTTATTCGGTTTTCCACATAAATCTAGTGTTATTGTGTTTGTGTGATGGATTTAAGTTTTTGAATTAGTATTTAATAGGTAATCATTTAAGTAGTGTTAAGAATTAGTTCTAGTGAATGAATTAAAGTATAAATATGTGACAATTGATTCACCGGGCCCTCTCAATTGTCTTGTTCAACAAAATGAATCTACAAGAAAAATGTTAGTAGTTTGATGCTTTTTCCTTTGACAATCCATTTCAAGCTACAAAAAAAGTAGTTAGATGATCAGATGATCAAATAAAAATATTGTTAGCATGAAGATAAGGATAGAAATTTGATGTTTTTTTCCTGACATAAGCATTAGAGACCTACACCATGCTTAGTAACCCAAAAACAAAGATTAAATGAAGAAAATAACTAAAAGAAGCCCTAAAGATACAAACTAAAGCACAGTCATAGCCTTGCAGTTAAAGTTACACTTCTGCTAAAGTAGAGGTACCACTTTATGAAGTAGAGGTGCCACACTTTTGAGCAGAGGCACCACTTTGCATATTATACCAAAAAATAGCTTCTAGGGGCCAAAAAATAGTGTTTTTCAAGTACCCATTCAGTAAACAACCTAAAAATGCAGTTATGACCCAAAAATGAAGGTTTGATGCAACAAGCACCTAAAAATACCTAAAATATGCACTCAAAACAAAGGTTCCACAGTTTGAGTAGATGCGCCTTAGTTTTGAGTAGAGGTGCCTTAGTTTTGAGCAAAGGTGCCACTTTGTAGATTATGCCAAAAATGACACACGAGAGTTAAAAAATGAGGTTTCCCACCAACCCAAGTGGGGAAGTAGGTGGATGAACATATAGGGGACCTAAAAACATGAATATCTTTCCAAAATATTCCCTATAATGTAGTAAAAATGATTTCAAAATGAGAAAAACCCTAGGTGACCTAGAAAGCTTGCAATAAACCCTAATCTCACAAAACCCTAAAAAGACATAGTTTATGCATGTAAATGATGAATAAACCTACAAAACACAATGTTAGAATCATGATACCCTACAAAACAAGAGTTAAAATGTTAGATAAACCCTAAATCTAGGTTAGAATGATAAAAAAAACTACCATAAAACAGAAATGCCATAATTTTTGGCAAAAGCACCATAATTTTGAGTAGAGGTGCCTTAGTTTTGAGCAGAGGCACCTTTCAAAGAAGCAAAGGTGCAGTTCTATAGGTTTTATCCAAAAATGGCACCTGCAACTTCAAAACTCACAAAAACTTCATAGAACATTAGAAGAGGGGTGGGAGAACCACTGGGCATGCCAAAATGAAGAAGGAAAAATAGAATAAGAAGGTAAATAGATGAAAATACATAAAATAAAACACAAATAAGATTTATACCTTCATTTCTCCCTCCTCTTCATAGATTGAGCTCACAAGATGCACCCATATCTTGAAGATTTTCTCAAGTGATTGGAATGGATGTGGTTGCTCAACATTTTAGCAACATGATGGTAGGATAGAAATGGATTTGATGGACATTTGGACAACATAAGATTGATGAATGTGGATGTAAAGAATGGGAGCCAAGGCCTCATTATATAGAATTTTGATGAGAAGAATCAAGGGCTAGGATTGATTGGTTAATGGAGGGTTGAGATTGAAAGAGGGATAGGATTTGGATCAAGGAATGAAGAATGATTAGCCTTGTTACAAGTGTTACAACATAGAAAGGGGTGAAATGGGGAGGTTTTCTCACATATGTGTGAGCACACATTGGGAAGAGAGGCAATAAATTTGTGTAAGAGATAGGGTGGCTTGTGTAAGAGGCTAGTGGGGGTAGGTGAGATGTAGGAATTTAAAATTAGAAAATAATGATAACAAGGATTAGGGATGAGGGTTAGATCAATTGATCAAGGATTAATTGATTTAATGAGGATGGGATGAGTTAATAAACTAAGGGTTTATTAACTTGGGTGGAGTTAAAAGTTGGAGAGTGGGATAATAATGATTAGGAAAGGTATAAAGTTAATTAATCAAGGATTAATTAACTTAAGCAAGGTTAGGGGATTTTTAGAGGAACATGGGAAAAGGGGTAGTTGTAATTAAATAAATATGGATTTATTTAATTAAAGGTGGTAGAATGTAAGGATAATGGGGAAATTAATTAAATAATTAATAAATATTTATTTAATTAATTGTTAGGATAAGGGAGATATGTTAAATTAAATAAATAACAAATTTATTTAATCAAATATTATTTTGGGTGTCTACATTGATGACATGGTTTATCCACTATTGATGGGTGTGATATGATTGGCAAGACCACTCTTGTGCCAATCAAAATTCTCATCTCATTTCCCCTATGTTTTGCTTAGGACAATAGTAATTAAAAGTGTGTTTTTCATTGGATTTAACTACATGTGATTTTTTTCATCAACATTTCAAATCACATTTTTCTCCTACGATTTTTTTCATCCTGATGATGGATCATGGAGTGTGATCTAAAACATTGATGCAAACAAATCATATGCAATTAAATCTAGCAAAAACACACTTTCATCAATATGGACTATGGAAATACAATGTCTTTAACATTAGTAATTACCAACATATGAAGCATTCAAAAGTTTAAAAAAATCCTTAATTTATTTCTTAATAATTGAAAAATCATGATTTCTTAGTCATTAACATGATTTACGGGGCACAACTCAGCTTTGCAACTTTCTCGCTTCCTTGGTTTTTTGAATCTCCTCAACATCCTACTGCTAATTTGACTGTCACATGGGTCCATTGGGTGGGGGGCCCAACAAGTTGACTCCCCAATCCTAGAATGTTGTTCCCAATCTTGGTGCGGTGCTGGGTTCTGTTGTTTCCAAAAATGTTGTTCCCCATTTTGGTACCATTGTCCCTTCTTCTTTTGTTGTTCTGGAAGTTGGTACAACTGGAAAATAACCTCTATCCCCATCCCTGGGATTGGAATATTTTTTCTCTGAAGATGAACCAACTTATTTTGTGGATAAACTAGTGGGTGGTTGCTTGCCATCTTTAGTTAGGATAAACACAAAGGTTACCTCTTGTTTAGTGATTGGTCAGGAAATTGACGTTCCTGAAGCACTAATGATTAAAGCTATGAATGGCCTCATGCTATCGTTGGTGGGAAAATTCTTGGTGTATCGTCCAAACATTGAACATGTAAGGAACTGGGCTGTCTCTGTTTGGAATTTAAAAGGCAGTGTTTCTATTAGTGCTATGCCCAAAGGTATTTTCCTATTCTCCTTTGTTGTCTACAAGGAAATGTTAAAAGTCCTTATGGGTGGCCCTTGGGAATTTGATGATGGTTTTAAGAACTCTCTTGTTGTGTAAATAGAAGTTGATTTTTGACCCTTCTACTAACTTGGGTGTTACTGCTCCTACGTGGGTACGCCTACCTAGACTACCTCTTGAATTTTGGGATATTGGAATCTTCAAGTGGATTTCCAAATATTTTAGAAGTATTTTGGCTATTGATAAGATCACTCAAGAAAAGTCTCATCTAGTTTTTATTCAGATTTGTGTTAATGTAGTTGTTAACACTATTTTTTCTATTTTGGTGCTTTTGAAATTGAAGTTTAGAAGCTGCTCTCAACCCCTAGAATATGAAAATGCTAGACTGTTTTATCAATCCTACAAAAAATTTGGCCATCTAATTGACTCTTGTAATAAGAGGCCTCAAAGTGTATCAAGTGAGGTGCCATGTCCTATAACAAAAGTCTATGGTAATGGAACCAAAGCATGTTGCTGATGATTCCCAGCCAATGGTAAAAGAAAATATTGGTGGAGAGTTGGAATCTTTGAAAGAGGATGCCTCTAAGATTGGCCAAATCTCTAAGACTCAGGAAGTGGCCCAAGAAGTCCCCCCACATGTTGATCTGATGTTAGGATCTAGAACTGTTGCACGTGAATAATAACTTTCACAATGATTAAATTGAAGGTCTTGAAAATGTAATTACGTAATTCAAAATGCTTAAATAATCAAAGCAATAACAAAGTGATGAACATAATATAAGAGAGATAGAAGAGAGAAGACAAAACACAAGTTGATAACGGAGTTTTCCAATATGGCTTCATCTCCGGGTCCCTCTCCAAAGAGTGACCGATCCTTGATTATGCTCCAAACTGATTACAAGATACAATGTCGAGTCTTCAAGAGTTTCAAAGTCTTCCTCTTTCAAGTGCAGTAGAGTAACACTCCTTCAATGCACAAATTCAGACACTCAGACTTTCCATACAAAATTCTCTCCACAATTCAAAATTCTCTCATAAAAATCATCACTTGCTTATTCCAAGTCCTAAATTCCCCCCTTTTTATACATAATTTTCCCATATGGGGTTAAACCACCATATTTAATAAAATAACCCCCTTACAAAAAATTTCCCTTTTATTACAAATAAACAATAATCTCAACCATTACCCCCTTAAAAAAACAAATTCTTCCATCTTTGGCAAATTTCTTCGTTTACTAGTCTCAGGATTGTATTCTGCAAGTGTGTCTTCACCTCATTGGCTCTTGGATCGGGTTATCATTCACCTCTGCAAACACCAGTCACAACAAAGCTCTGATACCACTTGATCTGTAATTAAAGAGCTACAAATAATTTTCACTTTACTTCCAACCACAGATTTTACCCCGATCCAATAGAATTACGTGGTTATGAATCTTAACCGTTGAAATTACAGAAATTATCATTCACTTGTTCTTATCCAAAATTAATAAAACATAAACTAATTTCTTAAATATCGTAATTAGAAACTCAAGAAATAAATAATGAAGAGAATTATAAAAGAGAAGAGAAGAAGAGAGATCACGAGCTTGATAACGGAGCTTGCTCAATTTGATCTACATTTTCAGGTCCGCTTCTCAACGAGAAACCACTTTATTAATGATGCCAAGCAATTACGACTTATGTACATCACCCAAGCTTTAGTCCTGTACAAAATCTCTGACAATCTCTCTCATTATTACAATTTTGGTGCATAAAAACACCTTGTAATTCTTCCTCTAAAAAATAAATCAAACCCTCCATTAGTATTCTAATTCTCTCCAAAAATTCTTTCACAATTCTCAAATAATTTTCCATAACTTGGTTGAAAAATTAAGAACCTACACCCCCTTTTTATACATAAAATATGCTATATGGGGTGTAACCTCCATATTTATGCCACCTTTTTCCAATAATGTCCTACCACATGGAGAGGTGAGATGACGCTGAGTGTCAAGGGCTGATTGGCCATTGTGCTGACTGGACTGATGACAAGGCGTTGATTGGTCAACATATGTTTCCAACTTTGACCACTTGTAGCTTGTGCAAATGGACTCCGTTTTCGACAAAACGAGTTGTGTCAGAAAGCTCTCATCGAGCTCTTCGCGATGACACCCCATTTGACCACCTTTGATGACTTCAAATTTTTCCCTTTTTTTGAGCCCTTTAATTTGTCATTTGACCAAAACTTTGGCTGCTCGCAACTTTTGCATATAGACTCCTTTTGAGCCCATTCAAGTTGCATCAGGTTCGTGTCAGTGGGCCCTACACAATGATGCTAGTTCTGAGAGATTTTGAGATTGTGAAAATTTTAGGTTCTTCTAGATCCTCCTAGATCACATGTTTTCCAAGACATGGGGAGTAAGGTAAGTCTGGAAGAGGCCTCTTGTGAGGACAACAAAATTACAGAAGACTAGTCGGCCTTGAAGGAAATAGATAAAGATGTGAAGAAAGTTGAACACTCCCTTGAGAAGTTGGAATTAAATCAGGGTTTGGATAATATATTTTTTTCTTGGATTTGAAGAGAATAGTGAGTTTATCAAGGAAGGGAAAATTGTCTCTTAGGTGGCTAAAGCTTCATCTACCCCCTCTCTAGTTTAGGGAGATATCTTTCAAAAATAAGGGAGGAATATTAAGGAATCAATGGCTATGTTGGGCTTTCCATCTTTACCCTCAGATGAGGTGGCTGATGAAGACTGGATTCAAGCTAACAAGTCAAAAAAGAAAAAAGAAACTAGATGTAGGAGGTGGAAATAAGGTTGGAAGACCTTCCCAAAAGGAAACAAGAAACAAAGACACTGTGTGCGATGCGGCTTTAGTCAGACAAAAGGCTTTGGACTCAATTGCAAGTCCAAAGTCTAAAAAGAAGTAAGGGAGGTTGTTTCCCCTCCCTCTTTGTTTCTTGGTGACTTGGTTGCTTGTCCCCTTGTAAATGAATATTCTATCCTGGAATATTAGGGACCTTAATAATCCCTATAAGTAATTTTTGGTTAAAAATTTCTTGCTAGATAACAAAGTGGAAGTTTTGTTACTTTAGGAAACAAAAATAAAGAAGGAAATTTTTGATAAAATTATTTTCAATATTTTTCCTAGGGCCAATTATTTTTTGAGTGAGGTCGATGGTGCTTTGAGGGGTATTGTTACTTTATGGAACCCCTAAAAAATTAAAGGCTCTATGGATTTCTTTGGTAAAAAAAGTCTTATGGTTTCCTTTAAGACATCATTACCTCTGAAAAATTGGAATCTAATCAATGTTTATGCTCCTAATTCCCGTCGTGAAAGGTTGCTACTTTAGGATTTTTTGGATGATAGTATAAAGAGTAGAAAGGAGGATTTTTGGATGCTTGGAGGAGATTTCAACTCTTCGCTTCTACCTTCAAAAAAGAAGGGATGCCTTGTTGACTATTCAGAAAGTATGATGGATTTGTGTAGATTCTTCAACTCCATGTGGTTTTGTGTAGATTCTTCAACTCTATGTGGTTATATGATGTCCTCCTTTTGGGTACCCAATTTACATAGTCCAATAGGAGGCTTGGAAATAAATTGATTCAAGTTAAATTGGATAGATTCCTAGTCTCCTCCATTTGGAACATCTCTCAACACCTTTCTCTTTTCACCCTTCCAAGAATTAGATTTGATCATAATGCTATCATGCTAAAGAGAAATTTTTGCTCTATTAAAGGTCCTTTCCCCTTCAGATTTGAAATAATGTGGAACCTTCATCTTGATTTTACTGCTCTAATTGAAAAATGGTGGAATGAAGCCTCAGTTGGCACCCCTATGTTTTGTCTTGTTGATAAATTGAGAAGAATTAAAGAAAGAGTGAAGGGTTGGAACAAGCTTACCTTTGGTAACATTTTTGAAACAAAAAAGTATTTGGGTGAAAGGATTAAGGAAGTGTAGGATAAGATGGAGTCTGAAATGGTCGATAAAGATATCTATAACCATGAATGCAACTTGAGAACCCAATGGTTTAAGATCAACAAACAGGAGGAGATTTTTTAGAAATAAAAATCCGGTGTCTAGTGGCTTCAGGATGGGGATCGAAACAGTGAATTGTTCAACCAATCCACTATGAAACATAGAAGTAGGAACACGATAAGACAACTTAAGAAAGAAGATGGTAATTTGATAACTACTGAAAAAGAATTTGTTGAAGAAGTTGTTGCCTTCTTCTCTTCCTTCTAGAATGAACATGTGGCTGCTCAACAAGAATTTAATGATATCCTTCAAGTTGTCCCTAAGGAAATTTCTAACCAAGATCTCTAGGAGATGTCCTGAACTATTTCTTTGTAGGAGGTGAAAGATGTTGTTTTCTCTTTTGGTGCTTATAAAGCCCTTGAACTTGATGGGTTCCCCCCAGACTTCTTCCAACTATATTGGGATATTGTTAAATTCTGATATGTTTAATGTTGTTAGAGACTTCTTTAGATTTGGTACGCTTCTTAATCAACCTAATGCTACTTTGATTTCCCTCATTCCCAAAGAGGTAGAGGTTTCTTCTATGCATGAATTTAGACCCATTAGTCTTTACAACACTGTGTATAATTTTTTTTCAAAGATAATTGTGATAAGATTGAAAGTTGTTCTAACTAAAATAATAGCTCAAAACTAGAAAGGATTTGTTCAAGGAAGAAATATTCTAGATGTGGCTATAACTACCCATGAAATTCTCCACTTTATGGACCTTAGTAAAAATGTGGGGATGGCTTCAAAACTTGGCATTTATAAATCCTACAAAAGAGTTTCATGGCCTTTATTATTTGTTGTTCTCAAGAAGTTTGGGATTAATGGAAGATATATAAAGGGTGATCCCACAATACTGGTTTACAATTTTCAGGAGATCCTGATTTTTGCTGAAATCACATATTTTTAGAAAATATAATAATTTAAGCCTTGAAAAGTTCCATTTAAAGGATTCCAATTGAAGAGGTTTTGATTGAACCACCTTAGATCAAACCCCCTTGGATATAACCTGCTAGTTTTAAACCATACCTATAACGGAGTCTCCTTTACACCTATCAAAATGCTAATAAAAAACCACTTTTGATTTACCTCCTGGGGGATCAAATTAATTCATTTAAAATTTATTTTTTGTATGTGGTACTTATTATGAGCTTCCCAAAAAGTATAATTTTAAATAAATTTAATTTAATTATTATATTTATATTTTATTTCTTGTGAATGTAGGTTTTTCACCGAAAATCAAGCTCTCAGTTCTGCACATGGAAAAATACCAGATTATAATTTTTTTTTTGAAAAATATCAATACACTAGATATTGAAGTCCTTGATCCAACAAAAAAAAATTGAATTTCGATACATACAAAAAAAGTTATGTTGTATACAGTCCGCCTACGTATGAATTGTAAGTGGTTTGACTTTGAAACTTGATTAAGGAAAAAATATTCAATAAAACACTATGAAACCAATTGAAAGCACTAGATATCATAGTTACAAATATAAATTTAAAAAAATTAGAATTTTATCCTCCATGGAAAAAAAGTTATGTTGTATACTGTGAGCATCACTCCTTGAAAATAGTGTTTACTAAAAAAAGCTAGTTTTCAAAGGAGATGGAAAAATAAGTGCAATATGGTTCCAAAGTTTTTGAAAAAAATATATTTAGAATCTACAGACAAAATGTCACAAATCACTAGTTTGCATCATCTTCAAATTCCTCATGGTTTAGCCGCTAAAGGTGCCTAAAAGTGAAGATTTAGTTAGAAAAAATCAGTTTAGTGTCCAGTTTGGCCAAAAATTGTAAACCAGTATTGTGGGATCACCCTAAAGCTAATAACTGCCTATGTTACTATCCCAAAGTGCTTGGTCTTGGTGAATGGAATCCCTTGTGGTTTCTTCTCATGTGGCCGAGGTCTTAGGAAGGGGGACCCTCTCTCCCCATACCTCTTTATTATTGTTGTTGAGGTCCTTGGAAGAAACATCCAAAAACTTCTTGATTCTAAGGTGTTGAAAGGTGTCAAGTTTGCTTCATCACTCTTGCCTGCTTCTCATTAGCAATTTTTTGATGATACCATTTTGTTTGGTGAAGCTTCGGTTGGTGAAGCCGACAAATGGAAATGCATCCTAAATGACTATGCCACTACTTTGGGTCAACATATAAATTAAAACAAGAGTAAGCTATACTTCTTTCATGTTGACCAAATGGTGAAATTTAGAGTTGTTTGAATTTTGGGCTGTTAGGAAGTTGTTTTGCTGCTTCCTACCTTGGCCTACCCCTGATCTCTAAAAAGATAGATAATAATTACTAGAACCACATCATTGAAAGAATTCTAATGAAGTTTTCCAGTTGGAAAGGAAAACTTTTGAGTGAAGCTAGGAATCTTCAACTGTTAAAAGCCTCACTTCAAAATATGCTGGTCTACTACTTGTCTCTATTCAACATCCCCACCTTTATTGAGGAAAAAAATGAGCAAATCCAAAAAATATTCTTATGGTCTGGAGCAAAGGAAAGAAAGTGAATGGTGCTTGTTGGGTGGGAGAAATTTTTTGCTCCAAAATGTGCTGGTGGGCTAGGGATAAGGAGAATTAAACTCTTGGATAAAGCTCTGGTAGCTAAACTGGGATAGAATTTTTTGGAAGGAACCAAAGACTGGGTGAAGATCCTTAAGCTAATACCTTATAAATAGAGATCAAGGTTGTTTCCTCACTTCTTCTGACTTGCATAATGGTTTTGTCTTTTGGAACCACCTGATTAAAACTAGAAGTGTGCTTAGAAGAAAGGGTGCAAGAATGCACATTGGTAATGGTATGGAGACTGACTTTTGGAAAGACTCTTGGAATAATGGGCCCCCACTCTCATTGTTAAATAACCTCAACCCCCTGAAATAAATATTGATCAAAACCTATGGTAAGAAGGTTGTTGGCTATATTAATTGGGAGGAAGCTGAGCCTAGGTGGATGGACTTTAACAACTTGCTCAAGGGAGCTAACCTAAGAGGTGATAGACAACAAAACTGGGAACCTATGGTGCAAAGGCTTAATGGCTTAATTGGGAAGGCCACTTGGTTCTCTAAAGACAAGAAAGATGAAATGTTATGGATTGATAACCCATCGGGCTATTTTTCTTTCAAAAATTCCTATGAGGAACTAGAGAATCCTTTAATTTCAAATAGGGACCCCTTGTGGAATAAAGTATGGATAAAAAATTTGACTCCTAAAATTAACTATTTTTGGTGGGCTGCTTCTCATGGAAAAATATTAACTATTGATAACTTGGTTAGAAGGGGGTTCCACTTGGTTAATAGATGTGCCCTTTGCAAAGTGGAGGAAGAGACAATCATGCACTTATTTTTCCATTATCTATTCTTAAGAGAAATCTAGACTTTCCTCCTCCCCTTGTTATGCACTAATTGGGTTTTTCCTCCCATAAAAAAATGTATTGATAGTTGGTCCTTTAGCCCTTACTCTCACAAGATCATTGTGGATCTTTAGAATCAAGTCCCTCCTTTCATAACATGGGGGATTTGGAAGGAGAGAAACAATAGGATCTTCAAGGAAATTGAGAGAAACAACAATGAGTTATGTATGGCCATAAAGACTCAAATAAAGGAAAATGTGGAAGCAAAGGGATACAACTACTCTAAGGTTATGCCTTCATACAAGGAAATGAGAATCAAATAATTATGGGGTCTACAAAAGGATCTTACTAATATTAACTGGACTACTTATCTTTCAAGGAAGACCATTGTCTGGAACTGTCTGGAGAGGGATTAGATGAAATGCAATTTTGATGATTTTTCCAAAGGTAATCTTGGCTTGGCAGGGGCTGGAGGCCTTATAAGAAACCATCTTGGTGACTATATAGTTGGTTATGGGAAAAATGTTAGAATTTATACTAACAACAAAATAGAGGCACTAGCTGCTTAGGTAGACATCAAGTTGTTTTAAACGAGATTTAGGTTTCTAGAAAGTCATTTTGGAAGGAGATTCTAAACTAATTATTGATATATTGAAGGGTGATAGTGTCATTCCATGGGAAATAAGAGATATAATGGATAACTCTAAGATGCATATGTAATTCTTCACTCACTACAAAATTCAACATGTTTACAGGGAAGAAAATTGCTCAGTGGATATTGCTACTAATGAGGGTCTTAAGTGTAGCACTTGGTCTCATTGGGAGTATGGTCAATTGCCAAGGGCAATAAAGGATAATGTGTTAAAAGAAAACTTTGTAAATTCCTATAACTTATAAGTTCTGGATAAGGGGCCTGTGTGGGGTGATAATTAGATCTGGTGATAGAATGAGATTAAAAATTAATGATTATAAGGTTGGGATGCTCCAAATCAAGGTTATTGATAAGAAGATTATCATTGGGAAAATAATTAATGAGGTAATCATTCCCGAGCACTCTCTGTATCACATGTTGAATTGAAAATACATTGCTTGGGTCATTTTAAAAATCATCGACGTGCCAAATGTATCTTCTCACAACATTTCGAGGCTTAGCTCGAGTGTGATAATCTGGTGACATTTATTGTGAGGACGGGTAATCATTCCAATTTCATCCTCGACCTTGAGTGGAAAATTTGTATAAAAAATCTTAACGATAACCTTCTTCTCACTATCTCTAAGTGTTTTCTCCGCAAGTTTGGAGTCTCTAGTGGTGGCATGGTTGTTTTTTGGGGTGGAATGAAGAGAACTATTAACTAGAAGAAAAGCTTAAAATCTTGCAAACCTCTAAAATGGGTAGGCCTAAGAAACACAGTGAACCCCCTAACTGTGCCACTCTCAAGAAAAATTTAGATTTATGAGGGATGTTTAGAAGGGTGGGAATGGATTCCTTCTTCAAAGCAATGAAGGGCTATAACGAAAATCTAACGACCAAGTTTCCCAATTCCTAGAAAAAGGGAATGTGTCGATTGGGGCAGTGAAATTTGAAGTCACGAAACATTTTATAGCAAAAGCTACTGGTTTGATGAATGATGGAAGAAAGGTGGCTAAGAAAAGTGGGGTGGATTATCAAAAATTTGTGAACAACATGATGGTGAGAGATTAACAAGGTTTCATAATGGTTATGTGTGGCTTGAACTCCCTCCATCATTTTCCCTGGTAAGCATGTTTGTTATGCGATACTTTACCCTTGAAGGTAGATATATGACGGTCCATGCTTACCATTTTCCTATTCTCAATATCTTCCATAATGATAGGATCAACTTTCCCTTCTATTTTCTATCATCCTTGCAGCAAAATATTGAGAATGGGGTGTCCCCCCATTTGCACCGGGGTTTAATGATGGCCCTTTACAAATTTTCCCTTGCAAGTTATCCCCATGGAAACCCGCTATTGGTTAGGTAGGATAACCCACACCAAAATGATGAAGAGGAAGAGGGTTTACCATAGGTTGATGAGCACATGAATCCAATGCCTAGCCCTAGGTCTACAACCCATCACTCTATTTCGTGGGAGGCCTCTCCTTTGATTGCTACCCCTTTGGAAATCTCTGGTACTAAATCCTCTGGCTCTAAGGAGAAATCCCTTGAGTATGAGTTGCTTAAAGTTATCCCTGAAAAAAGAAAACATTAATCATTGTTGCATGAACCCCCCAAGAAAAAAACTTTGAAAAAAGATCAAAAGAAAAGTGAGGAAGTAATAACTATTACTAAATATCTTGAAGGGAACCAAAAGGAGGAAGTGGAGGAGGGACAACGAGTATGATGCGTGGAGGCCGAAGATCGGCGAGGTTAGCGAAGGTCACATCTGTACTATAGATAAAAAGGGAAACACAAAGAAAACAAGTTAGATGAAGAGAAGTAATTAATTGTGGAAGATTTCAAGCCTCAAGTTGATGAGGAAAGTGAAGATATGGAGTTTGAGGATAGTGTTTATGAGATGGGAGAAGAAGATGTTGATGAAGATACTGATGATAAGGAGGAATAAATTGAGAGGGAAGAGGATATTGGGGATATGGAGAAGGAGGTCATTGAAGTGGAGGACAAAGCCCAAGATGCTAATATTCCTGAAGATATTAATGTTCTTTTCTTGAAAAGTGGAATAACCTTTATGCAGGTTTAGATGGAAGATATGGAGAAAAGAATCATCACCTTGTTGAAGGTGACCGATGGTTTGATACACTATGCAATGATGGGAGCGGTTACTGATCAAACTAAGATAAAGGGGAAGCTAAAGAAGATTGGGAAATGGGATGATGAAAAGGACCTAGTACACGAAGATGGCCCAGACTGGAGGGAATATGTTTCCCAAATTGGTGAAAATTGGGAACTGATTGCAAAAGCCAAGTAATGGCTATGTTGTTCTGCTTTGTTCTCTTTTTTGTTATGTTCTTGTGTTTACTCTTAAACTATCAGTTCTATGTTTGATTGTCTTAGACTGATAATTTTTTATGGCTATGTTATGGTTTTAGACCTGTTGGTCTATGGTTATTCTTTGTTATGGACCGTGTACCACATTTTGGATTAATATTTGGTATGCTCTTATTTTTTTATTATACTTACATTGATCTTGTGGATGCTTTTACTGGTTATCTAGCCTGTGAACCACTTATGATGACTTAATAGTAATTGTTTGTTGTTGTTTTGTTGGTTCTAGCTGGTATTGTTTCCCTAGCTTGTTTGTTTTCTGCGTTTTTGGCTACTTTCTTAGCATGATATTAGGGCCCTTCCCTGATAATATAATCAAAAGCGTGATTTAAGTCTTGTATCATGCTATCAATGATGCTGTTGAGAAATGATGCCTCAAACGAACTAGTGTTCAAGCCTCTACATTATCGAACAAAAAGTTGAATATTGTTGGGATAGAGTCACTAGTCTGATCGAAATCCCAATGGAGGGTGTTGCATTGGCAATGAGAAATATTATCAGCGGGACATTGCTTTGTCGCTGGGAACTATTATTGGCAAGACATGTATATGTCAAAGGGATTTCCTTAGTAGTCTCCTCAACACTCTGATGAGTCTCTTATTAGAGTGACTTAATGTTGTCACTGGGACATTGGATCATGTCTCCTCGAAATGTTGATCGTAGGCTAGAGGAACCTTGTTGGTGGGACTTCACGAGTTCACTGAGATTTTGAAGTCTCTTCGGTAGGTTGATGGGTTGCAGTGGGGATCACATGGAGCGATATCATCTTATAGGAGTGACATCCTTATATCAATGGGAAAATGTTGTATTCTCTCATCGATATAGCGATACATGTATTTGGTGAACAAGTGGATGTTGATATGACATTGAGTGTTTAGAGAGACATGGTTTCGTGTCTCTTTGACACTTCAATATCTAAAGAATTGGTGGGTCTTGTTGGCATATGTTAAACACATGACAGTATTACCTTTGTCGAAGTGACAAAGGGGAGTCAGAGGGACATGGATTGAAGTCTCTTCGATGTCCCGATATGACTTAGATGGCGGGAAGGTGGTGATGGTTAAGCTACTCATGGTTGCTCATCTAGTATGACGGTTTCCTAGGATGATTGAAAACCAAGTGGGACTTCCATAGTGTGGTAAGATGGGTAGTTGAGTAAGAGAGAGTTGCTCAGTTGGAGAGGGAGACGTGAGATGGTGTCTGAAAAGGTTATGTTGTCGGATTATCTCCAGATTGAACAATATGTAAATTTTGTAAAGGCTTAGAGCTTGAGATCGTATTGCAACTTTGTTTGTTGCTGAATAATACAATGGCTCAATCATTTTGGAGTGTGGGGTTTTTTACCCGAAAGGGTTGTCCCCACATAAATCTATGTGTCCATATCTTTTGTCTTTCATGTTGGTTGATTTTGCAAGTTGAATCTATCTGATGCATGTTGTTGAAAATGGTTGTATTTGCATGAGCTTTCTCAGGAAGGTTAATGTGGGAAATCAACTATGCCTGTTTCTACTCTATGGCATAGTAGTGTGATACGAGGATTGTCAGTTTGGATTGATTAAGCTTGATCCATGATGAATTGAAGAACAATTTTCCAAAATTTAACCTGCATCTACCAAACAAGATCATTCAAATTGAAAATATTAAACTAAGAATTTTATTGAAATTGAAAGTTACAAACTACAAGAACAGTTAAATTCCTACTCTAACCCATTTGAAACTTATCGTGTTTTGGAATTATTGTCGTGTTGATGTGAAAAGACGACCCTTTCCCAATCCCATGATTAGTGACCATCTTTCAGTTGATTCTATGGAAGAGAATCGATGAAACCATTGTGATTGATGTATGAAAACCTATATTATGCTAAAAATGAACATGATGCAAGCTAAGTTACCATGATTTTATGCTAAGAATGAACTAATTATGCTATTGCTAAGCTAATCTAAGCTAATCTAAGCTAAAAGATGAAAACCCTAATTTATATACAAACTAAGATGGATGCATGGAAGCCATTAATGGATGCTCTAAGTTATTATGCAATTAAAATTAACTAAAACAAGCTAAAAGTGAGTAAAAGATGAGTGTGGATGCAAGTAAGTTCAACGACATAAGTTTGCAATTGAAAGATGGATCCATTTCTCTCCAAATAGTGTTCTATTTATAGGAAATAAAATGAAGAATGAAGGGTTGAGATTGAAAAGATTAATCAACGGTCCAAGATGACAGAGATGAGAGGTATGGATCATAGATTATCATCAACGAATGAGAATGCATGATGGGATTTAATCAAGGGTTCACATTTGCCTCAAACAAACACACTTTTGACCTGCTCACACAAGTCAAAGGTGACTTGTTTAAAAGGTTGAAGGTTAAAACTTGCTTAAGAATCCAAATGAAAATATCTCTTTTTCAAATGATGGAGGAATAAGAATATTCTTTTGGAATATTCTCATGGGTGAGGAAAAAGACATTTTGCAAATTAAAAGAAAACTTTAATTGTGCAAAACAGGGAGATAAGGAATATTCCAAGGGAATATTCCCTTTTTAGAGGAAAATTAGTTTAATTGCTAATTAAATAAGGTTTAATCATGCAATTAGGGGATTTGAAAAATTAAAGGGATTTTTATTAAATTTAACGATTTAATGAAAGGGGGAAAGGTGAAAATGATATTTAATTAAATAACTTAGGGTTATTTGATTAAATAAGATAATTTAGGGAATTAAATTAAATGTTTTGATTTATTTAATTTAATAGGATGAAATGTTAGTGTGAAAAGGGATGAATTAATCTGATTAAATTAATTACGTTAATGGATGAAAATGATGCAATTAATTAATTAGCTAGGCTAATCTAATTAATCAAGAAAAAAGAAGTTGGGTTTCAAGGGGAAATGATGTTAGTAAATCTATTTTGAGTGTATGATATTGCTTAGGACACTTTTCCATGTGTACATTTTGCCCCTCTTTGAAGCGAGGTACTTGCTACTTCAATTCAAAGAATAACACTTTTCGGATTAAAACTGCTACTTAAATCAAATTTATTTTTTTTTAAATTTTTTGGATGCCCTAGTAGAAGATAAAGCTGATTCCCTACCCCGATGAGAAATTGGGCATAAATTTTGAATTTTGGGTTGATTTCTTGATAAAGGTTAAAAGCTACCCCAAGGGTCTAGAAAGGCTCCGGGATGCAAGAATTATGCCAAAAACACAAAAAAGATGCAAAATTAGGTTCAGATTGGAAAAATTGGTGAAAATGATGATAAACCCTATCTTCAAGGTTAAATTAGGGCAAAAAACCCTAATTTTCTAGCTTAAATAAGCCAAGAAGGGTCACTTTCAATTCATTTGTGCATTCACACTTAAGAGATTCTTGCTATTTTGAGCTCTGGCCCTCCGATGAAATGGCATGCCGAGAGCCTCTCAAGAAAATCTCCGATCGAGTTTGAGAGTTCTAGCGGCTTCTAGGCACAGGACCACTAGTATGTAACTCCAAACTTGATTTTGAAATTTGAAATTTGGATGCATTTATTACACTTTCAAATTTAATCTTTGGCAACGTCACTATATAGTGATGCCCAAATTGAAATTGGCGATGCTCAAATGAATTATAGCGATGCATATTTATATGGTGATGCTAGTCATGATTTAAAATTAGGGTTTCTAATTTTAAATTTTGACACATGCTTATTTAGCGACGCTTCAGCCGATTTAGAAATTAGGGTTAGGGTATGCCAAAGATTATAACGAGATACTCGTGTGTTTGGCGACACATATTGCGATTTGCAATTTTAAATGCTTTGGGCGTCACAATTTGAAATTTGAATATAGCGATGCTATTGAAAACAATGATGCTTTTATGATTTATGAGTTGTAAATTTTAAATTGAGTCAAATTTCCTCAATTTCCTGACGTTGTGCGCTTCGTGGATGTAGGAGGTCATCCCGCCGCTGATGTTGTAAGAGCATAGGCCCACTGTGTTGGAGAGACTTGGTGATTTGTCAGAGTTGTGCCAGGAGCACCTTGGAGAGATTGACCTCCGGTATGTCATGTATGCACCTATGATCTAGACACACTTAGAAATGATGACTGTTTTGTGCGAGAGATGACACAACGAGACCTCGTCCTTCCACCTTCCAATAGGCGAGGCATCAGTGACCTTCGAGGATGTTTGGAAAATCTTGTGTTTGTTGATAGATGGCGATCGTGTGATCTATGATGTTGATGCCAGATTTGATGCCTGCCTCAAGGTTATGGAGATGGAGCAGATTATTTTGGTTACATCACAAATTGACCTCGAGTCATACAAAGGTCATGTCTCGACTTTCAGATTGATTATTACAACCATTATTTTGGGTTTGGTTTCCCCGAACAGACACAACAAAGGATTCAACCCAGGATGGGTCTTGG
Source organism: Sequoia sempervirens (assembly GCA_007258455.2). Taxonomy (NCBI): domain Eukaryota; kingdom Viridiplantae; phylum Streptophyta; class Pinopsida; order Cupressales; family Cupressaceae; genus Sequoia; species Sequoia sempervirens. Next base: position 506,934,905 of record VDFB02271358.1, read on the forward strand.
CATGGCATCGCATGCTTTATAGGACACTTTTTGCATGGGATCCCATGATGTTGGTCTCTCTATATCATGATTTGCATGATTTTGTATACTATGATGGGAGATCGATTGTGTAGGGGTGACTCTGCTACACATTTGAGTGTGGGAGCATATTGTCGTGATCTAACCTATTGTTCAGATGGTAGACATGGAGCCAGATGATCCCGTCATTTGGAGGTACAGAGGTTCCATTACTCTAAGGCACACTGGATAGATTGGGCTCTCGTATTGGTGACGTGTGATTGATGATATGATAGTTTTCGCTGGCACCTGTGGCTTTAGATGCCACCATGGTTTGATGATATACAATATTTCTACTTCGCTAGGAAGAACTGATACATGTAGGGTCGTGAGCACCATATCATTGAGTGAGATCTACCAAACAGGGTAGCCCGACAGTTTGGAGAGGTCTAGGATAGACCTAATGATGCATATAGGGCCATTTTTGTAAGGTCAGCCAGAGAGGTTCCCACATGGGGACTGACCATTCCAACTCCTGAGGTAGTCAAGAGCTTCAGGAAATTAGCAGCTCAACCTTGGGCGTATGATTAGTGTCAGGAAGTAGCACAGACTATTCTTGCATATGACACTTGGTTCATACCTCCCTGACGGTTGACAGATCTATTAGGTGCTCCTCCATGAGGGAGGCCTAAAGGTAGGGGAGCAGGAAGAGGCAGAGGACAGGGTGGCTAGGATGGTTGGGTCCTAGGGGCTCCACTAGTGGTACAACAATAGCCTCCTCAACAGCCTCTAGTTGTACAACATCAGGCATAATCGCCACCACCACTAGATGCGAGGGATGCACATATACAACAGCTGTAATAGCAAGTATTGACTTTGATTGGTGAGTGGATCAGACCCACCAGTATATTTTAGGTCTTACTACTGAGCGAGACTAGGCACGGCAATAGGTGGCAGCCTCATGACTGAGAGAGATCAAGTGTTATAGTGGGTAAAGGCTATGACTGGAGAGAGAAGCCAAGAGGTTGTCTGATGCTAGCAAATAGAGGCTATGATGGTGGCTACTCATGGTCAGACAGTTTCAAAGAGGTTGTATAGAGAGGTCGTTATAGAGGCCGCATACTATAGACAACATTATCATCATGATGTACCAGTGGCACTGAGATAGCCCGATTTTTCATAGCGTAGTGATGCACGACCATGAGCAGAGGATCAGCCTAAGAGGCAGGCCGAAGAGGGTAGCAACCACTAGGGCTAGCTTTTGATGTACAAACACTTTTTGATTTTATTGCCCCATTCTTTATCACATATATACATTCATGGGCTCCTTTTTGATAGCCTCATGGATATTGTACTTTTTATTGATGTACATACACTAATCCAAATTTTGTACCATGACATTCATTTATATATATATATATGATACATATACGGATGATTTATATTATGTGATGTGTTCAATTTGTTTCATGCTTATGATGGATGAGATGCTTATACTTTATCATGTATGGATGCATTTTATTTATGCTAATGTGATATGCAATGATCATGACATGGATGGATGCAATTTTATGTTCTTTTTCATTATCTTTTCACGATATGCCATGGAATGAATGATATGTGATGCAAATGATGTGGATGCATTTCTTTTTGTGTATTTTCTATGCATTTTTATGATGAAGATGTATGCATGTGGATTTATGAATGCAAATGCTTATGATATGTGATGATTTAAGATGTTTAGAATAACAAATCTATATTATTCATCACAACTCAAATGACTATGCAAAATGTATGATGTACAATGATTATGCTGATCATGGATGCTATGATTATGCTATGATTATGAGATGTATGTATGTTGATGGTTTGTGGATGTAGGGTGGATGCATTGATGATGTTTTTGTTTATTGTCATGATACCAGGTTAGTGCGAAAAGAAGATAGAAGAATAAAGAATGAATGATTGTTGATTTCGATGAATGCTTCAAAAGATCCAACAAGTCTATGATCCATCGAGACTTTATTAGAGATTCAGATGAGACAATGCAAGATGAGGATGAAATACAAGATGATGAGGTGCTCACACTTTGGGCTTGGTATTTTCTATCATTCCTTATTGTTTGATATAAGGCATAGACATGATGCATCAAGGTATTGATAACCGGGATGACGTTGTATCTAGTGTAATGGAATTTGACTCGGCAAACAGATAGGATAGTTCTTGTTCACACCTTGACATACATAAACCTCATTGGAATGCAAGTTAGAAGCTTAGAACATATTGGACCAAAGCATACACAATAGTCAATAACATACCCTAAATGACCTTCTTACACACAACTAAGCAAGTATGCACCAAGATTATTTTACAAGAGTACCCAAAAGCACATCAAACGAAAGATAATGATTGATGCCCCATTTCTTTCTCTCTAAATAATTTTGATAGAAATCATCGAGAGGTCACCAGAATGGGTCATTAAGATAAATCATAAGAAAAGATCAAAGACAAACAGTTAGCGTTATCTATATCTCTTGCTTAGTTTAATTTGGCTAAAGTGATATATGATACTGATGTCCATCGTAGGAAGGATACATCCTAGGACATGTTGATCAGAGGTTGTTTTGATGTTAGGATGATGATGCTAAGATGAGTTGTTGATATAAACTTCACTGACGTATTTACCTATAATTTATACTTTAGATTTTGACTTTTGGGTTGACACTTTACGACTTGCTATGTTTGTTTTTTATTTGTTTCACCAAAGGTTGGAGGTGATGATTGATTTATTATAGGTGACAATTATTTTGGGTGAAAGCAAGATGGGATGGATGGTTTTGGAATATTTCAATGTTTTTTTGGTATTTTGAAATTTTTTTGAGGTTGTTTTTTGTCTTTTTGAAAGTTTATGCGAATGTTTAGGATTTTCAAATTTTTTGAGGTTGTTTAGGGTTTTATGAGTTATTTGAGGATTTTTAGGTCTTTAGAACATTTTCTATTATTTTTGTGTTTTCAATTTTGAAATGTTTTTGTATTTTCTAAATATTTAGATGTTTTTGGGGTTTTCAGAGAGATATTTGGATGATTTTGTGATTTTCTAAAGAGTTATTTGGATGTTTTTGTGATTTTATGAATATTTGGATGTTTTGGGTTTTCTAAAGAGTTTCAACCAAGAACCTAACCTAAAGACCTATCGTAGTGGCCTTGGGGGCTAATCAAAGATAAGCCTTGCCTACGTTATACACGTAGCGACCACATAGTTCGACTAACTTGACCCATTTACAAGATGGAGATATGAACATATGAAAGACGTTAGTTTATTATGATGGACGACTAAAGGACTAACCTAAGGTGTCTCGCGGGCACATAAATGATGGCCTTGCCCATGTCAAAGCTCAGAGACAACGTAGTTTGACAAGGGATTTGTTTTTGGATTTTTGATGTTTGACCTTTTTAGGGATTTTGATGCTTTCTGGATGTTTTGGATTTTTTCCTTTACAATTTTCTGAATGTTTTTAGATTTTAGCTATACAGGATTTTGCAAATGTTTTTGGATTTTCTAAGAGAATATTTTATGAATGTTTTGGGGATTTTCAAGATAAGATTTTGATGACCTCAAGATATACAAGAACCTGATATGAACCATAACGAAATGCCCCTAGTGTGACATGTTAGACTACTTCAATATAGGTAGGACAAACTGACCTTTGGAATATGCCAAGTAGTGTTAAAGGGTTCATGATACCTCACAGTGTCAAGCCATGACAAGGACACAAATGATGGTTAAATGCAGTGCAACTAATGATAGGACAAAAGAGCCAAATAATAGATGGAGGTTATTTTTTTACGCAAGGCGCTTGTTTGCCAAGTTTTCACCAAGGTACTTTCCCAAAGCACCACTGAAGTGGTTTTCACTAGAGGATGATTTTTAAATTATTTTTTTCAATCCTTTTTCTCTTTTTTTTGGATTTTGATCATTTTCTATTTTTTTTTGTTTTTTGTTTTATTTTATACCCTTCAAGACTAGGCATAAAACTTTTTGAGATGCAAGCTATTAGTTGGCTCTTGCAAGGGTTCACCTTTAGGGGTTGATAGTTGGTATGCTCCTGATTCAGAGCTTATTGTGATGGAAAAGGGACCCAACTAGTTAGGTTCAATTTTTCCTTTGCTATCTTGATTTGAAAGGTTCTTATTTTTCTTTAGGACAAGATCTCTAACTTGGTATGACCGGAATTTGATTCTCTTGGTATAGCTCTATTTCAATCAATTTTGATATACCTACAAGTGATTGAGGGCATCAAGACAACATTCATCCAAAAATTCTAATTCATTTAGTTAGGACACTCTGTATTCTTCCTCAGTAATCAGGTTTTGTAGTGACACTCACAATGATGGGAGCTCAATCTCAATAGGTAGGATAGGTTCTGATCCATAAACTAGAGAGAATGGGGTTGCACCTATAGGTGTACAAATACTGGTTCGATAAGCCCAAAGAGTGGGATTTAGCTACAGATGCTAGTCACGACTAGCTTCATTAACTATTTTCTTTAGGCTTTTTAGGATAGTTTTGTTTGTAGCCTCAACTTGGCCATTTCCTCGGGGATAATATGGGGTAGAGAATCAGTGTTGGATATTGAATCTTTGGCACAACTCTTTCACATCCTGATTTTTAAAAGGGGTTCCATTATCTGAGATGAGAGTTTGAGGAACACCATAAAAAAAAGGTAATTCAAGATAAACTTGGCAATCTGTTTCCCCATTATGTAGGTCATAGGAATGGCTTCTACCTACTTAGTAAAGTACTCAGTGGCGGTTATGATAAACTTGTGGCCATTGGATGAGGTTGGTGTGATTTTTCCAATGAGTTCAAGGCCCCATTGTGAAGAAGGCCATGGTGTGATCATTGGCTGCAATTCTTGAGCTAGAGCATGAATCAAATCCCCATGCTATTGACACTGGATGCACTTCCACACATACTGATGAGCTTCTTTTTCCATGGTTGGCCAATAGTACCCCATCCTCAATAGTTTCTTGGCTAATGTCATATCGCTATAATGGGACCCACATATGCCATCATGTACTTCTGTTAAAGCAATTAAGGCTTCCTCTTGGTTAAGACATCGTAGTAATGTCCATTCAATGCTTCGATGGTAAAGGGTATCACCTAGGATCATGAATTGGGATGCCTTTTTAATAAAGATCTTTTTAAGGTTCGGGGTGATATCCGATGGGAGAGTTCCTCAACTTAGGTAAGTGAATATGTCATGATACCATGGGGATCCAGGACCAACAATGACACACATGAATTCAGATTCATGGATTTTGAAAGTTAGTACGAGAATTTGTTCTACCAAGAATTCACATTCGAGGATTTTGTTCGACATCTCTAACAGTGATCCGATTGTTGCCATGGCATTTGCTGCTATGCTATTTATACAAGGAATCTACTCAAAAGTGATGTCTATAAAAAGGTCTTTGAGATTTTCCACCATCTTTTTGTAAGGAGTGAGCTTTTCATCCTTAGTTTGATAGTCATCATTTACTTGGTTCATAACCAATTGCAAGTCTCCATATACTTTCATCTCTTGAATATGCCACTAAACTGTTATCCTTATACCTATGATTAAGGCTTCATACTCAACAATATTGTTGGTACATGGGAATGATAACCTGTATGACTTTGGGATACAATCACCTTGAGGGGTTATGAACAAAATTTCTACTCCAAACCCATGTCAGGTGAATGATCCATCAAATTACATCTTCCATTGAGTTATGAGATTGATAAGAAACACTGATTCATTAGGGAATTCAGATACCAAGGGGTTCTCAACATAGATAGGTTCTTTTTCCAGTTGGTCTACGATAACTTATCCTTTGATTGTTTTTCACTCCACATAATCTATGTCAAATTCTATTAAGATCATCACCCATTTAGCCATTCATCCTATAAGAGTTCCTTTAAATAACATGCATTTTAGTGGAGCGATCTTTACAATGAGCTTGATTTGATGTGACAACATGTAGTGCCTAAAATTTTGTGAAGCAAAAAATACTACTAGGTATGCCTTCTCAATGGGTGAATAGTTCATCTCATAGCCCACCAAGGTTATGTTGATGTAGTAGATGGATCTTTCCTTTCCATTTTTACCATGTTGTGCTAAAAGAGCTCCTAGTGCTATTGGTGTTGTTGAGATGTACAGGATCAGTGGCTTGTTTGATATTGGTGGCACGAGCACTGGAGGTGTTAGTAGATAATATTTGATCTACTAGAAATCTTTATCACACTTGTCATCCCACTTGTAGGTTATCCCTTTATGGAGAAGATGCGAAAAGGGGTGAATTTTATCTAATAGCTGTGTTATAAACCTTTTGATGGACTGCAATATTCCTTGTAACCCTCTCATCTAATTTAATGTTTGTGGTGGTTCCATGTCTAGAATGGATTTTACCTTTGTTGTATCAATTTATATCCCTCTTTTTGAGACAATAAAGCCAAGAAGCTTCCTTGATGTGACCCCAAAAACACACTTTTTTGGATTTAACCTTACTTTGTATTCTTCAAGCCTGTCAAAGATAGGTCCTAAGACTTGTATGTGCTCACTTCTCTTCTTTGATTTTGTCAAAATATTGTCTATATAATCTTTGAATGTTTTGTGGATCATGTCATGAAAGATGAGGGTCATTTCTCTTTGATAGGTTTCTCCTGCATTCTTTAACTCGAATGGCATCACATTCCAGCAATAGGTTCCCCATGGACAAGTAAATGCAGTTTTATATTGATCTTCCTTTGCAATTATAATCTGATTATAGCCTAAAAAACCATCCATAAGTGATACAATGGGATTGATGTTAGGAAGAGGGAAATCATCCTTCACACATGCCTTGTTCAGATCTCTGAAATCAGTGCATATTTTGATGCCCCCAGTGGGTTTTGAGACTGGTACTAGGTTTGAAACCCACTTAGGATAATCTATCGGTTAGATGAATCCAACGTCAAGAAGCTTTTGTAATTCTAGTTTAACCAAGAGTGCAATTTGAGGATACATCTTCCTTAATTTTTGCTTAACTGGTTTGGCTTCAGGATAGATTGCTAGCTGATGCACAACCACTTCAAGATCAAAACCTGGCATATTTGTGTATGACCATGCAAAGTTGGCTCTTTTCTCTTTGAGGAATGCTGCTAAGTTCTTTTTTTCTTCATCCAACAATGATTCAGCATAGAAAGTGATCTTAGGTGCTTCTTTTGTTCCCACATTGACTGGAGTGGCCTTTTCTGCTAGTACTACTGAATTCTCTAGATGCATTGCACTAAGGGGGATATTGAATCCCTCATCCTTGGGTGCCTCAGAGATCTTTTCACCATCATATGCATCCTTTGATTTTACTATTTTAGGATTATAGAGTGCCACTAGTTGGTTTTCACTCAAGGATCTCCATACTAGTTGCATTTCGTTTATTTTGTGACTAAAGGATTCAATCGTCTCCCCATAGTATGCCCCTGTGTTGACCTCTATGTCAAAGCCTGCTTTGTGATCAACCCATGATAATTTTTCATAGAGTCCCATGAATTCTGAGATTGCTTCGTCATTTTTGAATAAATCTAGAATCAACGGTCCTTGTTGGTCCATGTCAATAATTTGTGGGTATACTAGGCATATTTTAGTTGGTTGGTTGCTTAAGACAAAGAATGCTATGGATATCATAAAGAGGGTGTTGTTCTCAAATAGGTCAGCAACATCAAGGGGAAAGTCATCTAAGGTTGTATTATGCGATGTAGGTGACCAAGAGGAAGGCTTAGCTCATTTAGTGGAAATACCTTTGCCAATAAGTGTGACCTTGCTAGTAGTACAACCAAAGCCAAGATCATTTATTCATTTCTCAAGAATGATAGGTTCTAGTAAACCATTGTCATTCTATCCTAGCTTTTCATTCTTGTTATATCCCCAATTTTGCATGAGTTGTAGGCCTTTTTTATCATCTTCCATGGGAAGAATAGGGACAGGTCGTTCATCTTGATAGAGGAATTTAGAGATATCTTCCTCATTGACATCTTCTTGATTCAAATCCCCCACTTGGTGAAGGTAGTAGCTACAATCTTGATTGTTTCAGGTTCTTTCATGCTAGATGTGGGTTTCCCATGTGATTGAGGAGAAATAGGCAACTTTCCTAAGACAAAAGTTTCTTTCAATAGTTTGTAGTTTCCACAACCATCATCATGGATGTACTTTGCACAATAGATATTTTTGTTGCTGAAGTAGAGGCTAGGGATGATGGGTCAACAAATGAGCTTGATGGGGTGTGCCCTTCATCACTTTTGGGTATTTGGAGTATCTTATAGAATTTGGCCTCAAGACTCTTGCAACAGTAAAAAGGCTCAAGATCTCCATGGATAGTGATTTCTTTGCCATCAAAGGAAACTTGAAACACTGATGATAGATCAAGGCTACAAATTTTAGAGCATGGATCCATGGTCGTCCAAGTAAGATGTTATGGGGAAGATCAAGTTCAAGCACTTGGAATGTAGTCTCTACAATAAGAGGTCCCACCTAAATGGGAAGTGCAATGATTCCTTGTGATCCCTGTTCTTGATCATCATATGCTCTAATGGTGGTACTCTTTATCTTCTCAATAGTATCTTTTGAATAGCCTAGATTTTTGATCAACTGCAGGGCACAAATGTTTAGACCAACACCTCCATCTACCAAGACTCTTTTGACCTTGTTTTTATGAATGCCAACCTCAAGGTGTAAAGCACGGTTATGATCATGGTTGTGATGTTAGGTCTTGCTTGGAGAATGTAAGAAGATGATTGGTGATATGCCCTACCATAGCTTGAAACTGATTAGTATCAATATTCTCAGAAACAAATGACTCAGACAAGGCTTTCTCCAATATTTCCCTGTGTGCAGGGGATAACCTTAAGAATTCCAAGATAGATATATGTGTGGGGGTTTGTTTAAGTTGATCTAGAAGATTGTACTTGCTAGGATTAGATGTGGGAAGAGTAGGTTGTGTCCTAGATTGAGATGGGATTCCTTGAACAATTATTTTTCCATGTCGTATGGTGACTCCACATTCCGTACTAGCTCCTTTGATGGTAACAACAATGATGACATATTGTAGGAGGTAACTACGTTGGAATAGGTATGTTACACATTTTTGTAATCTCTAGCTTTTTCGTTGTTGTTTTCTTTGTTATGATCCAACATAGGTGATGGGAAAGGCCGTTGATGTCACAACTTGCATCATTTAGTCAATTAATTATCGAACCAGGTGTGTCTCAGAGCTATATGTGATAAGGATGGTTGTGACAGATTTTTGGTGGGTTTTGCATTGTAAACAGTTACTTTTGGTTTCAGTTTGGCTCCTTCAAGAGCTCTCAGGAGCTGAACTTCAATGACTAATTCTTAAGGATTAATTCTATCTTATTTCCTAATTTAAAGTTTTGTTGACTTATTTTTTACTTCACTTGACTTGATTGAGACTAATTCATGGAAAAGACAAATTAAATTAATTCTTAATCTAGAATTTTAAATAACATAAAAAAATTGCAAGGAAATAATTATGAACCTAGAAAACATAAATACTAATTTCCATGAATAGATTCCAAACAAGTTTTAGTTTCATCTTTCCATAATTTTCCATCATTGCTTCCATTAAACTTAATAGATAATTTCCAAACTTAATTTCTACAAACAACATCTAAATCTTGATTAACTCAATAAACTTTATAACGAATCTAATAAACCATTCTAACTATGATGAACTTAGCTTAAAAGCGATTAAACACGATTGCTGAAAATGATTTAAATAGAATTAACATTCCAGATTTAATATCTAATGAACATAAATAAAATAAACTCAAAGAAATACCACACAAGGTCAATTCCTTTGGTTGAGCGGGCCCTACTCTTCCTCCAGTGAGACCTCTAACATAGTGATTCAAGTTAACTTCTTATTTTCATTCAAATTGATCAAAATAGGGATGCATAATAGAGTAGTGCAACAATTACAAATTCTAATTGATAATTATCTAACTTCTTTCTAAAACCTAAAGATGGATATTTATAACTATATCCTTATTGAATTCAAAACATGGCTTTAACTGCCAAGATAAAAGGCATCCAAACTAAATACTAAAATAGAACTAAAAATAGACAGAGGGAAAATACTAGATCAATGCTAGGACGAGAAGTTCCTAAACGGACTAAGAGGAGCTGATTTGAAACTTCAGTGATTCATCATCCAACTAGAGTGATCAGTGGCGTGATTGCCTTCATGTGGTTAAATAGGGAGTTTAACTTTATCTTTGAACATCCTTAAGAATAAGATACCAATTATGATAGTAAAATATTAAAACTACATAATTAGCTCATCATTATCACCACAAAAGAAATGCATTTAATATAAAGCATTACCTCTAATATATTTACTAAATTTTCCAAAGATAAAGTAAAACAAATAAATATATCAGCATATTGTCTACTGCCAATCATGTTAATTAATAATATAACCAAGTCTTTTAAACCATAAAATGACTATTTAAAAGTATTTTTGAGGCACTCATCATTCTCCCCCGCCTATTGTGAAACATGTCCTCATGGTTATTTATCAATTATTATAGTGGTTTCCTTTTCTTTGTTCACTGCTTCCATTCATATTGCACAATCGAACACTCCTTCCTTGTATTGTGGTGGTAGTCTAGTTTTGAGTGCAAATCCATTGTTCTCCTTTAGTTTCTCATACCAAGTTTTGAAGACCTCTGCTAGAATGCTGCCAGGTGTATTGAGCTTTGGAGTAGGCATTATGATGATCGGTATCCTGAACTGCATACCAACCCAAAATTCTTCTTGTTGTTCTATCAAAGAGATTACGTGCCGTACTCTTGTTAAACTCCATCTGATGTTATTTGGGCTTATAGGTTCTCTCCTTAATGTTTCAGGGATGGTGTAATATATTTCCATACATGCATTTATTGCCACTGGAGGAAGTGTTCCTTCAACATTTTGGAAAGCTGATATACTATTCAACAAATTGGAAACATAGATAGGGTTGATATTTTTTTGTTTGACTATTGATTAGACCCTTGTAATATTCCGCTTTGCATGAGGCATTTCTGGTCTCATTGGCAATCTATACCTCTTATGTGCTTTGTATTTTTCAATTCTCTTTGACCATTCAACTTGATTTTGCATCAAAGAGACAAATGATCTAATTTGCAATTCTCCAACATAAACATTTAACAAAGAATCATCATTATCCCCCATCAAAAACCCATGTTGGAAAAATTCACACATTTGGTTTTGAATATCAGGATGGCTGTGGAAAGTCCTGTAGAAAATCATTGTCATTATGATAATCAAGGTTTCTTCTTAGAACCAATTGATTTAGCTTCCAATGCAGAAATTTCTCTCAGAAATAGTGCATATATCTTTGATGGCCCCCTCATTGACAACATTGCTGAGGATATCTCAATTTCTTGTTCAAATCTTCTTTCTTCTTCCAATTGTTGTACTTACCTTTTTAACTGGTCATTTTCATGTTTCAATTTCAGTGTTTCCAAAGAAAGATATCTAGGTTGAGCTCTCTGCGGAACATCTGATGGAATATTAGATGGAATGGGAGGCAAAGCAAGGTAATTTTGTGGAGCCACAAAAGTAGAAGCCTCCTGTGAATAAAACCTAATGGATTGTTGCTTTAATTGTTCTTCCTTCAACTGCAATTCCTCTTTTAATTTTATTATTTCCTCTACACTTGCCAATGTTTGCACATTAGCCTACTGCAAAGCTTCCTTAGTGTCATTTAACTATTCTTTGAGCTTTGCTTCCTTTTGTTCAATTTCCTTTTCCATTTCTTGAGTTCTATTGAGAGATTGATGTAATTCCTCCTCTTTTCTTTTCAAAATTTCCTCAAGAAATTGCATGTTCTTTTTTTCCTACTCTAACTCAGCTTCAATATTGGAAATTTTCATTGCTCTCAACAATGATTTTGTTTCTAATTCTTCCTCATTATGTATTTCATGAAATTCTTCCTCTTTAATTAGCGGCTCTTTTCCTTTTCTTCTCTCAATAGTCGAGGAAGGTGAAGGGGATCTTTCAGCCTCTTCTTCCTCAAATTCTTTTGAGGCTTCCCTTTCTTCTGACTGTACTTCAGATTCTTCAACGAAGTCATGGACCTCAGTTATAGGGGTTCTTTAAGAGATAGCAATGGGCCTTCAAGAGGGTTGTGAGGTTGTTCAAGGGACTACATTGGTGTTTGGATTTCTTCATGGACTTCAAAACTCTTTTGATGGGTTTCAAATATAGGGGTTTCCTCAGGAGTCGACACTATAGTTTCAACTGTACTAGGGATTTCTTCAATCAAGTCATGTTTTCTCTTTTTGGAAGCACTAAAGATCACTCTAGTGGATTCCTATAGCTTTCTTTTTCCCTTTTTCTACTCTCCGTTAGAAGATTCTCCCTTTTCTAATTTTGCCCTTTTTTGCTACGGGCCCCTTTTTGGGTTTTCCTTTTTGCTTTTCAATAGGTGCGGACAAAAATTCAAGCCAGCCTTTTTTCCTAGATTATTTCTTCAAGAAATGATGTTTAATTATCAAATGAATTAAACCATGATATTTTATGGATGACTCTCCCCTAGATTTTACCCGAGAAATTATTGAAGCAATTTGTTGAATAAAAAATGTTGGTAAATTGATTCTAGCAGAATGTTTTGTGTTTCCATACCTCAAATGTATCAACATTTGCATTCCAGGCTCTAATACAGTGTTGTATTTTCCCTCACATGTGAATAATTTCACTACCCACATTGCAATAGTTCTCCAAGGCTCTTCCAATCTATTACGAGCTATTCCCTACTGATCTCTTTTATGCATAAGAATCTTAGGCTTCTTTTCCTGTTCTTGATGAAATGCCAACACAAATTTATGAAACTTTTCCAGACCCTTATTAACCGGCTTCCCTTCAATAGGAATACCTAAAATTTCACTTATGATTTTAGAAGTAACTTCAATGATCTCTCCCCTAACTCTTGTGACATTCACGTGGAAATTCCTTATGAATTCCTCCACAATTTCCTACTGAAAACCTTAATACTTCATAATAAAATCCAACAATCCTGCTTCTCTCAGCAACCTCTTGGTCTCAGAATCAAGAGTAAAATTCTCTGGTTCCGCATTCCTTTTGTTTCTCATCTTTTTTTGTCAATAATGGCAGACTCAAAAATTGCAGACTGAGTTGTTTAAACTATTTCCAAAATGATCTTTTCTTGTTTTTGAAGCAACAATTTTGAAAAATGACACAACATGTCATTATTTCTTTACATTAAATTTCTTTATTTCTTTGAATGCTTTGCACACAACAATTTTGCAGTTGCAATTCAATTTGCAAAGTTGGTGGCGTCCCCGACACATGTCATTTTAATTTTGAAAAGATTTTGAAAGGACAGGAAAATCTCAACATGACCCGTAATCATTACAGACGTCATTTGAATGTCACATCATATTTATATCAACTTCTCCACTACTTTTTGAAATGATTAAAAGAAATTTATTATAATTATTAATAACATTATGGTGGATGTTTCTAAGCTCATAAATATTTACCTACTTTACATTATTTTAACTACTTTAGAAAATAATATTTTGAGAATAATAATCACATTAAATGCACTCCTTTATTTATTGCAAGCCTTTGACACCTTCAGAAGCCTTCAAGAACCTTCAAAAACCTTCAGGAATCTTCAGGAGCTTTTAGGAGCTCTTAAGAGTTTAGGAGCTTTTAGGAGTCTTTAGGAGCTATCAAACCATTAGGAGTCTTTAGAGTCTTTAGGAGCTTTCAGGAGCTACTTGAAGTTAACCTAGATAGATTGCCATTGTTGGTTTTCAATTATCTTTTTTTTTTCAAAAGCAAACCGCCATTTACTGGTTTTCAATTTACTTTCTTTTTTCTCAAGGTAAACTGCCATTTGCTAGTTTTCAATTTACCTTGTTTATTCATGCCTTCTTCAAAGGTTCAAAGCTCTTCTCTCATGGAAGAGATATAATGTTCAATTCTGTGTTGTAGATTTGATAAAAATTCCTCCTTTGTTGTTGGCTTATGATATATTTTCAATCGATGACCATTAACTAGCATAAGTCTCTTTTCTCCATCAATTGGTACTAATTGAACAACTCCATTTTTAAATACTTGATCTATCTCATAGGATCCTAGCCATATTGTATGGAATTTCCCTTTAAAATCTTCAAATCTAGAGTCAAATAATAATGCCCAATCTCCTTCCTTGAGTTGTCTGGTCACAATGTGCTTATCATGCCATTCTTTCCTTTTCTTCTGGATCACCTTTGTATGCTGAAGAGCTTCCATTCTCATCTCATCTAGTTTGTTTAGCTCTAAAATTATACTTTTCTTAGACTCGGGTAAATCAATTCCAACATCTAATGTTGTTTTCAATGTTCATAATTTAAATTCTATCGACATGACTAGAGTTTTCCCATACACAAGTTCATATGGAGAAAATCTAGTTGTTGTTTTCCATGTGGTATTATATGCCCATACTGCTTCATCTAACCTCTCTGCCCAATATTTTTTCCTTAATGAAATAGTCTTTGTCAAGATATTCCCCAATTCTTAGTTAGTGAATTCAACTTTTCATTCGCCTAAGCATGATATGGCGAATATTTCCTATGTGTCATCTGATATCTCTACAAAAAGGCTTCCATCATCACTGATACAAACTGTGGTCCTTGGTCTGAAACAATTTCTCTTGGTGCACCAAATCTCTAAAGAATATGTTTGTACAGAAAATATGCTACTTTGTCCTCTCTTGTTACTGGCAATGCTTTTTACCTCAGCCAAAATTGATTCCCCATTTTTCAAATGGTTCTAGAGCTATTTGTGGCTGAAATGACATCTCCATTGTTGGGGTAGGTCTTCCCATCCGCTGAAATTTGTCACAGTGCTTAACAAAGAATGAAACATCCTTTGTCATTGATGGCCAAAAGTAACCGACTCTTAAGATCTTATGAATTGTTCTAACCACTAAATAGTTTCCTCCTTTTGGCTCATGATGGCAGGTGTGTACAACATCATAGACATCTATCTTAGTAACACATCTATGAAAAACATGATTAGGGCACATTGTAAATAAAAGTTCATTAGTCCACTGAAATCTAGAACTTTCACAAATTAACTTTCTTTTTTTTTTATGACTGAAGTGATTTGGACACTTCCCTATTACAAGGTAATTTACAAGATCAACAAACCATGTTGGGTTAATTGATATTGCAAATAAATGTTCATCTGGAAATGTGTCATCCACTGGTTCTTGATCATCCTACAAAACAGTTTTGGAAAGGAAGTCAACAACAACATTATCCTTTCTAGGCTTATCTATGATAGTCACATCAAATTCCTGCAACAATAGTAACCGTCTGATAATGCGTCCACCTACTACAACCTTGTTCATAAAATATCTAATTATAGCATGGTTTGTATGTACGTAAGCTTTGTAACCTATATTATAATGCTTGAATTTGTTAATTGCATATACTACAACTAAAAATTAATTTTCTATTGTTGTATAATTTCTTTCAGCATGATTTAGATTCTTGCTAACATAATAGATTGCATGCATGGCATCATTGTCATCTTTTTGTCCTAATACTGCACCAATAGCTAAATTGGATGCATCAACATGTATGTGAAATGGTACTCCCCAAACAGATCCTTTGATGATTGGAGAAGTTGTCAAAGCTATTTTAATTGTCTCAAAATATTTTTGACAATCATCAGTCCATACAAACTCCTCATCTTTCTTGAGAAATGTAAACAAAGGTCCAACAATTTTACTAAATCCTTCAATAAATATTCTATATTATCTGACATGCCCAAGAAAGCTATGAACACCAGTTTGGTTCATAGGTATCTCAATGTTTTGAATAATTTCAAATTTCTTGGGATCAACTTTTATCCCCTATTTTGAGATGTGATTTCCCAGAACAATACCTTTTGTCATCATAATTAAACTTTTTTCATGATTTAAGGATAACCTGTGATCTTTACATCTTTGTAAAACCTTTTCTAAATTTTTAAGTGCTTCCTCAAATGTTTTTGCATGAACTGTAAAGTCATCCATATATACTTCGACACACGAAGTGGTGAAATTAGCAAAAATAGCAAGGACTGCTCTTTGGAAAGTGGTTGGCACATTACACATTCCAAATGGTAAAACTGTATATGTGTATGTACCCCAAGGATAGGTAAAAGTAGTTTTATCTTGATCTTCAGGAGCTACTTGGATCTAATTGTATCCATTAAAGCCATCAAGAAAAGAGAAATAATTGCTACCTACTAGGTTATGAAGTACTTGATCAATGAAGGGCAATGGAAAATGATCCTTCTTTGTGGCCTTATTCAATTCCCTATAATCCATACACACTTGCCATTTACCATTTTTCTTGGGAATAATAAACAATGGAGATACCCACTGACTATCTGATATTGGGTAAATGAACCCTACTTTTAGCAGCTTTTCTATTTCTTGTTTAACAATATCATGAAGAACATGATTGATTTTCCTTTGACCTTGTCTGATTGGTTTTACATCTTTAGAGTAAATGTGATGACTGCAAATTAAAGGATGAATTCCTCTCATATCCGTATACTCCCAAGCAAATACTTCAATATGTTTTTCTAAAGTTTCCTTCAATTCTTTTTCTTGTGTTGGGGATAAAGATGAATTAATGTTGAGAGATTTATCCCCAGCTACTGTAATTTATTTAGTGACATTTTTAGAATCAAGGGAATTTTTAACAAGTGTATTCAGAGGACAAGAGTGTTGTTGATGCAATGTTTCTTGATAGTTTCCTTTCTTAATTGGATTAATGTATTCATAAGTAAACTCTTGTTCTTCACATTCATTAACATGTTCAACCAATGTAACCATAGATAACTCAACAATACCATCACATTTTGATTCCATATCCTCATCAACCCAAAGTTGAGTGTTTGGTTGAATTGATGGTTGTGTTGGTGGATAGAGTGATAACTCTTTTTGTTTCTGACCATTTGAAATGATCATACTTCTATATCTACAATTTATTAAGGCTACAACAGTAGCCAACCATGGTCTACCTAAGATAATTGGATAACCAAAATCTTTCTTTCTGGCTTTAAGAACCAAAAAGTCAACTGGATAATCCCATGTGTTAATGGTGACCATGATATCTTCTATAACACCTTCAGGTTTGGTAGTAGATTGGGAAGCCAACTGTAAAACAGTTGTTGTTGGCTGAATAGTTGTCATTCCTAACATTTCAACAGTATCAGATGTGATAACATTTATGGAAGCTCCCAAATCAATTAGAACATTAGATATCTCTACTCCATTAATACTCAAGGTTATTACAGGACTACCGGGATCATTATATTTTTGAGGAAGCAATCTTCTTGATAACACATCAGTGAGTTTTGTCCTTATTTGTATTATGGGAGGTAATTTCTTCTTCCTCCCTGGAGTTTTCATGCAAAGGGACTTAACCAATTGATTTATCTTTGGTATGTATTTAATGGCTTGTAATAATGGTATCTCAATGTTAATCTTCTTCAACTCACAAAGAAGTTGAGAATCAACTACATTCATGAAACTAGGTTGGGAGATTTCAAGAGTGACTTTTTCTTCCTTCAATGTCTCAGGGTAAGGTGACTGATTGAATTTTTGTTCATCCTCAAAGTTTGGTTTTTCTTCTGAATTCTCATTTTCTTTCCCACCTTTTTGAACTCCTTTTGTTGGTGTAGATTGAACAGTCTAATTTCTCAATTGAATATCATTAGCATCAATCATGTTCAAATTAGGGGAATTTGCATCATTACAGGCATTTCATGGATTTGAAAACCGGTTGGGATGGAAATTGAGGCTGGTTTACCTATTCATTAGTGGGAATAGGGGCATTGATTGTTGGAGGTGTCTGCACCTAGGGACATTTTTTCCCTTGATTTTTCCATGGTTGAAACTGTGTCTGATTTTGTTGCCATGATGGCTGACTTGATTGCCACTGCGGCTGTTGATTAGCTTGCCACTATGACTGGTTCCACTAAGGATTCATCCATTCAGGTTGATCCCAATATGTAGGTGGTGGTTGTGGTTGATATGGAGGGATCCATTGATTTTGGTTTTTCCAAGGGTTCTAATTCCAATTAGATGTAGAACCACATTGCCTTTGATTAGCATTATACCCTGTATTTTGAGATCTCTGGCCTACATAATTAAGCTCTTCTTCTACCATAGGTGGTTTCTTCAGATTTCTCTTAATTCCATCCAAAATATTACAAGAACTTGTTGAGTGTTGTTTCTCACAAATTTCACAGATATCAACTTGATTCAATGGACACTCTCTTAAAAGATGTTTCCCTCTACACTTGGAACAATAAATGGATAAAGGCTCAGTATTCTTTTTATCTCCTTGCATGCTAAGATGAAGAAGTAAATTAGTTTTTTATGTTTGCTAATTCCTCCATTACTTCAGACACATCAGTAGTATGAGCCTTGTTTCTTTGGTAGTTTCTAGTTCCTACTCTAGTCCTAGAGTAGTTTCTACATATTTCAACAATATCATCCAAGGAAAGCTTATTAATGTCTCCTTCCCCCATAAGATTCAAAGACTCTCTAGATTCATCATCAATTCCTCTGAGAAAAATTGTTTTACTAATTTCTCCATCCAACCCATTAGTACACCTCTGGTGCACAAATTGAAATCTATCAGTGTAATCTTCCAAACTTTCATCCTCCATTTGTCTTATTCGAAACAATTCCTCCTTCCTATCACTTACTCGATAGTAATCTTGGTACTTATCCGAGAACTCAGTTTCCATTTGTTGCCAAGTTGCAATTGTTCCTACTCCTAAACCCATGAGCCAATATAAAGCCGAATCTTTCAAGGTAGAAGGAAATAACTTCAACTTCTGGTTATCATTTGTATAATCATAGGTCTGGCATAAAACTTTGAACTCAAAAAGGAATTGATCGGGATCCTCAGAAGTTTTTCCCCTAAAGGTAGGAAAAACCAAGGGTGAAATATTCTTCATAGGAGGCTCATCAATCTATCTTTCAAGATTAATAGGATAAGAAAAGGTCATATTTGTTGGTGGACGTACTGGTTGGTCACCCATTTCTTCTTCCTAAAATGGATCTCTATTTTCTTCATGATTTTTGATCTGATGTTGTTGAACGCCTTGTTCTTGATCAAAATCAATATTTCTTCAAAAATCAATATTTCGTCGAAGCAACCTCCCTAGATGGTCTCTATTCCATCTCATCCACAATTTAAATCTATCTTCCTTATCAACACTAAGGCTTCACACTTAATAGCCAAATCTTTTATTCCTCGACAACGATGCCAAAAATGATGGGAAAGGTCATTCATGTCACAACTTGCATCATTTAGTCAATTAATTATCGAATCGGGTGTATCTTAGAGCTATATGCAATAAGGATGGTTGCCACAACTTTTTGGGGGGTTTTGCACTGTAAATAGTGACTTCTGGTTTTGGTTTGGCTCCTTCAGGAACTCTCAGGAGCTATACTTTAGCGACTAATTCCTAAGGATTAATTCTATCTTATTTCCTAATTTAAAGTTTTGTTGACTTCACTTGACTTGATTGAGACTGATTCATGGAAAAGGCTAAAATTAAATTAATTCTTAATCTAGAATTCGAAATCCAAATTTAATTTTAATTTACTTTAAATGAAATCCATTTTAAGATTTGCTGGAAAATAAATATTATTTCAAAGAACATAAATAAATTGCAAGGAAATAAATATTAACCTAGAAAACATAAATATGAATTTCCATGAATAGATTCCAAACAAGTTTCAGTTTTATCTTTCCATAAGTTCCATCATTGCTTCCATTAAACTCAACAGATAATTGCCAAACTTAATTCTACAAACAACATCTAAATCTTCTGAACAATGAAGAAGGAAAACGAAAAAAGAACAATACAGGGACGGGAGATGATGACATTAAGGACAAGTATAAGACTCTAGAAAATGAAATTGTTATAATAAAAAACAATATGAAAATTGTTGTGGAACAAAACCATAGAATGGCAAGGCACAATGCCATTATCATTAATGCAATGTCTAAAAAGTTGGAAAAGTAACAACAGGGTTCGCTGGTTGTTAACCTAGAAGAGGACAAGGATAAAAGCAAGAATGAGGACCAAGGAATATTGAAGAGAACCCATGCCAACCTTAAGAGGAAAGTGCCTCCTACTTCCTAGATGGTCTAGATCTTAAAGAGGGGGGTTCAGGAGATGAACGACATGGAAGTTGAGATAGCAAAAATTTTGAAGTCCCAAGCTTAGTTGTTGTTGGTGTTTTGTTTGGTCTTTTTGGGGTCTTTTTTGTGGCCCTTGCTGGCCTTTTTTTGGTGGATATTGCTTTGTTATTATAATGTCCTCTCTACAACCTCTTTGTTTCTAGGTTCTTTGACGATTTATCTCTTTTTTTTGTAAAATTTGTGGTTTCGGGTCCCTGTAAAACCCATTTTTCCTCTTTCAAAAACAACATCTAATTCTTGATTAACTCAATAAACTTTATAACGAATATAATAAACCATTCTAACTATGATGAACTTAGCTTAAAAGCGATTAAACATAGTTGCTAAAAATCATTTAAATAGAATTAACATTCCAGATTTTATATCTAATGAATAGAAATAAAATAAACTCAGAGAAATACCACACAAGGTCAATTCCTTTGGTTGAATGGGCCCTAATCTTCCTCTGGTGAGACCTCTAACATAGTGATTCAAGTTAACTTCTTATTTTCATTCAAATTGATCAAAATAGGGATGCAAAATAGAGTAGTGCAACAATTACAAATTCTAATTGAAAATTATCTAACTTCTTTCTAAAACCTAAAGATGGATATTTATAACTATATCCTTATTGAATTCAAAACATGGCATTAACTGCCAAGATACAAGGTGCCCAAACTAAAGACTAAAACAAAAATGAAAATAGACAGAGGGAAAATGCTAGATCAATGTTGGGATGAGAAGTTCCTAAACTGACTAAGAGGAGCTGATTTGAAACTTCAGTGATTCATCATCTAGCTGGAGTGATTAGTGGCACGATTGCCTTTATGTGGTTAAACAGGGAGTTTAACTTTATCTTTGAACTAAGTCATCAATCATTCGTCTTAAATACCCTGAATAAGATCCTTAAGAATAGGATACCAATTATGATAGTAAAAGATTAAAACTACATAATTAACTCATCATTATCACCACAAAAGCAACACATTTAATATAAAGCATTACCTCTAATATTTTACTAAATTAGCCAAACATAAAGTAAAACAAATAAATATATTAGCATATTGTCTATCGCTAATCATGTTAATTAATAATATAACCAAGTCCTTTAAACCATAAAATTACTATTTAAGAGTATTTTTGAGGCACTCATCAATAGGGTTCTAGTATATCTTAAGATCCTAATTCCCAACTGGTACCTCAACAGATATGGTATCATTTTCTATGAGGTCTTGGATGATGTTCTTAAGTTTCATGCAGTTTTTTGTTTTATGACCTTTGATTTTGTGAAAGCCACAAAGATCATGCTTGTTGTACCAGGATGGTTTCTCTTGTGGTTCTTGGTAGTTTTCAAATTTGGGAAGTGTTATCAAATTTGACTCTACCAACATCTTCATGATTGTTTCGACAGGTTCAAATAACTGTGTGTACTTGCGTTTGGCATAGTTGTTCGTGTTAGCGGTTTGCCTTTGTTGCATGTTGGTGTTATTGATTTGGTTGTTCTGAGGAGGTGTTTTTTGTTGCACAGTTGGTTGGATGTTAGCAACTTGATTTTTATTAGGCCTAGGAGCACTTAGTATGACCTTAGCATCTACCCATCGTCATTTGTTATGTTTTTGTTCTTTGCCCAGACATAAGGTTTCTCATTTGAATTAGTTGAAGGATGGTTGTCTTTGTAAGTTTGAGTATTTCCTTGTGAATTTTGAGCTCTTTTGATGTTAAGGGCTCTAGGGACAAGTTCGTCGTATGATGTGATAAACTACATTTTCAAGTGGAATGATAGATTTGGATCTAGGTTGGCTATGATAATTCCCACTTGTTCATCAGGAAGAGGCCACTTGCTTTTACTAGCTCTTTGTCTCCATCGTTGTAAGAAATTAATGAGAGTTTCCCCTTGATTTTGTCTAAGAGTGTATAATTCTTCGAGACTAACATCCATGTCAAGATTGAAGGAGTAGTGATCGATGAATTTAGTAGTGATTTATTGAAATTTTTTGATACTAGGAGGTAGATGAGAAAACCAATCCATAGCATGACCTGTTAAACTTCGAGGGAAGAGGCGCATTAGATATGAATCATTGTAAGCCACCTCCATGCACATGACGTTAAATTATTTGATATGGTCCACAAGACTTCCTATCCCTTTATATTTTTCAAATTTGGGGATTTCAAAACCAAGAGGGAATGGTATCATTTCTATGTTTTGGTCAAATGGATAAGGACACAAGTTCTTTGTATGGGGCTTCTTTACCTTGCCCATGAAAAGGTCTTGCATTTCTTGTGAGAGTACTTTCAATTGTGATGCTAGATTGTCTTGGGGGGCTAGGTGGAGGAACATATGGTAGGATGACAGATGAGTTGTATGGGGTGTATGGTGGTGTGAGATTCTATAAAGATGATTGGGGTATTTATGTATATGTTCCTAATGCATTTGGATTGATGATGTTCAAGTGAGGATAATAAGAACCTTTATTGTTGTTGTTGGGCATACTGTTGAGCTAGTAAGGCTTGTTGTTGATCTTCTTGTTGTTGTGCTACTAGGGCTTGTTGTTGGGCCTGCTATTGTTGGTGTGCTAATAAAGTTGCTTGTTGTGCTTGATGTTGTTGTTGCACAACTTGTTGTTGTCACTATTGTGCTAAGGCTGCTTATTGTGTTTGATGTTGTTGTTGTGCTAAGACTACTTGTTGAGTTGCTAAGGTTGCTAATGTTATGCTAAGACTGCTTGTTGTGCTTGATGTTGTTGTTGTGTGGCTTATTGATAGGCTTGTTGTGCTTGCTATAAAGCTAATGCATGTGCTTGCAATGTGGGACCAGGTGGTTGTTGTGAGATTTGTGAAGGATTATGGATATTGATGTTTTGAGAGGGTAATGGATTGGTGATGAGAGGTAGAGGGTTCCCTTGATTTAACATTCCTTGTAAGATGGTAGAATGAGGTGGAGGAATGTATGTTTGAGGTCTCGATTGATTTGGCATAGTAAAGGGAATTGTGGGAAAAGATGAGGATGATGTCATTAAATTTTGCAATAGAAATGACACACTAGGACCTTGAGTCCATTGATTGAAAATATTTCCTTGTCCCATGTTTTAAGGATTTCCTTGTGCCAAAGATGTAAACAAGGGATTTGTGATCAAGGTACTTCTTGGATTGACAAAACTTGTAAGCAAAGGATTGTTTTGGTGTGGATTGATAGTGGATGAGGTGGAAATGGTAGATGACATGGATGAACCCATCAGAGGGTTGGATAAAGATGTACCTATTTGTGTTAAGGGTTGGTACTGTGATATGGTATTTCCATGCCCTTGTGTATTGTTTTGAGATACTTGGTCTATATCGCTTTGCATGATGGTGGGCACACTTGTGGTACTCATAGGTTTGGATGAAAAAGGGTGTCCTCGAAATGTCGAAGTGGTTGTGGAATAATGAAGTTCAAGCGATGTTTGTAGCTATTTTGGAGCTTCAAGAATAGGAGGAGCACCCAAAGTAGGTGTCCAAGTGGTTGTTGGAGGTGGAGGATTAGTGTCAAGGGTACCCACAAGTGTACTAGTTTAAAATGGTGAAGTGTGACCAAAGTCTTGATCAAGTCTAGTTGCAATACTAGGAATGTAGGTTTGATTTAGCCCTAGTGATGGAGTTTTGAAACCTTGTGTTAAATTCTATGCTACAAACATCGGGGAGATAGGAGCTACATTTTCAAAGGCTTGATGTTCCATGATTTCCTCCCCAATAAGCTCAAATGGGTTATTTGTGATATCTTCTATCTCATATGGTCTTGAAGGAGATGACGGTTGTTGTGATGGGGTAACATGACTTCTAGGATCAAATTATAAAGGATTTGGATCACTTGAGGTAAATGTAACTTTGGTTTTCTCCATGATTCTCTTGTGTTGTGATATAGTCTTTACCAGAAATGTTGCATCACCTGTGGGAGAGTTTTGTTGATATTTGTGATGTTTGAACTCTCTAGTTGACTCAAATCTAGGTAAAAGAGATGCTCTACGTCTTTTGGGAGAAATTTTGATAGTGGGGGATGAAAATATGAGTGATGTGGGAAGTGATCTTTGCAAAAAAATTGGGACAACAATTTTGACCTAAGTTTAATGTTTTGATGTTGGGATAAAGGATGTTTATGAACTTAGGAATCTTTAGGGTAGACTTGTGATCTTCAAGATGAACTAGTTCAAAGATGATAATTAACTTGTCTAAATGCATGGATAAGGATGCATTTCACATACAAAATAGGCAAGTTGGATAGTTGGTTGGTTTGATTTGATGTTTATGTCACAAAGTGTCGCTATACTCCAAATTTTGCAAAGTTGGATGAAGTGAAAGATGAATTTTGATGAAGGGGTGAGTGAAATGTTTGACCCAATGTTGACTTTAAAGTGATCCTTTGTTTTGAAAAGACCAAGGTAGTGAGAATGATGCTAGACCTATTGGATTTTGTGGTTGTTTTGATAATATGTGGTTGTCATTGATGTCAACACTATTAGCATTTGATGTATTGAAGGTTGTATATGTCGAGGATATTGAGAAAATTGTTAAAGGAAAGAGTTGCAGGTTGCCAGTGGTACATTGAAGGTCATGAAGGTGTCTTGATTCGTACGTTGATGATCAATTTTTGTGGACTAAAGGGTTTATTGCTAAGAATATCTAGTTTATCCATTGGAAGTTTCAAAGGTCCGCGTGAAGTTTTGATCGTGTTATGAGCAATTGTGTTTTGACAGTTTTTCTATGGTTTCAGTTAGTATTCCTGAGTGAAGTTGATATGATTCTAGTAATTTTAGTTGTTGTGGATGTCTCTATGTTGTTTCTTGTTGTGTGTGGATGCTTCTAGATCATTTTATATCTTTGTTGCATGTAAGTGTTGATCGGTGTGTTTGTGGTCAAATATTTTTCTCATATGTGTTCGGGTTTTCATGTTCTTGGTCGACATGGTGGTTGTAAGGTGTTGTGGAGATTTGGAGATTAAAATTTGAATGTTTGGCGTGCTCAATGATGTTTTTTTGGGCCACAACATAATATTGGCTGATGGTGCTTGATTCCCATTGAAAATTTATTTGTAAATTTGGGTTGACATTGCATATATGCTTTACATTTTCATATTTCTTTTGGTCGACAAAGTTGTTGATGAAATTCATGTTGCAGATATATAAGAGTCGTTGTTTGTTCAAATTGAAGTATGCTCGGTGTGCTATTGTGTGTGTGTGTGAATATCATTTGATTACAGAGCAGAGTGTGAAGAAGTTTGAGCGAAGTGTGAAGGAGTGTTTTTGTGCTTAATTAGAACTGTAATCAAGCTTTTGGAGAAGCTATTTTTTTAGTTCATACCCTATGGATCTAATTCATATTTCTCTTTCTTGGGCAGTGAGCCCTCTTGTATTTGAGTAGTGAGCTCTCAGTAGTGTGCTTGAATGCAAGTGCATTCCCATTATTATTCTTATACTTTTAACAGGGTATAATCTTGTGGACTAACATCCATCGTGGTTTTTCCCCTAATAGGGTTTCCATGTAAAAAATCTTGGTGTTCTTTGTGTTTCTGATGTGTTGATTGTCTATGGTTCATTGTTCATGCATCAGATCTGAAATTAAGTTAAGTTAAGTTTGAGTTAAGATTGAAAAGTTTAAATAATTTGTGACAACTGATTCACCCCGCCTCTCAGTTGTCTGTCCTTGTTTGCCAAAAAGACCTCTAAAATGTTCAAATCCTAAAGAACCAATGTTGATTTAGATGAAAGGATGGATGGGGATGTTTAGACCTATTTGGATTCTCCTAGCTTGAGCATAAAATTTTCTTAACAAGCGGTAGTGATTGCCATAAAGTATCGAAGCCCACTTCCTACTAAATTGTGCACTACGATATCTACATTTGAAATGATGGGATGGAGATCTTCCCCTATGTATTTTGATTGTGTGATTAATCATTTAGAAGAGTTTGGTATCATGAAAAAAGATCAAGATTTTAACTCCAAAAGAATGCATATAATTTTGGGTTGTATCTTGAAGCATGTCTGTAAATTTTGCTACTAACCTATCTCTATTCTTGTGAAGCACTAAAAGGTGTTTCTTGAGAGATTTTGGAGTGAGATGTCTAAGTCTAAAATGATGACTTGTAGACCTTACCTTAGGGATCCTAAATTTACATGAGATCATATAGAACTAGTTAAAGTTTATGGAAGAAAGAAAGATATTTATTGCCACGTGGGAGGTGGTAATGCGGGCCTTCTAGCCTCAATATCATCTTTTTCCTCTTCTTCATCTAAAATGGTTGTCGTGTTTCTCCACTGGGTGTTTGTTTCTTTTGTTTCAAAAGTGAAGCTTATCAAACTACTAATGAGATCGGTTTGTTCTCCGTTAATGAGTTCAAATTTTGGCTAAATTATAGCACTTGGAAGATCAAGTTGTTCAACGGGAGCAATTGGTCTCCAAATAGTCATGTGGGGTTCATTTGTCAGTTTAGCTTTCTTAAGTGAATTGGTTTTATAAACACTTGTCTTGATTAAATGTTTCCAAACTAGATGTCTATGTCAAAAACACCAAAACTTTCATAATGTCCATTTTGTGAAAATTATGAGATTAAAGCCATAATTACCTATGTTGTCTTTGGGAAAATATGAATTTGAGATTAATGTCAAGATATTTAGAAATCGCTAAGGATAAATCCTCAGGACAAGTAGTAATATCAAGGCTAACTCAAGAAGTCCATATTTAAGCCAAAGTATTTTGAAATTTTGAGGATGATAGTGAATGTTTGTTTTTGTATCATTTTGAAACCAAGAAAAGTGTTAAACTGACTCATAATCATTAAAACCATAGGCTAGAAATGGCTATATTTTTTGAGTCCCCACTTAGATTTCTCCAAACACTAAACAATGCGAACAGTTAGAGATTTGGCAACACTGGCTCTCCTCCATGGCACACACTTCTCGGGACCACCAAATCTCAAAATCCTTAAAATTTAGAGATAAAAAAGGATTTTTTTTGTTTTTGCAATTGAATAGCACAAATGTGTGGCCGCTTCAGAACAACCGTTCTTGCACCAACAAATATTAAGGATTTTTGGCTTCTAAACAAGGGTTCGTAATAAGGGCTTCCAGTTTAGGGGGTGAAATGATAAACTCCATCAAGAGGTCCCCCAACCCTTAGAACAAGGGCTTTACACATCATAAAGATATTGGGGGAGAGCTATCATGTACCGCTTCCCATTGATCACAATTTTCATTGCAACCTTACATTTATATCACAGTTTGGAAGAGCTTGGCATTAGCTCATTACCCCCTGGGTCGTTCCCTTGGGGTACGTAATTTTTCCCACCAAGGTAGGCCCTCTAAAGATAAACAATAGAGAGGAATTTCATCCATAGTACGATCATCTTTATTCATAGGAACAAAGAGAGAACACACACTATGCCTTTTTCTCACACTCGCAAAGGGGGTTCAGTTTTAATCCAAATTGAAAGATGTAGGTGATTTTGAAAAGTGTTAAGGAATGTTTATGTTTCTCAAGGTCACCAAATGGTGCAAGAGAATTGCATACACATCCACTAACAATGTTGAAAAAAACAAAACATAGAAAACAGTTGTAAATTTTAACCCTTCAAAGCAGTGATGAGTTCATTTTAAGCACCAATTGAAATATGGAGTTGTTTTGTTCAGTTTTAAATCCAAAAAACAATGATGAGATGAGGGTTCAATTTTATCCAACTTTGAGCATTCATTTTAAAACCCAAAAAAAAAATGATGAGGGTTTAATTTTAGCCAACTTTGAAAATGAGTTTTAAGCCCAATTGTAATCTAGTTTGTTCTAAGATTGTAAGTTTTAAGCCCAATGGAAAATTAGTTGTCCTAAAGCATAAAGAAGAAAGCATGAACGTTGGGTTATAATTGCCCCAAAGTGTTAAACACTTATTACAATTATAGAGTTCAAGATAGAAAAGGATTTCTTCACTTTAGCTCCATGTCTTTAAACCTGCAAAACCCTATTAGTCTAACAACCAGAACACAGTCAGAAGCACATTAGTGGTTAGATAAATCAAAGAAATTAAATCACATGTCAAAGAAAACAAGCATAAAATTTCTTACCCTAGTTGGGCGTCACTGAACACAATAGCGTCACAGTTTGAAGTATGGGCATCGCTTTGCAGTAGAAATAGTGAGTATAATAGCATTAGGATTTGGTCCGACGTCACTACTTTCAGTAGCGTCGTGGTTTGAATTTTTCAGAATCGCTCTGGTGAAGTTTGAATGTCATTGTTTGAACTTTTCGATACCTCCATATTAAATCAGCGTCACCATATTTGAATCAACATTAGTGCATTAATTTGATGGTAGGATTTCAAATTGTGATGGCATCGCATATGGCGACACTCTTTAAAAAGTGTCATTTGTATTTTGGGCGTCACTATATCCTGTAAAACAACAAATGGATTTTGAGCTAAAGAAGCGTTAAGTTAATAGTTTTCCCTCCTTCTAGCACCAGAATGTGAGATGAGGATTGTCAGTTTGGATTGATTATGCTTGATTCATGATGAATCAAAGCACAATTTTCTCAAATTTAACCTGCATCTACCAAACAAGATCATTCAAGTTGAAAAGATTAAAATAAGCATTTTACTGAAATTGAAAGTTACAAACTACAAGAATAGTTAAATTCCTACTCTAACCCATTTGAAACTTATCATGTTTTAGAATTGGTGTCGTGTTGATGTGAAACGATGACCCTTTCCCAATCCCATGATTAGTGAGCTTGTTTTAGTGGATTCTATGGAAGAGAATTGATGAAGCCATTGTGATTGATGTATGAAAACCTAGATTATGCTAAAAATGAACATGATGCAAGCTAAGTTACCATGGTTTTATGCTAAAAATGAAGTAATTATTCTATTGCTAAACTAATCTAAGCTAAAAGATGAAAAACCTAATTTATATACAAACTAAGATGGATGCATGGAAGCCATTAATGGATTGTCTAAGTTATTATGCAATGAAAATTAACTAAAACTGGCTAAAAGTGAGTAAAAGATGAGTTTGGATGCAAATAAGTTCAACAACATAAGTTTGCAATTGAAAGATGTATCCATTTTTCTCCAAATAGTGTTCTTTTTATAGGAAAGCAAATGAAGAATAAAGGGTTGAGATTGAAAAGATTAATCAATGGTCGAAGATGGAGGAGATGAGAGGCATGGATCATGGATTCTCATCAATGGATGAAAATGCATGATGGGATTTAATCAAGTGTTCACACTTGCCTCAAACAAACACACTTTTGACCTGCTCACACAGGTCAAAGGTGACTTGTTCAAAAGGTTGAAGGTTAAAACTTGCTTAAGAAGCCAAGTGAAAATATCCCTTTTTCAAATGATGGAGGAATAAGAATATTCTTTTGGAATATTCTCATGGGTGAGGAAAAAAACATTTTGCAAATTAAAAGAAAAATTTAACTATGCAAAAAGAGAGATAAGGAATATTCCAAGGGAATATTCCTTTTTAGAGGAAAATTAGTTTAATTGCTAATTAAACAAGGTTTAATCATGGAACTAGGGGATTTGAAGAATTAAAGGTATTTTCATTAAATTTAATGATTTAATGAAAGGGAGAAAGGTGAAAATGATATAACTTAGGGTTATTTAATTAAATAAGATGACTTAGGGAATTAAATTAAATGTTTTGATTTATTTAATTTAATAGGATGAAATGATAGCTTGAAAATGGATGAATTAACCCAATTAAATTAATTAGGTTAATGGATGAAAATGATGCAATTAGTTAATTAGCTAGGCTAATCTAATTAATCAAGTGAAAAGAAGATGGGTTTGAAGAGGAAATGATGTTAGTAAATCTGTTTTGAGTGTATGATATTGTTTAGAAAAAAATTTAGTGTCTACAAGTAGTACATGTCTTTGAAGTAAATTAATGGTTTTGAAAGTAACTGAAAGCATTACTGATTTTAGATGTTCATTCTGAGACGACCATGATTTCCCTACAAGTGGTATTAGAGCTTTCTTCTGGGATTTTCTTTTGCTTGCATGTGTAGGTTTTTGAGTTGTATGTACTTTCATGTGTGTTGCATGTACTTGCGTGGACTCACATGTGGCTTGCTTGCATGTGCTTACATGTAAGAATTCTTGGTGTTTCTCAGTTCCGTGGATTCCTTCTATGAATATTTCTTAGCCTAGCAAGCTTGAGGAGATTTGAAGGAGTCAGTTGATGATTGATCCTTTGGTGAGTAGAATTCCTTGATCTTTTTTTTTAAGAGACAACACACAACGTGAAGGATGTTGAAGATGGAGAAAATGGAGTTGATCATATTGTAATGATGCGGTCTGAGGCTCCTAGCTGACAACAAATAATCCTGATGCAAGGGGTGTGAATTTATGCTTGTGGTTGTGTTGCAGTAAAGTTATTCATACTGGGTGTTTGTGTGAGAGGCTCCTTGATGATATGGAGAAGCTTGGGTTGTTATTCAACCATGGAGTATTGTGCTTGTGTTGGGTTCTTTGTCCTGGTATTGAAGGCATTGTTCTTTGCTACCCTAATTGCATGTAGGCTATGAAGTTGATCTTTGGGTGGTTTGAAAACTTCTGAATAGCTTGGATCTCTCGTATGCATGTGCATGTTGATGGTTATGGAATTGGTCTAGAATGGGCTTGTATTTCCTGTACTACTTGTTCCTTTTAAGGATTCCTTGTAGTTGCATGGATCATATTCATGTTCTTTGGATTTGAAGGGGTTTTATAGATTTTCATTTAAAGAATCTATTGTTATGCATATTCATGTTATTCCATTGTTTTGGTTAACTGCGATGGTTGTATGCAAAATTTTGAGTCATCCAGATGTGCAATGGATATGGGTGTGCATGGGTGTTTTATAGACATAGTGATGGCTTGTGGGGTGTTACTAGATGAGATAGTTGTAGTTCTACATGCATGATTTATGCATGGTGAGAGGAGGTTATGTTTCTTCTCTGCATGGGAGTATTGGTAAGTGTATAGTCACTCAAATTTTATGTGGTGGTGCTTAATGGATTCCCTTGACTATGGTGCTCATTGTGGACATGATTGGCAAATTAAATTTGAGCCTCATTTGGTGTTTGAGTCAAGTTGTCTATGTTGTTATTCTCCTTGAGATCTCAGTTTTGTTATTTCCAGTGTGATGATGGGTTTGCATGTTTCATTGATTGAATCTACAGGTTGAGAAATGTTGTGGACTGTCTTTACTTACATGTTTGTTGTGGGACAACTCAGAAGTGGACTGTCAATATCCACGAGGTTTGATTTTGTGATGGTGTAGATCTATTAGTTGGCCTTGTTTGTGGTCACTTGTGCATTGGTGTGGTTGCTTTGGGATGAGAGGATGGATGATGTAGAGTACTTGAATAGTCAGCTATGGGGACTTGTAGCATGTGTATCATGATGCCATGGATAGCTTGGGTACACTGGTTTGTGTTTCCTTTTGACAGTGATGGTTTTGTCTGCTTGGTTCTGAGATCTTGGTGTTGCTTGGTACTGTTGTTAGATGGACATGTTGTTGAGTGGACTTGGAGGTTTTTCAAATTAGCAGATGTTTGGTCATGATGCTTGGAGAGCTTGAGTGCCACAGTTTAGTGGGAGATTTAGCAATGACTATGAATTCATCACTTGGTGGTGAATCATCTTCTTTAGTGTTGTAGATGTTACTAGGAGGGACTCTTAGATCCTATTGTTGTAGAAGGGTTCTTTTGCTTGTTCATGGAAACTATTTGAGGATGTGTAACATCTTTGAACCATGGAGGACATTTGGAGTCTTTGGCTGAGGTTTTGGTGGTGCTTGACAGGTGATGTTGGTTTAGAGTTGTTTCATGTCATGTTATACTCTTGCTTGTGCATTAGAGTTTTGGCATGATGCATTTCTCTTGAGACCATGGTAAGGTCACTTGGAGCATGGTATATCCTAAGGGGGATGGTAAGATCATGATGTCATGATAAGTTCTTGGTTCAAATGTTTAGAGCTTTGATAATGGTCTAGAGATTCTCTGTTGTATGGGTGCATTGGTAATATGCTTGAGAACTTCATGATAATGTAGTGACGCGGATTGGAGTTTAGTATGAAATGATTATTTTTAGGTGCTCATGGATACATGGAGAATAATGTGAGGCTAAAATTCTCTTGAGATGAGAGAAGTGCTATTGATGGTTACTCTTGATGAAGATTTCAGCAGAAAGTCCAAGGAGCCTACACCTTGGTTGGATGTGAGTTCAATAGGGACCAATGAGGAGATCGCTCTTGGATGAGTCATGGTGGCTTGTATATCTTGGAGGAGAATTATCATTCCCCACTCTTGGTCTACTCAGCAATGAAGTCTATTTGAGAGGTATTTTCCCATTATATCTTTCAGATGTGTTCTATGCTTTCTTTCATGATATGGATCTTGAACTGTTATTTAATGGTTCTAGAGGATTCATAGTGAAAGATGGACAACATGGTTATCTCCTTGTGAATTTGAGTTTATGATATCTTCTGTTGATAAGAATATTTAGGAGATGCTTTATGGGTTTGTTTTTCTGAGATGGGGAATGGATTAGTTTGATCTTCCTTGAGAGGCCTACATCCATGCTAATTACATGATATATATATATATATACATATGCTAAGTTCGATCTTGGTGATTGAACTGTAGGGTGTTGTTATGGATTTTCTTTTGGGATGTTTTGGAAGGAGATCATACTTGACACAGTTGGAATTTAGAGGTGTATGTAGGAGGATTTTCTATAGGTACATGATGTGCAATTTTTCTCTCTTTGGTCTTGGTTGTCTTCCTGGATGTTTGGTTTCACATTACATTGGTTTGAGGTTTGGTCGGAGCTGTAGTGCTCAATAGCTTGTGGTCATGTGTTTTCACTCATGTTCTTGGGTGATGACATGGAGGTTCTTTATCTCTTTCCTTTGTTGGGTATGAAGAACTTGGAAGAGCTGTGTAGACCTGTGGTGAGAGTTGTTCTTACAAGTTGTCAGTTTACATATTGTGCATATCATTGTGGATGATTACTTGGTACTACATGATGTGGTTTACACCTCTTATATGATGTTATTGGTAGAATCGTTATGCCTTTGATCTTTTAGATTTGGCATTACCCATGCAATGAGAGTTTTTGGATGTGTTTGGCTGTCTTCAATTGGTAGGCACATGGAGCTTGTTTTTGTAGTTGATGGGTTGGCTATGTAGGTGGCATGAGTTTTTTGATGTAGATACCTTTGAGGTGTGTTTGATTGGATGGATTAGCACTTGTTGTGTGTGTTATTCTCAGTCGCATGTGTTTGATCAATTGGATGGAAGTAGTTAGTTTTCTGGTTGTTGTTCTAGCTGGTGTTCTATCTTGTTTTATGGAGAATGTCTTCACAGTTATGTTCTAGTTTGGGGGCTTTGAAGTTGATGTTGTTTATGCTTCTGTATGGCTTATTGAGCACAATGGAGTAGTGGCAGTGTGTTGAATCCCTTTCCGTCATTTGGTTATGTTGTTGGTGTCTCAGATTAGACTGGTGCATATACACCATGGTGTGTTCTTTTCCTTTAGAGGATGGCTGGAACTACTTCCTGAGATGGTGGACATTATAGATGTTTTTGCAAGTGTCCTAGGTGATAGAGAGGGTTCATGCATTGATTGGTAGGTAGTACATTCTTTAGAAAGTGGGAGAATGTTGAGAAATGGTGCCTCAAACATACTAGTGTTCAGGCCTCTACATTGTCAAACAAACAGTTGAATATCACCGAGACAATCACTAGTCTGATCGAAATCCCGATGGAGGGTGTTGCATTGGTGATAAGAACTCTTATCGGTGGGACATTTCTTTTTCGCTGGGACATTGGAACATGTCTCTTTGACACATGGCGATGGGAACTATTATTGGTGAGACATGTATATGTTGAAGGGAGTTCCTTAGCAGTCTCATCAACACTATGATGAGTATCTTATCAAAGTGACTTAATGTTGTTGTTGGGACATTGGATCATGTCTCCTCGACATGTCGATGGAAGGCTAGAGGAACCTTGTTGGTGGGAATTCATGAGTTTTCTGAGACTTTGAAGTAAGTCTCTTTGGTAGGCTGATGGGCTACAGTGGGGATCACGTGGAGCGGTATTATCTTATCGGTGTGACATCCTTATATCGGTGGGAAAAGTTGTATTCTCTCATTGATATGGTGATGCATGTATTTGGAAAACAAGTGGATGTCAATATGGCATTGAGTGTTCAGAGCGACATGGTCTTGTGTCTCTTCAACACTCCAATATCTGAAGACTTGGTGGGTCCTGTTGGCATATGCTAAACACATGGAAATATTACCTTCATCAAAGTGACAAAGGGGAGTCAAAGGGACATGGATTGAAGTCTCTTCAACATCCCAATATGACTTCGATGGCGGAAAGGTGGTGATGGTTAAGCTGCTCGTGGTTGTTCGTCTGGTATGACGGTTTCTTGGAATGATTGAAAACTAAATGGGACTACCATAGTGTGGTAAGCTGGGTAGCTGAGTGAGAAGGAGTTGCTCGGTTGGAGAGGGAGATGTGAGATGGTATCTGAGAAGGGTTATGCTGTTGGATTATCTCCAAATGAAACAAGATGTAAACTTTGTAAAGGCTTAGAGCCTTAGTTTGTATTGTAACTCTATTTGTTATTGAATGATACAATGGCTCGATCATTTTGGAGTGTGGGGTTTTTTACTTAGAAAGGGTTTTCCCCACATAAATATGTGTGTCCATATCTTTTGTCTTTCATGTTGTTTGATTCTGCAAGTTGAATCTATTTGATGTATGTTGTTGAAAATGGCTATATTTGCATGAGCTTTTCTCAGGAGGGTTAATGTGGGAAATCAACTATGCTTGTTTTCGCTATGTGGCATAGTAGTATGTGTCTTTGAAGTAAATTAATGGTTTTAAAAGTAACTGAAGGAACTACTAATCTTAGATGTTCATTCTGAGATGACCATGATTTCCTTACAGATGCGAGGAGAAAACATAGGTAGAGTTTGCAGGAAAAATATTACAAAATCGTACCAAACCAAATTTTCTTAAATGAGACAAACCAAAACCAATCTCCTTATAGAAAGTGTTTCAATATATTCATTTAATACACAATTTGCATCTAGTGGAAAAAAATGAATGCCTACAATAGGTGCTTCAATCTTACTCATAATAAATGAATTGCATCCTTTGTAAAAATTGTGAGCGAAAATTTTTTGGTGAAAAAAAAGGGAAAACAAAAAACTAATGAAAAATAATCTAACAGTTCCAAATGTCATAATTGTCTTTCATGTCTCTCTATAAATGTGATTCATTGAGCTCGAAATTTATCCAATTGGGTTAATCTTCAGTGTAATTAACCGATAGGCTACATATAGTGTGAGATTTGAGCCTAAAACAAGTCTCACACCTGCAAACCACTGTTGAGTGTCGAAAAATAAGTTTTGGCTATCATTTAATGGTAAACCAGCTGCCATTTAATGGTAAAAGCCTCCAAAATCTCACTTATCACATAAAATCTAGATAAATATTGATTTTCCAACTGGATGGGAACATTCTATTTCTATTTGCAATGTTTTTGTCAATTTGATGGCAATTTTTTTTTCATTTACATTATTTTATGTTTTAAATATGTATGTAAATATTTCAAAATCAAATAAATACATAATTTATTTTATTCCATTATTTAGCACTTATTATTAATTGTTTAATAGAGCCACATACATATAGAATTTGCACATGGCATCCACACACACCCATGGACAAACACATACTCTCTAACATATCAACATACATATAGTTTTCTATCGGTGTAATCAACGAACCTCCTTTAGGTGCAAGTGCTAGTTTTATTTTAATTTTTAATTAGCTGATAGGCTACATATAGAGTGAGATTTGAGCCTAAAACAAGTCTCACGCCTACAAACCACTATTGAGTCGTCAGAAAACAAGTTTCAACTATCGTTTAATGGTAAAATAGCTATTGTTTAATGGTAAAAGACTCCAAAATATTAGGTAAAATCCTCCAAAATCTCACTTATCGCATAAAAGCTAGATAAATATTGATTTGACAACTCAATGGGAACATTATATGTCCATTTGCAGTGTGTTTTGTCAATTTGATAACTTTTTTTTTCATTTGTATTGCTTTACGTTTTAAATTTGTATGCAAATATTTCATAATCAAATAATACTTAATTACTTTAAGGAAAAAATCTAGATTTGTCTAAGTTTATTTCATTCCATTATTTAGCACTTATTATTAATTATTTAATCCATCCACATGCAACTAGAATTTGCAGCCCATCCATGCACAAACACATACTCTCTAACATGTTAGCATACATATAGTTTTCTATCGATGTAATCCTTGAACCTCCTTTAGGTGCAAGTGCTAGTTATATTCTTATCGAAAGAAGATATATTAAAAGATATTTTTATGGAAAGAAGATAATTTTAAAAGGTAGTTTTTTTCCTTTTATGTATATTTCTTTTATAAATTAATAATATTAAAATATCATTTTTTCAATTCTTTATCATAAAGTAATTTAAAACATAATATTAGAAAATCATATTTTGTAAGTCATCAATAAAATAAAAAGTAATGTAAATTAAATAATTATCATTTTTTCATTATTATACTTTTTATGATCTTTTTATTGTTTGATTTTGTAAACACAACTATCAAATCCATTGCTATAAGTAAGAAATGCCTCTTAGCTTAATTAAACCACTAATCTAATTTGCATGAAAATCCTAGAAAACTTTGAAAATATATAATCTAGTACCTTAAAATCAAAAAATACTGTTCTAAATTCCCTTTTTAAACACAAATTAATTTTTAAGAAAAATAATAAATATTAATTTTTTACAAAATTTTCAAAAAGCTAAAAAAAAAATTGTATTCTATCAAAAACTAATAAATCAGAAGACATATAACAATTTTGAATTATTTTACAATTTGCATTTTATTAATTTTTCCATTTATTACATTATATCTATCTAATTTTTTGTTTTAAAATTTATATATTTAATAAATTGTTACTATAATTAATCAACATGTATGTTAAAATTTTCATTAAAATTATATATTAATTATTAATAACATTTGCAAAGTGTTTCATGACTGGTGAAATGCAACAAGTGCCTTCCTTGGACGAGGGAGGTGAAATAAAATATAATTGGCAGGCTTGCAGAGTGTGTAGAAGGGCAACCATGGAATATCTTCCGTGCAACTATAGGGTGTGGTTGCTTGTTCTTGAATCGGAATATTTTTTCCAATTTCCCAAAAGTGTAAAGAGGGTATTGGGGGACAGTGATAGGTTTTGATATTTGCAAGATCAACATATTGTATAATATGGCTGATAAGAGCCTAAAAATCATATTTTGTAATCTTCTACTTTTATATTAATATAAATATACATGCTATGCTATCACCTTTCGTCTAAAAAAAATTATTAATAACATTAAAAATTTATAAATTTTAAATTTAATTATATTTTTTTCTTAATTAAAAATTAAATTAAATTTTAAATTTTTGTTAAGGCCTTGCGACATGTATAAAAAGGCCACAACCCCTTTATACAAGTCGTAGCCTATATAAATAGACAATTGGCTTATATTTTTATATATATATTTTATAAATAAATAAAAAATTGTTTATATTTATAATATTTAATAAATTTTAGTTCAACAAAATTTTAACCCTAATAGCAATTGTATCATATTTATAAAATTTAATTCTAATAACATTTTATTTTATTTTATTCTAATTAAATTTTAATTATTTAATAAAATAAAATTTTAATTTTGAATTGAATAGAATTTTAAATAAACTATATTTATTTGTAAATTTTTTTAAAAATTAATATTGACTCAATTCGCTTTGCCAAAATGTCATTGTGCATACCTTCGGGCATTAGGGCATCAAATGCTATCGATGGATGGGAGTTTCCTAGGCGCAATCGTTGGTCGAGTCCTTTGCAAACCAATGACAAATCCCTGCTTGGTCTGTGACCTCCCTCTAGGCTGAGCTTTGGGGGGTGACTAAGCATAAGGTGAGAAAAATGGGTGTGTAGTCATAGACGTTGCACCTCATCTGAAGGTTAAACCCCTCAAATGTGTCATCTCCTCTCCCACTATGATCTTGGGTGTGAAGTCGAGTGCAAAATAGTAGAAAATGAAGAATTCTTTACAAAAAGAGGTTTGATCAGGAGGTTTAGAGGGCTATGACCTAGCCTCCCTGAGTTGCATAATTGGATAACAAAAACATGGATCCCCATTTTGGAAGTAAATATCTAGATCTACCCTTGTGCTTGGGGTCTCTTTGTGGTGGTTTTTTGACATCATTTGAGATTGAAACACAATTTTATGCAATTACCATGGATCTACAACGAGCACTTCCTCATGCTAAAACCTTGGTACCCTACATTCAACCCTGCATCTCAATTTTTTGTGACATTTCCAATCTAGATAAGACTTTCAAATCTTCCACTTCAATTTTTGTTTGACTCCTTTTTGAGGTTGTGGGTAATTCGTTGGGAAATTTTCTTGTTGTTGATGAGAGGTCATCTTGAACTACCTACATACAACTTATGCATGTATCTTGGTGGAAATCAATATTACTAAGGATCTCTAGGCTGATATCTCCCTCAAAATTATTGGTGGGTGTTTTAACCAGCTATTAGATTATGAGGGGATTCCTTTTCATTATCGTAGATGCTTTGGTATGGGTCACATGGTTACTGAGTGTGCCAAACAAAAAATTGATGGGCATGTTCGAAAGAGGCCTCACTCCACCACTATTCGGTGGAAAAAGAAGATACTACTTGTCAGGATATTCCAATGCACAGGCTTCCAAAGATAAAATAATTGGGGTCAAATTCTCAAAGCATCCACCTATTCCTGACAAGTCTGGGGTTGGGGATGATTCACTTCTACAATAAAGGGATCATGTGAAGGCTGTAAAGGACCACAATCAAAATGGAGTCATGGAAAATAAAACAAAATTCTCTAAGATAGTGTTTCCTGAAGGGGGAAACTTACCCACATAATCTACAGATGAGGGAACCATTGGAGGGATTGAAGAAGGTCAATGGACAATGGTGCAAAGGAAAAGAAAGAAAAATGAATTAACATTCAACATGTGTCTCCACTCTCTTTTTAGATGGTCTTAGTTTATTTCCTTTGAAGCTAAGAAGAAAGAGTTGTTGTACATGATTGAAATGCACAGGAGCCAGCAGCTTGAGGTGGCCAACACCTTAAGCAGTATGAAATAGTGTTCTGCTCTCTTTTTTTCTGCTGTCTATTTTTTGTTGGGTCTCAGTTTATTTCCTGTTGTTTTTTTGTTTTGATGTTGTTGGGTGCTGCTATTAGTTTAATATTTTATCTCTCATACAACACCCTTTTAGTTTTGTTATTTTGGGTTTTGGTATGCTGCTAGTGTCTTATTGTAGTTTCTTTTAAGAAGTATTTTGTATCTTAAGTTGTAAAGGGTTTCAGGTCCTTTCAAAACCTGTTTTTCCCGTATAATCAAAACATGTGTCTCTACTCCCAGACAAAATGTGGAGCCAACTATAAAATGTCATTATCCAATTGGATCCCTTTGCTATCTAGTGGCAGTGTATGACAACAACTGAATCTTCTGAATCTTTGATCTGTTGAATGATGTGGGTGATGGGTAGGACGTTGGTAATGGAGTAGGGCAGCAGAATATAAAGGTTTAATGATAGTTTCTTAGTGTTCTAAGTTTTTAACATGTGTAGAATGCATGGATATAATAGTAGTAGGTTAATTGGCTGAGCCAATTTTGGGTTGTGATGGCTCCAAGCATAATGTAAACACATATCTTTTTGCATGTTCATGGGCTAACTTTGTAATCCTTTTTGGTATCAATTTATGGGTGTGGCCCCACAGTGCCACATTAACTTATCAAAAGAATAAAACTTTTAAAACTATAAAATTTAAAAAATTAATTATTTATATTAATTTAATTAAAATTTAACTATGGTCAAATCTAAATTATTGAATTTATTTAATCTAAAAATAATAATTATTAAATATGATAAATTAACTATTTTAAACAAATGCCACGTAGTGGTTAGTACTTATCTTTATAGTATTGTAATTATAGTTTTCTAGGTCTAAAAAATTTAAATGTAAGTTGCATTAATATGAATAAAAATTGTGTCACCACAAAATGTATAGTTGGACATTTTTATGCTCACTTGAGTCTCTCTCATGGACTTTGGCTTGATTTTTGCCTAGATTTAATGTTGTAATGTGGTCAACACATTCACATTAGGTATTGGACCCTTGAGGATCATTAAGAATTCTAGGATGTCTTGTAAAAGTGTTGTGAAGTGTTGTAACCCACTTTCACACTTTTCTAGGACCCTTTCATTATAATTCACTTAAATAACCCCTTTTTATCACTTACTAAGTCTTATTTCAAAGTGTTGTAAAGGGTTGTAACAAACTCTCACCCTTTTCTAGAGTTGTCATCACTAAATTCAACCCTTTCTTATGTTTAAATGACCCCTTAATACACTTTTCGACCCTACTTAAGTGTATTTTTTGAGAATATTCATGTTAAACCTTATTAAATACACTTTAACCCCTGACACCAAGTAAAATTTCCCTGGTGGGAACCAAGTCGCCACTTGGGGTGACTTAGTCCTACTAGGTACAAAAATCAAAATAATTTTAATTTTCTGGCAAGATTTTATTCTCTTAACCTTAAGGTTAGCCTATGATGTGTTATTTTTAGGAAATATTGTAAAATCAAGTATAAATAAAGGGTTTTCCTCTCATTTTCACCCCCAATTAGTTTAGTGCATTCATTCACACATTAGCTTACTTTTATTCACAATTCTCAAGCATTCAAGGTATTATCAAGCATCCACTGGAGCATCTTGTTGCATATCTTTAGATTTCAACATCAAGGGTTTGGTGAGTTGTGACATTGCATGTTGTTCATTCATCATTCTCTTTCCATTTCATTTCATTTTCTAGGGTTTGATTACCAAATTGGGGTTTGACCAAGGAAAACCCCTATTCTCTAACCCTTAACCCTTTTTCCCCTCTTTGCATGTGTGTTTGCAGGTCTTGTATGTAGATTTGTCAAAAAGAAAGGTGTTAAAAAAGTGGTCAACAATCCATCAAAGTCATTCAATTCAACAAAGCCCTAATTGAAGCTTAGAGACCTCTTTTAGCCTGTTTTATGTAGAATCTAAACCAGACACCTATTAGGAAGGCAAGTGCAAACCGAAAGCTACAAATTCCTATCCCGAATTTCTTAAGATTCCCAGGTCGACTAAGTTGCCATCTGTGGTGAATTAGTCCCACTGCTAGGCTTGAAAAATGATTTTTACATTTCTGAGTACCCATTTGGCAGAAACTTGTTCCGGAAAAATCTCCTCAAAACAGGACTAAGTCACCTAGCTTGGCGTAAGTGTCCTAGTTGGCTTCAACAACAAAATCTATAGGATTCCATATCCTCTCTACATCACATTTTAGTCTCTAGGTGCACCCCTCCAATCTTATTCATTTTTGTTATTGTTTACTTGCATTCTTAGGTCATTTTGCATACATCACTGTGTTTTCAAACAACTTGCATATCTTTTGCATTCAAGACATTGCATTTATACATACTCCAATCATACTAGCATTAGTCTTTAGTGAACCTCCATGTGTTGTGGGATACCTTTCTCCTTTTAGGTGAAAAACTATAGAAGTGTAAGAAAGAAACCTCCTACAAAAATTTGGGATTCAAAAATAAATATAAGTTTTTGTTAATTAGTTTTTTGCATGACCTAACCCTAGCCCTAGCCCTAAAAATAAATCCTAAACCATTATCCTTTAACCCTAAACCCATCTCTAACCCTAACCATAATCGTAACACTAACCATAATAATAAATCTAACTTTAAACTCTAAATTGTTAACCATAATCATAACCCTAACTTTTCCCTAACCCTAACCATAAACTATAATCCTAATTCTAACCCTAACTGTAACTAGAAACCCTAACCCTAATCCCATCTCTAATCTAAACCATAATTGTAACTCTAAACATAACCATAAGCCCTAAACCCTAAACCCTAACCTAACCTTAAACCTAACCCTACGTCTCATAACCCTAACCCTAGCACAAACAATAAATTCTAAACCATAATCTTAACCTTAACTCAAACTATAATATAAAATAAAAATATTTAAACTATATAATCTAGAAATGTTCATAACTTTAATATAAATTAGTGTTATGCATTTTGATAAAAAATAAAATTAGTTTCTAAATTTTTAATTTGAATAATAATAAATCAAAAAATTTGATTACAAAAATATAATAATATAACATATTATTATAATTTAATATAACCAATTAAAATACATATCAAATCTTATTTAATATTATACTATAAAAAATGGTGTGCGATACAGGTTTGTGGACAACTACTACAAAGTAGGAATGGCCAATGGAGTAGCTTCATCAGAGGACTGACATCATGGAGGAGTGTCTGGTGGCAGAAAGGGTTGGCATTGGTGTGGATCTAGCTCGATGGTGAAATCAAAACATACTAGATAGTCACACCTGGGGGACTAAACCTGGGGAAAGAGATTAGAATTATCCCAACAAGAATCTTATTAGAGAACATTTTTCACCCCAACAATGGTATGATCAGAGACCTCTTTCTAGGAAACCAATGAATCACTCCATGCCTCCATTCAAGAAGCCTATAAACTATGGTCAATATGGTCGGTTGAGGAAAAATGAGGGGCATATATCAATAACATTACCTAATCGATGGAAGGGGAAGCCTCCAAGATGGAATCCATGGAAGCACCAAGAGGTTGATGACCTGGTTAGGAAAGTGCCCCACTTTTCCATTGAAGTGAAATGTAGTTATCCTAAACAAAAGAAGGAACTCAGGGATCAAGGATCTTGTGGAGAGGAATCATGAAGATGTGTAGGAGAGGCCCAGATGAACTTGGCAAAGGGATTGATTTCAAGTAACCTAGGAAAAATGGAAAAGTAATGACCATTCCTACTAAAACCCTGTGAAATTTCAAGGAAGTGTTGAAGGAGTGAGCCCTTTTTGCAAAGTGGGGGGGTGGATGTCTTGCTAAGAGATTGGTGGATTGGTGGTGAGGCCAGTGGAGCAAAGAGGTATGTATCAAATTTTTGGCCTACAATTTTTTTTCTGGTCATATACCCAACACCACAATTGAAACAAAGCATTATGTATAAAAAACTATTGCAAATGGATGGAATAAGGTTTTACATTAAAGAGTGAGAACCAAAATTCAACCCTCATAAACATGAAATGGA
This sequence comes from Sequoia sempervirens, assembly GCA_007258455.2. NCBI lineage: Eukaryota > Viridiplantae > Streptophyta > Pinopsida > Cupressales > Cupressaceae > Sequoia > Sequoia sempervirens. The sequence goes on from VDFB02271358.1 coordinate 506,978,544, forward strand.
TAGAATAAAAGCATGGGTTAATATACACAACCTACCCTCAAAATATTGGGATGAGGAGGTCTTCAGTTTGATTGGTAATGAATTGGGTGCCTACATTGAGGTGGAAAAATCTTTACTTCATGGAGAAATGAAAACCCAAGTAAGAATTTATGTAGAAATTAACCTGGATAACACACGTCTAGACGAGCTAGAAATTATAATAGAGGAGGGCGGTGGTATTGGGAAATAGAATGTGATTCCTCAGCTAGCAAGGTTCCCACTTTCCCAAAACCTAAATCCATGAAACTGGTGATTGAACCTAGTAGGGGCTATTATGCTAGGTTAGGAAGCAGAGTTGTGAATGGTGTGACAACTCCTTTGGTTGGGGTAGGTCAAGGATAGGAGCCTAACCAAACCACCCAACATTAGAAGGGTCGGCCTAAAAATGCAAGGGAGGAAGCTTTGGCTATAACAAAGGTATCAGAAGGGGATATAAGATGGTCCATGGACCCACAATTAGAAGGGACAAGAAAGGAATTCATGGATTTGGAGGAAATCATGGAAGTTGGATGCAAACTGATGGGTTATGCGGCCCTTGTGAAGGAAAAATCAATGAATTCAAACCTAGAAGATGATGACAGTAGCAGTCAGAAGGGTCAAGAACTAAAGGACAATGATCCTCTAGAAGAGGGTGAGGTATAAGAATTAGAGGGGGTAGAAAAGCCAAGTTTACTGAAAGATAATGCAGACCCTCCAACTAACTCGATGGCCTAGGGGAAATGGGATTAAACCAAGGAATAAGGAAAGGAAGTCACTAGATTATGGGGAAGGAAGGAGGAAAGATAGGTTTTCAAACATAGAAAAAAGAGCCATGGATGGTAATGTGGAGGGCTAGCAAAAAATCACCATGATGCTAAGATCAAGGAAGGGAATTACCCTTCTTGGGAGCAATGCGGACCATATCATGGAATGTTAGGGTCTTAAACACCCCTAACAAAAAGTTCCTTCTAAGGAACTACATGGATACATCGATGGTTGATGTCTTCATGTTTCAAGAGACAAAATTAAGCAATACATAAGTGGAATTGTTAAAGAAAAAATAAAAAATGTGGAACATTGAGCATGCAGAATCTTCAAGAGCCTCCAGGGGTCTAATTATTATTGGAGGCCCCAAGTAGTGTATCTAGAAAAGGTAGGGGGAAATAACCATTGGATATCTTGCAAGGTGAGAAGTTTATCATCAAATTTGGTCTTCACATTAATCAGTATGTATGGCCCCTCAAGTTGCATCAAAAAAAGGAATTTGTGGTTAGATCTTGGAGACTTCTTTTGTAGGGACTCCTTTGAGTTTTGAATTTTAGGGGGCGATTTTGATGAAATCTTGTACAATGAGGATAAAATCGGAGGTGTGCAAAGGAAGTACCAATCACAACTGTTTGAAAATTTTGTTAGGGTAAACAATATTTTTTAAATTTTTGTTCACCCTTGAAGGTAGTATTATTTCCCAATTAGGGTTTGATCACTATCCCATTAAGTTGGAAATCATAGGTGAAAATAAACCTATGAGGTGCCCCTTTAAATTTGGAAACATGTGGCTCAGGGATCAAAACCTTCTAGGGCTAATTAATAATTGGTGGAACAGGTGGAAAATTGAGGGCACCAAAATATTTGGGGTAGTATCAAAATTGAAACTTCTCAAGCATTAGCTAAAAGAGTGGAACATGACCCATTTCAAAACTATATTTAAAACCAAATGCAAGTTGGAAGAAGAATTAACAACTCTAAATAAGTGGTCCTATTTATAGGAATACAAAATGAAAGGTTCCTAAAGGAAAGGGAGTTATTAAAGGAATATGAAGAGGTGTAGGTGAAAGAGGAAGTGTATTGGTAGAAAAAATATGGGGAGATCTGGATCTCAGAAGGGGATAAGAACACTAAATATTTCCATAACACTAAGTTTCGAAGAGAAATAAATAGAATAATAAATCTACAGAGAGTTGATGGCTCAATTATTAAAGCTCCTCATGAGGGAATTTCTTGGGGAGCAGTCACATACTTTGAAAAATTTCTAAATAACATAGGTGGATCAAGTATTATAGCATAAAATTAGCTCTTGGGTGTTATTCCATGGCTGGTTGATGAAGGGTAGAATAAGTTGTGGATGAGAAAATTTATGGTAGAACAGATTAAGGTTGTAACCTTCTAGTTGCATCCAGATAAAGCACCTGGATTGGATGGGTTTCCTACTCACTTTTTTCAAAAGTGTTGGAGCACCATGGGAAATGAAGTGGTTGCAACAATAAAATAATCAAGGAGCTTAGGAGTGGTCCTAAGGGAGATGAATAATACCTTCATTGCTTTGATTCCTAAAAAGGAGAAACCATCATCATTAGATGATTTTAGAACCATATCCCCCTGTAAAACTCTATACAAAATTATGATGAAAGTAATAGTAAATAGACTAAAAATCTTTTGGTTAAAGATAATTTTTGAGGAGAAATTTGGGTTTGTTCTTGGGAAGTAAATTTTGGAGGGGGGCAACATTGCATAGGAATCCATTCACTCTATTCAAATAACCAAAAAGGAAAATTATGCTATTGACATTAGACATCAAAAAAGAATATGATCAGGTGGATTGAAGGTTCTTGTGTAGAGTGTTATAGGATTTTGGGTTTGATAGAAGTTGGGTAAATTGGGTTTTCAATTATATTGCTAGCCCTAGATTTTTAATTATTGTGAATGGTACTGCAAAAGGTTTCTTTTAGGCATCTAGAGGAATTAGACAAGGTGGTCCTCTCTCACCCTTTTTGTTTATCATCATGGATGAGGCTCTTGTAAGGGAATCTAGTGCTCCAACAAGTATCAAGAGGATAGAGGGAATTCAAATCACGAGTAATGTGCCTACTATAACCCATCAACAATTCACAAATGATACTATGCTTTTTGGGAAAACAAAATATTGTGAAGCTCGTCATCTTAAAGAAATCTTGGATCTCTATTCAAAGGCCTTTGATCAAGAGGTTAGTGAGGTGAAAACATAGGTCTACTTTTTTCATACTTCCCAATGAAAAGAGCAAGATATCCTTAAAGTCTTAAAATTTAGAAAAGGTCAATTGTCATGCACATACCTTGGCTTTCCTTTAGAAAAATGAGTGGGAAATGGTAACTATGAAATCTAAGTTTTGAGAAATTAGATAAACATCTATAAATACAAGGTCTTTTTATCAATTCAAATCAAAGACACTATCAAGATTTCATGAGAGAAAATATTATTGTCAAGAGCATTGAAGAGTAGATTTATCATCCATCTAAAGTAGCAATCAAGATCATATCATCATGTTAAAGTTATGTGTGTTCATATTATGTTTTGGATCTAACATTGTGATGTAGGTTTCAACCTTATTAAGTTGTTTTATGCAAGGTTTCCATAAGAAACACGATCACAAGTGCAATCTGACATACACTCAATGAGCCCAAACAAGTGAGAAACACACCATGTCTAGTGCAATCCAATATACACTAGGTGTGTACCCAAAAAATAAGTGGCGATGGGAAATTCATGCCAGGTCTATAGGTTCCCATACATCAACCATACTAAAATTTATACTCCCTGATAACTTAGATAAGGCACCACATATGACAATCACAAGGCTAGCAATTTGTGTTATGCTAGATACTCATGAAACAAAGGCACCACCAAGAAAGTTGTGTTATGATTAGTGGAAATTTTTTTTTGTTTAAGATAGTCAAAGGAGTTTTTCTTAGTTCATGAAAGGTCTCACTTTAGGGAACATCATGCTCAATATCACCATCAAGAGAGGACTAGTTAAGAGAAAATATTTGCACCTTAGGGAATGCAAGCCATAGCATTGCCACTAAGAGGAAAGTCATATGCCAAGAAAGGTCATGCTCTTGAAGGAAATCAATCCAAATGTAACCAACAAGAAGATGCATCATGTGAAATAAGAAGACCGTGCACTTTGAACAAGAGGTCACGACATCAAGCAAGCAAAAAGTGAGAGGCATAATTTCCCCCACTTTAAAGAAATCACTAAACACCATGCTGTGAGAAATTTAATTTAAACTAGAATATGATAAAAGCCAATAGATGAAAGTGACATGAGAGCTTATTTGGAAATCCCTATGCCAAACATATGTTTCTAAATAAATCTATGCCATGAAAAGGAGATTGTCCCCTATATGTAATCCTAAGATAACACATAAGGGGTCCATGGATTTGGGGTCAACATATGTCTTTGCTATAGTAATATAATCGAGCTCAGAATTGTCATCATTCCCAAAATAACTCATGGAAAAATGAGCACAAAGTGATGCAAGGGAATCTACCAAACACAACTATTCATTAGGGGTTCATCAAACCCAAACTCAAACTTGGAGAAGATCAATACACAAAACTTCAACAATTCACTATTCATTTCATCAATTTCACTTATCAACTCAACAAAATCCTCAATTTTCCTTAGCCATTCACAAGGCTATCAATCATACATTTCTCAAAATTAGTAAACCAAATCATTATCAGATAAAAATTGCAACTTTAACCAACATCATATAACTGTATCAACACAAACCTGATTAGAACCATTCATCTCTTTCACTATCCATCCTTTAACTCTTTTCCCAAGGCAAATAGACAACTAAACATACATCCTTACTTACACCAAACCTTCAAATCACTATATTTATCATGTTTTGATTGCAATGGACCAAATACATATTCACAAACTACTAGTACAATAGACTTATTATTATCTTGCAGTCAATCACCAATTTTCTCAAAGGGCTCACATTACTCAAACTCATCAAATCATCAAATTTGTCTTCTAACCTTTTCTCAAACATTGATTCCACCTTAACATCATTGTTTAATCTGTTTTCAACACAAAACAACCACTAATATCTTTGGTTTCACATAATTCCATTTTCTGGAAAACTTAGACCAAAACCCTAGTAGCATTTACACATAACAAAAATGGGTGCATCATTCAAACCACTCTGAACCACCACAAACCACTAGCATATCTCAGGACCCATTTTGACACTCATTCACATATCTCAATGCCTTATAAACTTTTTTTGTAAAAAACTTCAAAAAATTGGTCTGAATGTTGAAATAAGCCACTAATTAAGCCAAAATTACAAAGGAGCTACCACAAGAACAACTCCAAATCACCCAATGACTTGAAACAGTCTTTGCTCATGTTTCAAAACTCAAGATTCAACCGTTTTTAAGAATTAAAAAGCCCACTAAAGCATTAAATAACAAAACCCTTGCTCATAGGCTTAATATGCTTTGAAGTGTGAGGGTTTAAAGGAATAGTATATTCCAAACCTTCCTGAGCTCTGCCACTACTTGAATCATCATTCAAATTTTTTTCCCATGCTTTAGGAACAATTTCCCATCCTCATTGAATGATCTTTCTTCAATTACCATATTTTAGCCATTCATCTTCATGAGAAAACTTTGTATTTCCAAACAAAACAACAACCACACACTTGTTCATTGATTTCCCCTGCATTATTCAACTTACAACCTACAACATCCAAAACTATCCTACCCCACCAATCTACACTACCTAATTCGGTGGGGAAGACATTATTTGTTGTCTAGACTCTCAAACCCTATTATGAGGGTTTACAAACTGGTATGCAGAGAATTAACTCAAACAAATGTTATACTTATTCAAATTTCTTCAAAATGATTTTAGAATGAAAACTACTTCCCTATATTATCAAGAAATTGAAGAACTAAGTCTGGTATTGTTGTGCAAACCTAATAAATGAGTAAAATGCAGAAAGAAAACACAAAATTTCAAGAATAGGGCACTTTTATTATCAGATGCTTTTCAAGAATACAAGGAATGACCACTTGCTCGCCTTCCCCAAGCTTTAAATAGATGTTTTAACCATGTAGACCAACTGTCCCTTCATCTTCAATTGTCTAACTACCTCTTACAACTAGATGACTTTTCATATTCTTGTCATTTTGTGCACTTTTACATTTTTACATCTTTTGCATTTTTTTTGACATATTTTTGCAAAATTTCTTTCTTGACCACCTAGAGACCTATTAGGGACTTAAATGCATTTCAATTGACCTTTACATGACTCTTTTACACACTTTTACATTTGAAAATTCAATTTTACATTTTTTCCCTATTGAAGGTATTTAAAGAGCAAGGTGCTCCTGCACCACAAAGGAAGAATAACAGAGAGAGAGAAGACAAAAAATCCTTTTGGTTTAATATGGAAGACCCCTAAATTTCTCAATGACTTACATCATTCCCAAAAGAAAACACAAGAAAAATGAAAACGACAATGGTTATGACAGATAAAAATATGAAGATACAAATAGAAGAATGTCACGATAGATTCACTTCCTTTGTATCCTTGCACCAATGGGGTGACAAGGGTCATCCAAATTAGGCTCACAAAACATAAAGGAACAGTATGGGAGACACATTATGCACATGTAATCACATGAAGAACATGAAAATAATACATAAAGCTAGTATGGCACATGCAAGCCGACCTATAGCAAGTCGTCTACATCCCAATCTTGTTCATCATATACAAAAGGCAGATGACTATCCAAAGGGAAAACAACAAGTGCCAAACTAGGACAAGGTTATCTAACCCATTGCCCCTCAAATGAAGGAAAAGGATGGGCCAAGATAGGTGATAAGAATCTGCTCCTTACAATATAGAAATTATTTGCATGAAATGTAATACATGTAATAGTGAGTATGCTATGATTCTACAACTATCACATGGTAAGGACCAAAGTATGTGCATGCTAGCCAATTATAGTATCAACTAGATCTTCAACAATATTAAATTTTTCAAATATGTTCTTTAAAGCACAACACTCATCAATAAGATGCCCAATTATTTTATGATATGCGCATAAGCCATGTTTGTACTCTTTGCTTTCATGTTTTCTAAAATTATGGGTAGTGTAATAATTCCTTGGTCAAGAAGAGCCTATAAGGCTCATTCAGTCTTGGTTATAGCATGAAGAAATGGTAACTCCTTGAGTTTATAGGGCTTGGGTTTCTTACTTGATTTTGGAAACTTGTTGAGATGGAGGATCCAAGGTCACTTGATCATGCTCATGGGGCCTTAATTGGTGTTGTGAAACAATCTTGTGAAAGAGAATACCTTTCCCAGTAGGAGAGGTATCAAGAGGAGGATATCCTTGATATCCTAGTCCCTTGGTATCTTCTGATGTTTGTTGTTATTGTTGGATATTTCTAATATGTGGTTGTCATTGATGTCAACACTATTGGTATTAATGTCTTTAAGGTTGTATATGTCGAGGATATTGAGAAAATTGTAATAAAATAAGTAGCAGTGTGTCAGTGATGTAGTGAAGTTCAGTATAGCCATCATGTTTTTGGATAGCTTAGTATATTGATGATAAGAGGTTGTGGATTAAAGGGTTTGTTTTTGAGTATATCTAGTTTATCCATGTAAATTTTTAGAGATCCACATGAAGATTTTATCGAGTTATGAGTATTTGTGTTCTGACAGTTGTTATGTTGCTTTAGTTGGTGTTCCTAAAACAAGATAATGTGATTCTAGTAATTTGAATTGTTGTGGATGCTTCTATAGTGATTCATTATGCTCGTGGATGTTTCTAGATCGTGCTCTATCTATGTTGTACATCTGCATTGATCATTGTGCTCGCGATTGGTGATTTTCTTCTTTGACTTTATGTTTTTCATGATCATGGCTGACAGGGTGATTGTAGCATGTTGTGGATCTTCGAGGCATAATTTTTGGAGGTGTTTCATGTTCAAGGATGCTATTTTGGGTCCTCACTATGTATTGGTTGACATTGGTTGGTGTGCATTGATAATTGTTTATTGATTTGGGCTCATAGTTTGTACTCATTTTATATTTTGTTGAAGCTAACATGTAGATGATGTTATCCTTAGTTGCAGATATATATGAGTGATTTTTTATACCATTTGAAGGCATGTGATGTAGTGGTGTGTGAAGTGTGCGAGTGCTATGTGTGAATAATGTTCTAATATTTGGAAGGTAGAAGTAAAGTGTGAAGAAGAGCGAGCAGAATGTGATTAACCAGAATTGTAATCAAGCATTAGCAGATGCTATTTTCTCAGTTCAAAATCTTCTTGATGTAATCTGAATGTTTTTGTAAGATATTTTGTCTTCCTTTGGGTAGTAAGCCTTTTTGTCTTTGAGGAATGAGCTCTAGGCAGTGTGCCTAAATGCATATGCATTCCCCATTTATAATTCCTTTATACTTTTAATAGAGTATAACCTTGTGGACTAACCTCCACCATGGTTTTTCCCCTAATAGGGTTTCCACATAAAAAATCTTGGTGTTATGTGTGTTTCTGATGTAGTGATGGCTTATGCTTTCATTTTTATTTATCATATCTGAGAATAAGTTTAATAAGTTTAATTTATGTGACAACGGATTCACCCCCCCTCTCAGTTTTATGCCCTTGTGTTGCCAACAGTTATAACCATTGATATTCCATGTTCATTAGTTGTGTCACATCCTTGTTTGCTTAATATTTTTAAGCATTGACCATAACCCTCTTCTAAGTTGATGGGTGTATTACTAACTCAGTGAGCATAAGATAGAAGAGTATCACTATTGTCCTTGTTAACAAGTTCTTTGATGATTGATGGTTGAGGCTTGCTTTGTGTGTCAATTTTGGGATGCAAAGGGTTCAACATGTCAAGTGATGAGATTATAGGAGGTTTTTGCATGTATGGATAGAAGGATGCACTGTTCTAAAGTTTATGCAAGGAGTATTTTATGAATTGTTGCATGCTATCTTCATCTTGGCCTAAGATGTCCACCTCACAGTGGCATGCATTAGAGGTGAAGGTTCATGAGTGTTATCAATTGCATTAGGATCATCTCCAAATATACAACTTGAAATATCAACCAATGATCTTAAGGTCATCCATATGTTACCAAAACACATCTCCATAATGAAATTCAATGCAAAGTTTCAAATGTGAAATGATAATTAACTGATTTAAAATACAAGAACCTAAAAATGATGTCTTTTGCATGAAATTTTTATGTTTGAACTATGCACTTGATTTGACAAATTTACTTGAATGTAAATAATTTCATAAAACTATAACTCCAAAAATTGAAACTGAGATCTGAAAACAATAATATGCAAAGTAGGAAGAGACAAATTAATTCCCAAAAATTTAGAAAATGACCTATATAAGGACATATTTTCCCTAGGGAAAATGGGTCCTTGTATAGGGGTTGAAAAAATTAAATTATAAGTTTCTGAGATGGTGTTCAAGGTCTCTGATTCAGGTTTTAAACATACACTTTCAGTTATAGATTTCTAGAAAATTATGATGAAATGCAAGTGCAATTTGATGACAAACAACAAGCAAAATGACAACTTTCTAGATGCAATTTTGTTTGAATTTTTTGATGCAAATGAATGAAAAGTACTAATATGCAGACTATTATGTAAAATGAATGCAAAATATATGCTAATTTCTATTTTTTTCTTGAAGTTTTAAACAATGCAAAATGCAACTTTAAAACCCTAAATGAAATGCAAACTAATGCAATTTTGAAAACCCTAAATGAGATGTAATGCAAGCTAATGCAAAATCCTAGATCTAGGTTTTGAAAGATCTCCAAATTAGAAAGTTTTTAATGTAAGAATGTCAAGTTCACCAATATGAAATAAAGAAAAATAGGTTTGAAAGATGAAATAGGGTTAAGTGCCAATATGGAATGAATAAGGATGGTGTACTTATCTTTCTTCTAATTTCATTAGGAAAAGAGATCTTCAAAAGGTAGGATTGACTTTCAACCAAAAGGTGAGTCAACCCTATTAGGGGATCTATTATTTCCCTTATGACAAAAAATCACAAATATGATTGAATGCACTTTTGGGAGATGAAAATAAAATGCATAATGAACTCAATTATATAATGTAAAACTTGAAATGTAGAATTAAAGCATAATATAAACAAAAACCACAATCTTCTGGTAGATTTGAGAAGGGTAAAATATTGTGTGCCTATCACCAAAAGTGGTTGAGTTGACTGGGATAGATTCACCCTAGGATGAATGGGTCACCATACAAGGATTCAAAATCTAATTTCATAGTCTCTACTCTCGGATCTACACTCTCAATTCCTCCAGATTCCATTGTCAGAAAGTTGAAAATAAATTATGCAAATGAGTTTATGTGGCTTGACAACTTTGATTACAACTTTGAAAACTTTGTAAAATTATACTTTTGATCCAATTTCAGTCCTTCTTCACCTGCAACTATGTAAACACAAAGAGGGAAAAATTGTTAATTTTTTGTGAATAGGGGTTTACCTTGGTCAAACCCTGGTTTGGTAATTAAATCTTGATTATGAAAGATAATGATAAATGAAAAGGATTTATGAATGAAAAAATTTATGTCACAACTCACCAAACCTTCAATGGTTGTCCTTAGAGTACTAAAGTCCAACACATCTCTCCAAGGATTGGATCTTGCTTGAATTTCCTTGAATGATAGCTTGACTTGATGCTTGAATGCTTGCTTGAAAGCTTGAAACCTACATCACAATGTTAGCTCCAAAACATGATATGAACACACATAAATTTGACATGACAATATGATCTTGATTGTTGTTGTAGATAACTGATAAATATGCTCTTTAATGCTCTCAACAATAATATTTGTTCTTGTGAAATCTTGATAGTGTGTATTAGATTTGAATTGATAAAAAGACCTTGTATTTATAGGTGTTTATCTAATTTCCCAAAAATTAGATTTCATAAGGTGACATTTGAAACTTGAATTTGAATTATTAAAATGCCACAAAAAACATGTTAAAAATTGGGATCTAGGACTTAAGGAGGACCCATTCTCCCTTGGGTGAATGGGTCTTGGGACCTAAATCCATGACACACAATTTCCAATGTGTTTAAAGTAATGTTAGCATTTGTTTAATTTTGGTTTCCCTTTCAGAAAATGGGAATAATAAGGCTTAGGAATGCATAATTTAGGTCATTAGAAACTTAATTAAATCCAATTAATTAAGGGACCCAAACATAGTGTGAAAATGTAAAGGAGAACATTTTTCTACACTACATTTAGCCCCCACTTTAGTGAGAGTGTGATCCCTACGCTCAAACTCACACTAAAGTAGACAAATAAGTTAAGAGAGGTCTAATATTACAACTGTAGGAAAGATAGGATGAAAAAGATCAAGTAGGATGATCAAGCCACCAAGATCAAAGATCCCATGGTCAACCAAAAGAGGCACAAAGATACATACAAATGTAGTAGTGACATGAGATACAACATCATACATCAAAATTAATGCAAGAAAAAGATAAACTAGAAAGTTGTGTTATGCCAAGTCCATCAAACACACTCTCATGGAACCATGGGTAAGAAATTTGTGTTATGCAAAACACACTCACAAGTGTAGTTTGATATACACTCAATGATCCCAAACAAATGAGACACACAAGGTCTTGTGCAATCTTATATACACTAGGTGTGTACCCACAAAACAAGTGGCGATGGGAAAGCCATGTCAGGTATTTAAGCTCCCATACATTAACCATACCAAAATTTATACTCCCTTATAACTTTGATAGGGTGTCATCTATGAGAATCACAAGGCTATAAAGTTGTGTTATGCTAGACACTCATGAAACAAAGGAACCACCAAGCAAGTTGTGTTATGCTTAGAGGGAAAAAGGTCTAGTTTGAGATAGTCAAAGGGGTTTTACTTAGTTCATGAAAGGTATCACTTCAGAGAACATCACATTTGCTATCACCATCAAGAGAGGACTAGTCGAAAGATAAAAGATTCACACCTTAGGGAATTCAAGCCATAACACTACCACTAAGAGGAATTTCATATGCCAAGAAAGGTCATGCTCTTGGAGGAAATCAATCCCATTGTCACCAAAAAGAAGAAATATCATGTGAAATAAGAAGACCACACTTTGAACAAGAGGTCACAACATCAAGCAAGCAACAAGCGAGAGGCATAATTCCCCCCACTTTAAATAAATTACTAAACACCATGCTATGAGCAATTACTTTAAAGTAGAATACAATAAAATCCAATAGAAGAAAGAGACAGTAGGAGATTATTTGGAAATCCCTATGCTAGTGATATATTTCCAAATAAAGCTACATCATGAAAAGGAGGTTACCCCCCATATGCAATCCTAAGATAACACATAAGGGATCCATGGATTTGGGGTCAATGTATGTCTTTTCTATAGTGATATAATCAAGCTTGAAATCGTCACCATTCTCTAAATAACTCATGGAACAATGAGCAAAAAGGAAGAATGAAACATAGAGTGAAAAAAGGAGAATCCTTTTGGGTCAATATGGAAGAGACCTAAATGTCTCGACACTTTACATCATCCCCAAAAGGAAAGCATAAGATAAATCAAAAGACAATGGTGATGATAGATATAGAAGAATGTCACAACAGATTTACTTCCTTTATATCCTTGCACCAACAGAGTGACAAGGGTTATCCAAATTTGTCTCACAAAAATAAATATATGGGAAGCACCATAGTATGGGGGATCACATTATGAACATACAATCACAAAAAGATCATAGATCTAGTATGACACATGTGAGCTAAGCTAAAGCAAGTCATCTACATCCCAATCTTGTTCAACATAAGTGGGTGAATGACTATCTAAAGGGGAAACAATGAGTTTTAGACTTGGAAAATCACCAAATTCAACACATGGTGATGCACTCTTGTTAGGAGGATCATCATGGTTGATATTGTCTAAGCTTATAGAAATGGAAAATAACAAATTCAACTCATTATGCACTTCCTCATCAATCTTAGTGTTCTCATCATCATCATCCAAGTTAATCACAATAGGAGGCCTAATGATAATGTCCATAGGGGTTTCATGTTTTTATGATGGTGAAGGTGGAAAATTATCATGATTTTCTTGAGTTACATTTTGATATTGTTTTGTTTTTTTGTTCTTTTCTGTTAACTTACGACCAATAGCATGACGTCTAGGTCTACACTCTTTAGCATTTCAGTTTCTTTTTGCACAATTTTCAAGTTGTGATTGTGTAGGAGTAGGTTTATCAATCATAGGTGTTTTTTCTTCCCACAAGGGAGGAACAAAAGGAACCATGGAAGGTTGGACAACCACTTTCTCTTTAGGATTATATATATTTTTATATTAGGAGGCATAGCGGGAATCATATAGTTATCTCTTGGTCTCTTCTAGGAAATAGGAGGAGCATTTTCCATGGATTTATCTTGGTTACTCAAAAGAGATTTTGGTTCAATTATGGTTTCTTCAATGATAGGAGGCCCAAGCATGTGTTGAGGGATACTACAAAGAGATAATTCTGCTATGTGCTTTGCCTTAAATTTTTGATAAGATTTGAAAAAAAAGTCCTCATGAGGCCTAATAGGTTCCATAGGTTTGGCCAAAATAAATCCAATGAAAAATTTCCAAGGCAAGACATGGGATTAAAACCACTATGATGCACATTGAAAATTTCTTTACCAAATGGAAATTTTAAACATTTATGTACTATTGACGGACAATATCCATGGAGTGTAGCCATGGATAACCTAGCTTTATATGGAATTGATCCAATGATGGGATGATGGCCAATGAGACGTTTAATTGCTTCAATCCAAATTTTAAGGGGAGAGTGATCAAACCTATTGTAGGGCAAGCAAAACCATTATGTGTTTTGATCCATGCTTTCGATTTTTCATAAGAGTATTGATAAATTTCATGCACAAATAAGAATTCCTCAATGATCGCATTCTCTACACACATGAGATCAATCAATATCCCATTAGTAGGCTTGTCATTGATTCTTTTGAATATGTAAAGAAGACCATCAAGTGCATGTTTGATTACGTCATTTTGTGAGAAAACAATGCCAAGAGACATTTTGGTTTGGCCCTTATGAGTTTGAATTACAATATATCCAACCATAATATCATATTCATTATCACTCGTATTATTAATAGTTGTATTTTGTAATCAACATTCATCACATTATTCTTTGTGTTACAAGCTTTAACAAATGAGATGTTATGATTTGGCATTAGATCAGTAAAGATTTGCAAAATTTATTGTTGTGATGGGTAAAATTAAATTATAAGTTTCTAATATGTTGTTCAAGTTCTTTGATTTAGGTTTTGAATAGACACATTCAGTTATAGATTTCTAGAAAATTATGATGAAATGCAAGTACAATTTGATGACAAACAACAAGAAAAATGACAAATTTCTAGATGCAATTTTGTTTTAATTTTTTGATGTAAATGAATGAAAAGCACTAATATGCAAACTATTATGTAAAATGGATACATAATGTATGCCAATTTCTAAATTTTTTGAAGTTTGAATAATGCAAAATGTAACTTTTAAAACCCTGAATGAAATGAAAACTAATGCAATTTTGAAAACCCTAAATGAGATGTAATGAAAGCTAATGCAAAATCCTAGATCTAGGGTTTGAAAGATCTCCAAATCATAAAGTTTATAAATTAAGAATGTCGGGTTCACCAAAATGAAATAAAGAAAATTATGTTTGAAATATGAAATAGGGTTAAGTGACCATATGGAATGAATACAAATGATGTACCTATCTTTCTTTTAATTTCATTAAGAAAATAGATCTCCCAAAGGTAGGATTGACTTTCAACCAAAAGGTGAGTCAACCCTATTATGGGATCTATTGTTTCCCTTAAGATAGAAAGTGACAAATATTACTGAATGCACTTTTGGGAGATGAAAATAAAATGCCTAATGAACTCAATTATGCAATATAAAACTTGAAATGCATATTCAAAGAATAATATAAATAGAAACCACAATATTTTGATGGATCTAAGAAGGGTAAAATACTGTGCACTTGTCACTAGAAGTGGTTGTTGAGTGTCTTGTTGGGATATATTCACCCTAGGGTGAATGGGTCTTTGTATAGGGATTCAAAAAAAAAATTCATGGTCCTCTGATCTCGAATCTGCACTCCTTATTCCTTTACATTCCACTATCGAAAAGTCATAAATAAATATTGCAAATGAGTTTTTGTGGCTTGAAATTTTTTATGACAACTTTGTGAAATTGAACTTTTAATCAATCTTTAATCCTTCTTCACCTACAAATTTGCACACACAAAGAGGGGGAAAATTGTTTGTTTTTGGTGAATAGGGGTTTGCAATGGTCAAACTCCATTTTGGTAATTAGACATTGATAATGAAAGATAATTACAAATGACAAGGATTATTGAATGAACAAATCTATGTCACAACTCACCAAACCCTCAATGGTTTCCCTTAGAGGACTAAAGTCCAACACATCTCTCTAAGGATTGGATCTTGTATGATTTTTTTGAATGATTGCTTGATTTGATGCTTGAATGCTTGAAACCTACATCACAATGTCAACTCAGAAACATAATGTGAATGCACATAACTTTAACATGATGATATGATCTTGATTGTTGTTGTATATGAATAATAAATCTGCTCTTCAATGCTCTTGACAATAATATTTTCTCTTGTGAAATCTTGATAGTGTGTCTTAGATTTGAATTGATAAAAAGACCTTGTATTTATAGGTGTTTATCTAATTTCCTAAAAATTATATTCCATAAGAAGACATTTGAAACTTGAATTTGAATCTTTAAAATTCTACCAAAAACATATTAAAAAATAGGATCTAGGACTTAGGGAGGACCCATTCTACCTTGGGCGAATGGGTCATGGGACCTAAATCCAGAACACACAATTTCTAAGGTGTTTAAAATAATGTTAGAATTTATTTAATGTCAATTTCCCTTTCAGAAAATGGGAATAATAAGGCTTAGGAATGCATAATTTAGGCAATTAGAAGCTGAATTAATTCCAATTAATTAATTGGATGCTAACATAGTGTGAAAATATAAAGGAGTACATTTTTCTACACTACATTTAGCCCCCACTTTAGTGAGAGTATGATCTCTATGCTCAAACTCACACTAGAGTAGACAAATAATTCAAGAGAGGCATAAGTGTATGATTGTTAGAAAGATGATATGACAAAGATCAAGGAGGATGATCAAGCCCCTAGGATCAAAGATCCCATAGCAAACCAATAAAGGAACAAAGAGAAATGTGAATGCAACAATGACATAAGATACAATATCATACAATGTCAAAATTAATGCAAAGAAAAGATGAACTAGCAAGGTGTGTTATGCCAAGTCCATCAAAAATTCTCTCATGGTACCACAGGAAAGCAATTTGTGTTATGCAAGGTTTCCATAAGAAACACGCTTAAGTGTAGTCTAATATACACTCAATGAGCCTAAATGAATGAGAAACACACAAGGTCTAGTGTAGTACAATATACATTAGGTGTGTATCCACAAAACAAGTGGTAATGGGAAAGTCATGCCAAGTCTACAGGCTCCCATACTTCAACCATTCCAAAATTTATACTCCCTAATAACTTTGATAAGGTGCCACATACGACAATCACAAGGCTAGTAAGCTATGTTATGCTAGACACTCATGAAACAAAGGCATCACCAAGCAATTTTTGTTATGCTTAATGGCCAAAGTTTTGGTTTAAGATAGTCAAATGGTTTTTTCTTAGTTCATGAAAGGTCTCACTTTAGGCAATATCATGTTCAATATCATCATCAAGAGAGGAATAGTCAAGAGATAAAGGATTCACACCTTAGGGAATGCAAGCCATAGAATTACCACTAAGAGGAATGTCATATGCCAAGAAAGGTCATGCTCTTGAAGGAAATCAATCCCAATGTAACCAACAAGAAGACACATCAAGTGAAATAAGAAGACCATACTTTGAATGAGAGGTCACAACATCAAGTAAGCAACAAGTGGGAGGAACAATTCCCCCCACTTTAAATAAATTGCTAAACAACATGTTGAGCAATTACTTTAAAGTAGAGTATGATAAAAGTCAATAGATAAAAGAGACATGAGATATTTTTTGGAAAGCCCTATGCCAAACATATGTTTCCAAATAAAGTTCCATCATGAAAAGGAGGTTTCCCCCCATATGCAATCATAATATAATACATAAGAGATCCATGGATTTGGGGTCAACGTATGTCTTTGCTACAATGTTATAATTGAGCTTGGAATTGTCATCATTCCCCAAATAACTCATGGAACAATGAGCACAAAGAAAGAATGATACATAGAGAGAGTGAAAACAAAGGAGAAGCCTTTTTGGTAAACATAAAAGAGACCTAAATGTCTCAACACTTTGCATCATCCCTAAAAGGAAAGCACAAGACAAATGAAAATAAAATGGGGATGACAGATAGAAGAATGTGGATTCAAATAGAAGAATGTCACAATAGATACGATTCCTTTGTATCCTTGCACCAATAGAGTGACAAGGGTCATCTAAAGTAGGCTGAAAAACATAAAGACACACCAAGAATCACAATATAGGGGATCACATTACGCACATGCAATCACACAAAGAACATAGAGCTAGTATGACAAATGTGATTCGACCTAAAGCAATTCGTCTACATCCCAATCTTGTTAGGCAACAACGAATTTCAAACTATGATAATTACGAGGGTAATCATAAATCGTAGTGGTCTCATCATCATCATCATCCAAGTGATCTCATCATCATCATCATCATCCAAGTGATCTCATCATCATCATCATCATCCAAGTGATCTCATCATCATCATCCAAGTGGTCTCATCATCATCATCATCCAAGTAGTCTCAACATCATCATCATCATCATCATCATCATCATCATCATCCAAGTGGTCTCATCATCATCATCATCATCCAAGTAATCTCATCATCATCATCATCATAACAAATTTGGTTTATTATGCACTTCCTCATCAATCTTAGTGGTCTCAACATCATCATCCAAGTTAATCACAACATGAAGTCTAATGATAATTTCCATATAGGTTCCATGTTTTAGTTGTGGAAAAGCTGGAGAATCATCATGCTTTGCTTTAGTTAGATTTGGATCTTGATTTTTTTATTTGTTCTCTTATTTTAACTTGTGAGAAATAGCATGAAATATATGCCTACACTCTTAAGCATTTTGATTTTTTTGCACGGTTTTCATTGTGATTGTGTAGGGGCAGGTTTATCAACCATAGGTTTCTTTTCTTCCTACAAGGGAGGAATGGAACGAACCATCAAGGGTTGGTCAACCACTTTCTCTTTGGGTTTATAAACTTGCTTGATCTTAGGAGGAAAAATAATAATTGTATAGTTATCTCTTGGTCTCTTACAAGAAATAGGTCTAGGATTTTTATGGATTTGTCTTGGTTACTTGGAATAGATTTTTTTTCAATCATGGTTTCATCAATGATAGGAGACTCGAGCATGGGTTGAGGGATATTGCTAAGAGATAATTATGTTATGCACTTTTCCTTAAAATTTTGATAAGAATTGAAATAGAAGTCCTCATGAGGCTTAATAGGTTCCATAGGTTTGGGCTAAAATAAATCCAATGAGAAATTTCCATGGAAAGATATAGGATTAAAACCACTATAATACATAGTGAAAAATTCATTACCAAATGGAAATTTTAAGCATTTATGTACTACTAATGGGATGGTATCTATGGAGCGTAGCCATGGATAACCTAGCTTCACATAGAATTGGTTCAATGATGGGATGACAAAGAATGAGACATTTAATTTCTTTGGTCCAAATTTTAAGGGGAGAGTAATCGAACCTATCATAGTGAAAGCAAAACCATTATGTTTTTTAATCCATGATTTTGATTGTTCATAAGAGTCTTGATAAATCTCATGCACAAACAAGAATTCCTCAATGATCACATTCTCTACACACATTGGATCAATTAATATCCCATTAGTAGGCTTGTCATTGATTCTTCTGGCTATGTAAAGAGGACCATCAGGTGCATGTTTGACTATGTCATTTTGTGAGAAGGAAATTTCAAGAGACATTTTGGTTTGGACCTTACGATGTTGAATTTCAATGCATCCAACCATAATATCATATTCATTATCACTCTTATTATCATTAGTTGTATTATGTATGTTATCAACATTCATCACATCATTCTTGGTGTCACTAGCTTTAACAAATGAGATGTTATGATTTGGCATTGGATTGGTAAATATTTTCAAATTTTGGCTAGGTGGGGCAATGTAATTATTTCCTTTATTATTAACACCACCAATCTGGATGTGATTAGAATCAATGAGGTCTTGCACAATATTTTTAAGATGCATACATTGTTCTATATTGTGTCCATTTTTTCAATGATAATGGAAAAAGGAATTTGGATTATAGTTTGTGGGTAGATGCTTATTAGGAGTAGGGATTCTAACAAGAGATAAGGTAATTAGGTTCTTACCCAAGATTTGCAACATGATGGAATGAAGGGTATCGGATAAGAGAGTAAATTGTCTATTCCTATTCCTAAATTGATATGGATTTGTTGTCTTTATAGCAGCCACTTGAGATTGAACTTATTGATTTGTTTGAGGTAGATTTATTTGTATAAAACCTTTATTTTGTTTCTTGAATGGTTGGAAATTTTTATGAGGCATAGATTCATATTTTTTAAGACAATTCTAGGAGGAATTTTTTGCTTCATAATAACTAACTGAATTATGATAGTCTTGTAGATTCATGCACAAGTGAGTGAAGGAAGGGAATCTCATCATCTCAAGCTTATCTTGAATATTGGTTTGAAAGTTTTCAACAGACATTCTTTGAAGATCGGCATCAAGAATCTTAATGTTGATTTGTGAGTAAAGCAATTGGTATCGTGCTATGAAATCAATGACCTTTTCATCCTTGTGTTTTTTTACATTGCATTAAATCAAGTAAGGCCATCTTGGGACCAATGTGCACTTGGAAATGGTTGAGGAAGGAATCAACAAGCTTGTTGAATGAGCTGATTGAATTGTTTGGTAAAGGGAAAAACCATTCCAAGGTTGTGTCTTTCAAGGATCTAGGAAAAATATTAGCCAATATTTTTTCTTTGAAAATGAATTCACTACATAAGATTATGTATACCAAGAAATGGTTGCTAGGATCTATTTTACCACCATATTTCTCAAATATAGGGATCTCTATTCCTTGTTGCATTTGTGCTTTTAGTATCTCCAATGAAAATGGGTTGTGTTTGACATACTGTGAAAGTTGGCCATTTTAATTTTGGTTCAATGCGGAAATTTTTTATTGGAGGGATGACACATTTTGCAAAAGTTGGTTAAGGATGAAATCATTGATTGTGTTTTGATATGGAGGTGTATATTAGGAGGAAAAGTGAATTGTAAGTTTGTGAGGGGTGATGGATTAGGAGATATAATTTTTGAGTTCACAAAGCTAAAAGGATTCCTAGTGGTCATAGCTAAGGTTGGATTGATGTTGCTAGTTGGTTGTCTTGTTGTAGTAACAATTGAATGAGTGTACGTAGGAATAGAGGCCATAGTTGTAGGATGAGGTATTTTATTTCCACCTTGAATTTTAGTAAATCCAACATTTTGAGCACAAGTAGTCATTGTAGGGATATGATCATCAATGCTATGAGCTAAGCTTCACACAATTTCTATTCACAGTTCATTATCAAGCATTCTTCTCATGTTATCTATCGTAAGAACTACAATACCAACAATATATTCAACACTCACAAGGTTTGAAGTTTTTCTAAGCTTAATCCATTTTTTGCAAGTTTTCTTGAGGGACATGAGTAACAATGGTTTCAACATCAACGGGATTGGAGGTCATAGGACATGTTATTTTAGGTATGGATTCCAACATGGGTTGGCTAGTGTCAACACTATGAGTGAAAGAGATAGAAAACCCAAAATCCATCACAGATGTACCGCACAGGATGTCATGAGTCTCAAACTACGTCTCATTGATGTATTGACAATAAGACACCAGGTTATAATACTCGTACAAGATTCACCAAATCAAAAGGGTACCTAAAAAGCACTAAAAAAATGTAATAAACACCCAAAAATGGGAAGCACAATGCAATGATGTAAAAGGATATAGAAATTTTCAGATATGATATGCAAGAATTTTTTAAAATTTGAATGCAAGAAACTGAAAATGATGAATTTTGAATGTAAATTTTATGTTTGAACAAGGCACTCGTTTTGAGCAATTAACTTGAATGCAAACAATTTTGGAAAATTGTAACTCTAGAAACTAAAACTAAAATCTGAAAAACAATAATATGCAAAGCAGACAAAGATAGATTAATGCTTAAAAAATTAGAAAATAACATAAAATAACATGTATAAGGACAAATTATTCCTAGGGCGAATGGGTTCTTGCACGGGGGTTGAAAAAATTAAATCATAAGTTTTTGAGTTGATATTTAAGGTCTTTGATTTAGGTTTTAAACTGACATTTTCAATTACAGTTTCCCAAAAAATTATAATGAAATGCAAGTGCAATTTGATGACAAACAATAAGCAAAATGACAACTTTCTAGATGCAATTTTTTTAAAAAATTCTGATTTAAATGAATGAAAAGCACTAATATGCAGACTATTATGTAAAATGGATGCAAAATGTATGCCAATTTTTGAATTTTTTAAAGTTTTAAATAATGGAAAATCCAACTTTTAAAACCCTAAATGAAATGAAATGAAATTTTGAAAACCCCAAATGATATGCAATGCAAGCTAATGCAAAATCCTAGATTTGCAGTTTGAAAGATCTCCAAATCAGAAAGTTTATAATGTAAGAATGTTAGCTTCACCAAAATGAAATAAAGAAAAATAGGTTTGAAAGATGAAACAAGGTTAAGTGCCCTTATGGAATAAGTAATGATGATGTACCTATCTTCCTTCTAATTTTATTAGGAAAAGAGATCTCCCAAAGGTAGGATTGACTTTCAACCAAAAGGTGAGTCAACCCTATTAGGGGATCTACTATTTCCTTATGACATAAAATGACAAATATGACTGAAATGCACTTTTGGGAGATGAAAATAAAATGCCTATTGAACTTGATTGTGCAATGTAAAACTTGAAATGCATATTTAAAGCATAATATAAATAGAAACCACAATCTTCCAGCAAATCTGAGAAGGATAAAATGTTGTGCTCCTACCACCAAAAGTGGTTGTTGAGTGTCCTTCTAGGATAGATTTTCCCTAGGGCGAATGGGTCTCTACATAGGGATTCAAAAAAAAATTTACAGTCCTCTGATCCTAGATCTACACTCCTGATTCCTTTGGATTCCACTATCTTAAAGTTGGAAACAAATTTTGGAAATGAATTTTTGTGGATTAACAACTTTGAAAACTTTGCAAAATTGCACTTTTGATGAATCTTCAATCCTTCTTCACCTACAAATTTGCACACACAGAGAGGGGAATTTTTTTTTTTTTGATTTTTTTTTGGTGAATAGGGGTTTTCCTTGTTCAAACCCCACTTTGGTAATTAAACCTTGATAATGAAAGATAATTAAAAATGACAAGGGTTGATGAATGAGAAAATCTATGTCACAACCCACCAAATCCTCAATGGCTACCCTTAGAGGATTGAATTCCAACACATACCTCTAAGGATTGGATCTTGTATGGATTGGCTTGAATGATTTCTTGATTTGATGTTTGAATGATTGAAACCTACATCACAATGTTAGCTCCAAACATAATATGAACACTCATAACTTTGACATGATGATATGATCTTGATTGTTGTTGTATATGACTGATAAATCTACTCTTCAATGCTCTTGACAATAATATTTTCTCTTGTGAAATCTTGATAGTGTGTCTTAGATTTGAATTGATAAAAAGACCTTGTATTTATAGGTGTTTATCTATGTAGACATGTAAAAATGACTTAACCCATATCACATATCTTGAATGGAATTTTTTCATCATTGACATTATTATCACTAATATCATTGCATTTCACATAATTTACATCAAAAACCCTATTTTCCTCTATTAATCGAATAATCTTTAATTATTTAATTAATTCACTATATTATCAATAATCTAAGTTTTATTCTAATTGATTAATTAAATTAACACAATTTATTTAATTATGTCTCTAATATACCCTATTATCTTAAGTCAATTAAATTGTTATTACTTAATAATTTAATTAAATCCCTTTCCCCTTTCTAAACCTCAATAATTAAATTAATTATTTAACATCATTCAACATAGTCAACAAACAAATACAACTTAATTTGTTAAATTCAAACATGACTTGCACGTTCAACTTGAAATATTAATTAATTCTGGAATCTACATAGCGAAGCACTACACAATTGATTCTTAAGCACATTAAGAATTATTGGCATCATATTCTAGTTCACCATTTACACAAACTTAAGCTTTTGCAACAAAAACAATGGAGGCTTTGTATTGAATTGAGCAATCTGACATCCAAACATTAATACAAACACAAATCCGACATGGGATTGTATAGATTTTAAGGTTTTGAATTTGATTTATGTTATCTTAGGATTAGATTGTTTGATTTCATTATTTTAGAGCTTCATTTCATGAGTATGGGTTTTGGGATTTTATCTTGTTTGAATTAAAATTTTTTAATTCATTTCCCAATTTTTCTTATTGATTTATTCCCCCTTATGACATTTGGCATGCCCAATGGGACCTAGGTCCTTAACTTTAACATTTTCTTTGAGTTTGATAAGCAGTTGTAGGTTCTTGATTGTGTACACCTTTCTGAAGAATCACTTATGCTAAACTAGAATGTTTTGCTCCAAACCTAAACATATTTGCCTCTTTTATTTTGTCACTATTGACCTGAACTGGGTCGCTATTGACCTAAATAGGGCAGCTATTGACTTAAACTTGTTTTCTATTGACATTTTTATGTGCAGGTTCTAAACTTAGGTATTTGAATTGACATTTACAGGGGCGCTATTGACCTAAAATTGTTTGCTATTGCAGGTTATAGGTTCACTATTGTTGTATTTCTTGATTCTACCAATTTTGCAAAACTTTTCTTTGATTTCACAAGTTTACCTAATGCCAACATTTGATTGTTTGTTATTTTGGGAAGTTTCTAAACATTGATTGTCCAACCCTTGTAGGAGTATGACACATGTTTTCATGAGAACAACTAATGATTTCATTGTAGGGTTGGTGAACGGTCTAAGGCCACTTTAGTTTCAAAAAATTTCTTAGTTAAGACACATTTCAATTGGATTTTTAAAATTGAACCCACAACTCTCATATTTTTCTTTGGTGCTTAAAAATTGAACCCACAACTCTCATATTTCACTTTGGTGCTTAAGAATTGAGCAAGGAAAACTTTCACAATTTATTTGGTGTCGTTAAAATTGAACAAGTAAACTCACACATTTCATTTGGTGTTGTTGAAACTAAACAAGACAAATCTCACATTTCAAGTTTGGTGCTTCTAAAAATTGAATGTTTTTGTTTTGACCAACACCTTTTATTTTTTTGACACACGAACACCTTTATTTTGTTTACAATCAAATGCATTTCATTTTGTTGACCATATTAAGATGGACAAGACAATCAGAAACACTCCAAATTTGGTGCTTAAAATTAAACAAATCCATTTTGATTTGCACATTGCTATATTTTCCAGAAGTCTCAAATGCTTTGAATTTGGTGTACTTAAAAATTGAATTGATATCTTCACACATTTTTAATTTTGGGACTTAAAAAGAAACTGTAATGAATTTTATACCGTGTTCACTGTGCTTGGAAAACCAAGTGTGTGTCCTCTCCCCTTGCATCTTTTGATGATCCTGGGTGATGAAAAGCACTTTAGGTTTCACAATTTTTTATTTTCAGTATCACCTTTAGATCGAGCCTGCCTTGAGATACATTCTGCACTGAAGAGCTCAAGGTAACTCAAAGTGGTATTTCCCTCAAGCCGCTATATAAATCGATCAAGGCTAAACACCAAGATCTAATAGCTAATTACTTGGTCAATAGTTCCATTCAGAATGTGGAGGTACCTTTGAGCATATAGAGCCCCTAGTAGGAGTGTTTAAAGCTTCAAGTAGCTTGCTAGATGATAGTTAGGCATTGTGTCCCTTGAGCAATGACTAAGAACTCTATAGTATAAAGCCACCCCTTTGCTATATTCTACTTGGCGACACAGTTTATTGCAAGAGATGCACACCGTACTCTGAAGAACTTTACTCACCATATGAACTCCCTTGAATTGAGATATAAATCTTTGACTTGTATAGGTTACTTGTAGCTTGCTACTTGTAACTTTCTCGGGAGAGGGTGATTGGCTCATCCTTCCATTCTTGGATGCCCCTATCTATCCATTCTTGAAAGGCTTAAGTATATACACTTAGAAGAGATTTCCTACCTTTTTTCGAAGGAGCTTCCAAGTTGTGGGCCTAAAGTATCGTCATTGGCCAATTTGACCTTAGGGATAAAATTTCTTGATATCTTTTGATTTTGTTACCAGTTTGAACATGAGATGATTTTTTCTCCTTATCATCAAAACATTACGGTCAATTTTATACTCTTTGATTGATTAATTTATCACTTTCCAATTCTCAAATACAATCAAATCAACCAGAACATAAAAAATTGCAAACTTTTCCAAAATGTTGTTAAACAAAAAAATGAAAATAAATTGAACAGAGTCACTATTGACCTAAACTGGGTCATTATTGATCTAAACAGGGCCACTTTTGACCTCAAAATTGTCTTGTATTTATCAAAATAGTTGCTTTTACTATCCTTTGTTTATGACAGTCACTATCAAAATAGGGCCGCTTTTGAAAAATAGAAACACTTTTGATCTAAACATTTTCATTGTTGACTTAAATCTTGCTTGTTGTTGCTCAGAGTTGTTGTTATTGTTGTCTCTGGTTTTTGACAGTCACTGTCAAAACAGTCACTTTTTCTAAACTTGAATGATGTTGTCAAACATATCAACCACTATTTATTTGAAAGATTACCGATATTGTTTTGCTTTCTAGTGCAAATTAGAGATTAGTCCAAAATTAGTTAAATCTTTCATCTTTTGGAAACAAAACAATCAAATTTACAAACAATCCATATCTACGTCTTTCCATATCCATTTGAAAAACACAACAATCAACCTAGTTTCAGGATTCAAATGAAACACCAACTTGGATTATTCCTTTGCTCTCGATTTCTAAGATATTAACATTTTCTTGCAACCTCAAGGCTAGTTCAAGTAGATCCTCAAACATATCCTCTAGAAAAATAGATTAAAATATCAGTCCAAGTTTTGTACACCTTAAGTCCCAAAATTAGCATCATCTCCAAAACATCCACCAAACATCACTCATACTTTAGGGTCTTGAGCATCACAATCCATAGCAATCCATCAACACCTTTGTCCAAAAGGTTTATTTTTACATTATTTTCATACATCATTCTTTTTATAATAGAAAATCCCAAAAACAAAATACCATTCCATTCCATAGTTAGTGATCACCAAATTTACTAAGGTCTTAGAACTTATTTATGACAACCACAAGATCTCAACACAAGAAAAAGATGGAAGCCAAAAAAGGTAGTTGAAGTGCACCAAAAACAAACATCACCAATGAGGAAACCCAACCATGGGGTTATAAACCAAGTGACCTTACAACTCCTCAAAGAGAATCTGCAGTCAAGGCAACACAAAACCAACCACCAAGTGATGAGGAAGTACTCCTTAGACACCAAGGACTTGATAGAAAAAACCAATCTCATGATTCTCAAACTTACATCATAGAAGAAGAGGATAGTGATGAGGAACTCACTAAGGAAAGATTCTTGGAACATTCCCAAAATCCTAAGATGCCAAAGCTTACGGACAAGATTCTTGGGATAAAAGCAAACCAATATTTCCTTGCACTCACAAAAAGTGGTGCTAAACTACCCATTGACTTCAACGTGGACATGCTAAAAGATCCTAATCTTATTTCACTAGGAGATCAAACAATGGTTAGAAAAATTCCAAAACCAATGATAAATCCTAACATACCACCTTTATTTTTGAAAAATAATGATCAACCTAAAACACAACCTATGGATAACCCATTGTTTAGGCCACCATCCCAAATTGAACAAGAAGTTGTAGCACAATAGTATCAAGGAAATACAACCCAAAACGTGCCACAACACAACACTCTACAAAACATGGGAAACCTTCCAATGGAACAACAAGGTAGAAACCCATCACAAGGGAAATACATGCCACAACATAGCTCATACATTGACCCTTCCAATAACTCACAATATCAACAAGGGAAATCATCACAAAATCATCCACAACAAAGTGTTCCATCAACTAACTACCAAGGTACCCTTATATAGAGTAGGGGGATTCACTACTCATGAGTCTCTTTATTCTCAAGAGATTCCCAAGGGACAAACTGCCCTAAACTACCTCAAGGAACAACATGAGAGTTCTAGAATCAGAAAGAGTATTCCACAGATATTTTCTAGACAAACTAACAAGCTCTCGGCCAAAAGATGACAGCATGGCATACGAATGA
Organism: Sequoia sempervirens; assembly: GCA_007258455.2. Taxonomy (NCBI): domain Eukaryota; kingdom Viridiplantae; phylum Streptophyta; class Pinopsida; order Cupressales; family Cupressaceae; genus Sequoia; species Sequoia sempervirens. The sequence goes on from VDFB02271358.1 coordinate 507,006,056, forward strand.
TAGAGCGACATGTTGATGTCCCAGAGGCATGTTGGCATCTCATATAGACTAGAAAGCAAGTTTGTCATGGAAAACAACAAAGTGACTACTAGCGATCTATTTACTAAGAAATTCTAGAGTATAGGAATATAACAGAATACGATAGAACTGAAATAAAGTAAAGTAGATGATAAAGTAGAAGAGGACAAGAGATAGAAGAATCTCACAAAAACCCAAGTAATGGAGCCTCCAGCAAATGAACATTTTCAATACCTGCATGCATAGGATCTACAGAAAATATTGGGGTTGTATAGGGGTTTTTCTCAATCAAATGTTTGTTTTGGTGTTCCCACCTCCACAAACAGCCAAATTGATAGATAGAGAAATGAATGAAGGAGTGATAAAAGCAATCCCCACTCAAGGAGTAGAGCCTGTATCATGAAGTATAGATACAATCGATAGAGGATGTGTGAAATCCCAAGATGCTCGCAAGCACAAGATAAGGGAGATGGAGTTGCAAAGCTTAAGCAAGCCAAAGAAGGAGACAAAGATAGTTGCAAGAGCCAAGGGTGTTGCAAAGAGTGTTGTAAGAGCTTGAGAGTGTTGTTGTTACAAGTTGTATGGAGATAAGCAAGCAAGATAGCAAGAGGAAAAGGTAGGAGCCAAAACTAGAGAGAAGCTAGAAGACCAAATGGATTGAAAAGACTACATTTAAAGAGGGAAAAGAAGCTTCTTGAGTAGTTACAAGGCATCCCCAACCGTTACCACCAAAAAAATTTGCTAAAAAGTAGAAAACATGCTCGGAAGTAGTCGTTTGAATGTTGAAACATTGTCGAATGCTAGTGCAATGCGTAGATGTCTGTGCAACATGCTAGTGTCTAGACACATCACGCTACAAAAAGACACAGACAGGAAAAGCAGAAGGTTTGATGCAAAGCTGACACACAAGGGTAGCTGTTGAAAAGGGGTTTGGAGCATCCTAAGAAAGGAAAAAAGTTGATGCAGGGGCTAAAATGAGCCTACACAAGTGCTAGGGGAGTGGACACTAAAGCAGATGCAAGAATGTATGTGAAATTGCAAGGGGTGCAATTTTACAACATTACATTTTTCCCCCACTTTAGCGGGCATATGAATCTCACTAATATGCATGCTAAAGGAAATCTACTAAACATAAATAACATCATGGTGCCAAAAGGATACTATAGAGGAAGCAAATAACTCTTTGAACCGAAAAAGCATTCCCTCAGGCTGAAGACCTACAAAACAAACACATTAGACAAGAGAGACCTGCATAAGACAACAATGTCAGAATATAAAAAGCCATTACATCACGGGGTTAGAACGCACACAAGCACACAACAAACTAACAAGGATTTGGTTCAACAAAGGGAAAGAGACCTCGATGAAAAGGGTTGTCTTAGTACTATGTGTCATCCCCAAATTAAAAACAATAACACATAGAAGAATTCTAAAACAAAGAGAAGAATGTAAGGATTGATTGCTTCAATAGAAGAATACACCCAAAATTTAGGGAAGCAACCAATGTCAAAGAGAGAAAGAGCATATACCCAGGATGAAGAAGATGTAAGTCTTCGATCCTATATACACAATTGAGGAGAAGAGAAGATAATTTAAGAGAGAAAGGAATGAAAATTCCAAGAGAGATGGCTCCACAAGTACTCTCTCCTAAGGAAGTTCAAACAGGACTCCATAGCTCCATAGAACTAGAAAGTTGCACAAAGTACATCAAAGGCCCGCAGACCAACGATTGACAAATCTTGCAGGATGTGTCTCACAGGCTCGCAAACCTGCAACGAGGCAACCCCCAAGTTCTCTCTCATGAAGGAAGCCTGGTGAAGTAAGGGCCTTATAGGCCCACAGACCTACAATGAGGTGACCCCCAAGTTCTCTCTCATGAAGAAAGAGTGATGAAAGGGAACTCCGTAGAGTCAGACTAGAAAGTGGCTTTACAGACACACTTGTAAAGCAACATGTTAATCCACAGATAAAACATGTTAGAAAACAAAAATCCATGTAGGAAAGCAAGTAGACAGTCCACAATTTGAAAGCTTTCAAAGAGGTTTCTTGGGAACCCTTCAAAAGAAAAGGGGTCCACTCAAGGGATGCACTATTTGAAAAGTGAGGTCTAGTTAGGTTGCCCCAAGCTAGTTGCCATAGATTTCATTTGAGATAAAAACTCTCAAAGGGGCTCCCTTAGGAACCCTTCAAAAGAAAAGGGGGGTCCACTCAAGGGATGCTTCAATTGAAAGATAGGGAGAAAAGAGGGGGTCCTTAGAAGGATGCACATCTTCAAAACAAGTCATCACTACCCCCAACATATAGGGGAGGAGAACCATGCAACATACTTTGAACATAGAGGATAGAGGTAGACCTTGATATCACTTGTCATTTTGAAAAAGAGGCGGGTGCATTAGCAAATAAATGAGTGATAGAACTTGAATCAAGAAGTTGTATTTTATCCTTCAAGGCCTTACATTTACTAGTGGAATGGCCAGGCACTTGATGGTATGCATACAAAGAATATTTTGCTTTATCATGCCTATGAAATTTCTTACGTGTAGGAGAAGGAAGAGTAATCAAGTGGGATTTTAGAAGCCTCAATAAAATACACTCTTACTCAGATAAAGAATGAGGGATAGGAAGCAACCCTTTCCCTTGTGGAGAAAGACTTGATTGCTCACAAGAAGAAGACTTGAAGATAGAAGACAATGGAGGATGAATCAATCTAAGAGAATGAGGTTGAGCAGAAATCGTGTCACCATTCAACCATGGTTTCTATTTACACTGTTCATTTGAGCAACCAAGTCCCAAATTAGGCTTATGAGGTGCACACTTTATAGGAACTTGAATGCCTTGTTCATTACGCCCACAACCTTTACACTCATAGCCATATTTAGAGATAAGCTTAAAGCCAAGGCCATAACGTGCTTGCAAATCTTGAGAAGGAGCATCCTCATAGAGAACATTATTCTAGCAATGGGGATCACACTCTTCTATGGGATCGCCATTAGCATCCTTCATAGGACTACCAACATTAACCTCTTTAATAGAAGTACAATCATCTTCCTCAGAAAGAGGAGGGTCAACATCAAGGACATTACAACCATTTTTCACATTACCCCACGATGCAAAAGAATAATCATCTTTGATAGTGGGTTTGGATGATGTTATTGGAAGGCTTGAGTGAATCAGGTTGACTTTACATTTTCCAATGAAGGATTTTGTAAAGTCTAAAGAACCCCAATCATCACCAAGACATGCATTATTTTGAGAAGTAGAAAGAGTAGACTTAAGATTTCTTGCTTTCAAAGGACCTTCTTCAGGCACATCTATCTCAAGAGTGTCCTTTGTAGTAGATACTTCTAGAGTAAACATCAACATATTGGAAGAAACTAAAGGGATAAGAGTAGGAACAACCGAAGCTTTACTGGTAGGTGCCATCTCACATAACTGCATAGCCTCAGGGTCATCCTTGACTATGACTACTCAATTATGATAAATGAACTTAATAGATTTATGCAAGGTAGACAGGACTACACCCATAGCATGAATCTATGGTCTACCAAGAAGAAGATTAAATGGTAAATTTTCTGACATAACATATACAAGGGTGGGTACAGTAATGGGTCCCAACCTCAAAGGCAATACTATCATGCCTAGGGCTTTTCAACCGACATTATCGAACCCATGAATGATAATTGAAGAAGCATTAAGAGAAGATGAATCAATAATAATTTTAGGCAATAGATCAATGCTACATACATTGAGTTTCAAACCAATGTCAATGAGAGTACATCTAGTGCTAATATTATTAATGTTAACTATAATAATCAGAGGTTTTGCTTGCTTTTGTACTTCCAAAGGTGATAGTTCATGTGGATAGAACGTGATATTCAGTGAATCCGCATGAATATGAGCCATTAATGCATTAACATCTGTCGGCCTAGCAGAGGCAGGCAATAGGATATTTAGCAAGGCTTCCTGAAGCATACCTTGGTAAACCATAGTAGACTAAAGCAAGTCCCATAGTGAGATATTAGTCGGAGTAATGTGGAATTGCTTGAAAAGATTGTAATCACTAGGTGCTTTAGTTGTAGGTTTAGGTGCTTGAGGAAGGCTTAGTTGTTTATTCATTTTATTCTCATAAGTATGGGCTACCGCTCTTTAAGAGGGAGCCATGGAAAGATCAAGAGAGTCACTATCAAATTGAACACCATCAATAGAACAAATCCTTTTACAGGAAGGACTAGCTAGAGTTAGGTAAATAACTGGTCTCTTAGGCCTTTGAGGGGTAGCAGAGACATAAATTACATTTAAAAAATCATCACGACTAGTAGAATAATTATTTGAAGACATATTCTCAACACTAATCGAAGGAGGATCAAATGTGGAAGGAGATTCATCATTCACTAATGCATCATCTCTAGAAGAGAGTTCATTAGAATGAAGACGAGATTTGTCATTCACAAATGCATCATCTCTAGAAGAGAGTGCGTTGGAATGAAGAGAAGGTAGAGTAACATTAAGAAAAGTATCAATGCTTTCATCTTCTTGTAGCAAAATATCCTCTGAAGCAAGAGGAATTTCATGAGAATGATCAAAGATACCAAGTGACATAGGCAAAGCCAAGTCAATATCACATGCATAAAATGGAACATTATTAAAATTTTGAATATAATTAGATATTAAACTCATAAAAGAAGATATTAAATTCATTTTGAAAATAGTAAGCTAAATATAATAAACAATTAATAAACAAGTCAATTGATCCAGATCAGTCTAGGGGTGACAGAACTGAGAAAAACCAAAAATATAATTTTTTGGATTTTTTTTGGTATTTTCTAGGTTCTAGTAATTTGCATTTTTGGAGGTCTTCAATGCAGAATTTTGGGTCAAAACTTGCGTCATTCCTCTTGGAGACCTTTCCAACAGTGTAAACGGTTCTAAATTTTGAGCACCAAGTCAAAAGTTATGACCCCACCAAGTTGGGGTAAATAAATTCCTAGTTTTTTTTTTTTTAATATTGTGGTTCAGATTGGGTTCACCAAAATGTAGAGTAGGGGGATTCACTACTCATGAGTTTCTTTATTCTCAAGAGATTCCCAAGGGATGAACTGCCCTAAACTACCTCAAGGAACAACACAAGATTTCTAGAATTGAAAAGAGTAGGTCATAGAGATTTTCTAGACACACTGACGAGCTCTCAGCCAAAGGACAGAAATGCGGCATACGAACGAAAATGCGGCACACTAGCATCCCAAAGGTGTGTTGGTCTCTCATACGGACCATAAAGCAAGTTTGTCACAAAAACAACAAAGTGACTACTAGCGATCTAATTACTAAGAACTTCCAGAGTATAGGAAAATAACAAAATACAATAGAACTAAAATAAATTAAAGTAAAGGTTAAAGTAGAAGAGGACGAGAGATAGAAGAAGCTCACAAAAACCCAAGTAACGGAGCCTCCAACAAATGAATTTCTTCAATACCTGCATGCATAAGATCTAGAGAAAAATTTGGGGTTGTATAGGGGTTTTCCTCAATCCAACCCCCGTTTTGGTGTTCCCACCTCCATGAACAGCCAAATTGATACATAGAGAAATGAACAAAGGAGTGATAAAAGCAAACCCTGCTCGAGGAGAACCCATATCACAAAATATAGGTGATAAAAGCAATCCCCGCTCGAGGAGTAGAACCCTTGTCACAAAGTAGAGATGCAATCAATAGAGGATGTGTGAAATCCCAAGATGCTCGCAAGCACAAGATAAGGGAGATGGAGTTGCAAAGCTTAAGGAAGCCAAAGATGGAGACAAAGATAGTTGCAAGAGCCAAGGGTGTTGCAAAGAGTTTTGTAAGAGCTTGAGAGTGTTGTTGTAACCACCTGTATGGAGTTTTGCAAGCAAGATAACAAGAGGAAAAGGAAAGAGCCAAAGTTGGAGAGAAGATAGAAGACCAAATGGATTGAAAAGACCACTTTTAAAGAGATAAAAAAAGCTTCTCGAGAAGTTACAAGACGTCCCCAGCCGTTACCATCGAAAAAACTTGCTGACAAGTGGCAAACATGCTCAGAAGTGATCGTTTGAACATTGAAACATCGCCAGATGCTAGCGTGACACACAAACGTTCATGCGGCATGCTAGTTTCTAGACACATCATGCTACAAAATGAAACAAATGGGAAAATTACAAGGTTTGACACAAAGCTGACACACGAGGGTAGCTATTGAAAAGGGGTCTAGAGCATCTTGAGAAAGGAAAAAATTTGATGCAAGCGCTAAAATGAGCCTACACAAGTGCTAGGGGAGTGGACACTAAAGTTGATACAAGAATGTATGTGAAATTGCAATGGGTGCAATTTTACGACATTACACCTTCAAAAAAATCTCCTACAACAAGGTGTACCATCAATGAACTACCAAGGTACCCTTCAAAAAAATCCCCAACAACAAGGTGTACCATCAACAAACTACCAAGGTAACCTTCAACAAAATCCCCACAACAAGGTGTAACATCAACGAACTACCAAGGTACCCTTCAACAAAATCCCCCACAAAGGTGGTGTACCATCAATGAACTACCAAGGTACCCTTCAAAAAAATTCCCCACAACAAGGTGTACCATCAACTAGCTACCAAGGTACCCTTCAAAAAAATTCCCCACAATAAGGTGTACCATCAACACACTACCAAGGTACCCTTCAAAAAAATCCACCACAACAAGGTGTACCATCAACACAATACCAAGGTACCTTCAATGCATTACACAACAATAACGTGTACCATTAACACAATACCAAGGTACCCTTCAATACACTCCATAACAACAAGGTGTACCATCAATAAACCACCAAGGTACCCTTCAACAATATCAACCATGACATGGTGTACCATCAATGTAATACCAAGGTACCCTTCAACAACATTCGAAACAACAAGGTGTAACATCAATGCAATACCAAGGTACCCTTCAACAAAACCTGCAACAACAATTTGTACCACAAATGAACTATCAAAGTACACCCCAAACTCCACAACAAAATATCCCTCAAAATCAATACCGAGGAATACTTCAAAATTAGTACTAGGGTACACAAAAAAATCAACATATGTACAACCCACAACAAGGACCCAACCTATCTTCTACACAACACGGTTCTCAAAGTCCCACAACTACACAATATCTCATTTATGACCCAACAAATATAATGGGAAAATAGAGCTACAATGCACAAAATCCACAAGCAAGTGCACCAACTAATGACACAAATGTACAACTACAAACCATCAATCAAAGGATATCGAACATACAAATCAGAAAGCTAAAAAAGAGTTATACTTTATAGGATATTTTTCCATATCCTTTTGATCAAAATCTATCTATGGTACCCTTCTCCAAAGGCTTTGAAATACCAAAATTTGACAAGTATAGAGAAAGGGGAGATCCAATAGAGCATGTACGCAAATTTTTAGTATCTTACATGGACCTACAATGAAATGATACTTATCTAATGAGACTCTTCCCATGAAGTCTCGGTGGATCCACTATAGACTGGTTCTCTCATCTACTTCCTGGTATTGGAACATTCGACAAGTTGTTCAATATATTTGTAAACCATTTTTCATACAACATCGAACAGGATATAACCATCATTGATCTCTACAAAATCAAACAGAGTCAAGGTGAGTCATTTGCTTCATATCTACAAAGATGGAGACACAAGGAAAGAAAATTTTAATGGCATGTTCCTGAGAAATAACTTGTAGATATCTTTATCTCCAACGTACACATGAACATCAACTTCCAACTCACTGTTTTGTGCCCTAACGACTTTGAAGAAACCATTGAAAAAGGTATATTCATCGAAAGAGCCCTCATTGCAAGGGGAGTAATCAAACTTTACAACCCTAAGGATCAACCTTAGACTACGTCAAATGACAAGCCCAAGATATAGGCTAAAAAAAATGTAACCAATGATAGTAGTTGATGCTAAGGTTGTATGTAATATAAAAACTCCCAATGTGCCACAAAATCATGTTCAAACGACACAACAAGGCTATGCTTCAAACAATCCATAGAACAACCAACTTAGTTATCCTCAAAATGACCAATCAAACAACCAACAACAAAATCAAGGATAGGATAATGAAAGGATTCCACCTTAGGAATATGACCAACCACAAAGAAAATTTACTCCCTTGGGAGAATCCCTTGAGTTCATTATGCACAAACTAATCCAAAAGAACCTCATGAAGATTAATGATAGAACAAACTATGATGAACCCAACTTCAAACCCCCTTGGTATAACGAGAATGACAAATGTGAATTTCACAAAATCAAGGGGCATGCCACCAATAATTGCATGAGACTAAATTTTTTTGTGCAATACTTAATCGAAAAGGGAGAAGTGGAAATGGAACCTCGTCCTAAAAATAAAGACCTAAAGATCTACAAGGATCCAATCCTTGACCATTCTATGGGAAACAACAAAGGAAAAAATCAATATTACCGCAATGCAAACTTCGCCTATGACAAACTCATAGGAACCCACACACATTCTTCAAGCTCTCACATGCACAATGGAGGCTTTGTATTGAATTGAACAATCCAACATACATCAATATGGATACACTCCGACACAGGATCGTAAAGCTATTTTATTTTGAATTCATTGTTATTGCTTTTTGTCAATCTTTTTCTTGAATTCTTGATTTTATAGTTACATTTTGTGAGTAATGGGCATAAATCAATTAGCATTTTGTTGTTTAGATTAGTTTCTAATCACCAATTTGATCTATTGCATCTTCCCAATTTCCCCCTTACACATTCTGGCACACTAGGTGGGACCTCGGTCCTTAGTACTAATGATTTTATAAGCTAAAATTGAAGTTGTAGGTTCTGGAAGCGCATTGGAGAAATCTTCACACACAGGTTCCAGAAAATTTCCGCACTTGACTTCACGGTTCTAGCACACTTGACAATTATTTCTGCACTTTTGACATTTTCTCATGCTTTTTCTTTCTAACAGAGGCACAATTGACATTTTAGGTCACTTATGTTTAGAAACAGAGACCGCTTTAGACATTTTCCTGCACTTTTTCTTTCTGACAGAGGTCGCTATTGATTGTTTTTCCTTCACTTTTGTTCTGTTAATTTGTGTCTAAGATTTGTAAGTTAAATTTTGATTTCTAACGCTAATGGGTACTTGATTTGAGTGTTTGAAAAGTGCTAATTGTTTTTTTATGTAGGATTTACAGAAGTATAATTGATGTTTATCCAAAAAACAATTACGCATTTGTTATAGGGAAGATGAACGGTCAAAGAATTCTAAGTTTTCTAATATTTCTAAGTTAGAAAATCTTAATTGGTGCTTAAAAACCCCACAACATTTTGGTTTTTGGTGCTTTAAAATGAACCTTTTTTAAGCTTTCTAAATTATAAAATCTTAAATTGGTGCTTAAAAAAAAACCCATAAACAAACATTTCAGTTTTGGTGCTCTAAAATGAACCATTTTGAAGCTTTCAAAGTTAGAAAATTTTAGATTGGTGCAATAAAAAGAACCCCACAAATGAACATTTCAGTTTTGGTGCTCTAAAAATGAACCTTTTCCAAGATTTCTAAGTTAGAAAATTTTAGATTGGTGCAATAAAAAGAACTACACAAACAAATATTTCAATTTTGGTGCTCTAAAACATGTTTGATTTTTGTTGACCAAAACGCCTTTATTTTTTTGATGAAAAGACAAGTTATTTTGTTGACCATTAAGACAAGGTTTAGAATGAACACTTTGATTGGTACTTAAAATATAAATAAATTCAATTCTTATTTTGCACACTACAATATTCTTATATGAAATCTAGAACATTTCAATTTGGTGAATATAAAAAGAGCCACTGCTATCTTGTACACACCTTATTTCCCTTTTTTTTTTGGATAGCACCACTCGAGGGGATTAAAAAGAACATTACAATGAAGTGTATTATGTGTTTGGAAAACTAGGTGACTATCCTCTCCCCTCGCGCCTTTTCAGCGATCTTGGGTGACAAAAATCATCTTGAGTTTCACATATTGTTTTACATTTCAAATCATACCTTTAGAGGGCCTACCTTTTGAGACACATCTCGCATTGGAGAACTCAAAGGTGACCCAAGCAATACTTTTTTTTGGTTTTCTATATAAATTAATGTGGGTGTGAGGAAAGTTCTCACCCACCTAGTGTAAATGTTCTATACTGACGAATGTCTCCCTCAGTATCTGTGTGATACATAAAAACCCACAAGGGTTGGGAGGCCTCTTAATTGAGTGAATTTCCACATGTATAGAGACCAATTATCCTGAAACATGACTAAGAACCAATGTTTGTAGAAGCCACCCCTTTTATTCAAAACATTCTCTGAAGTGGTGCATCAGAAATTTGATTATGAGAAGTTACTTACCAAGTTTGACTTATGGGTCAGCGTAAAAACCTCTCCATTCATTGCATGTAAAATCATCCATTCAAGGCATGAGGTAAGCCCATCTAGGAGGAGGTGTCTATCTCTAGGGTGTAATTTTTCTTCACAAAATTTCCAAGATCTTTTGGTTACTTTTAAACATCAAACATCGTGCTTGAAATAAAATAAACACATCAAAACAAGCATTCAACATGGTTCTCAAACGTCAAACCCCTTGGATCTAGTATGAATGCTTTGAAAAGATCCCTATGTTTTCACTCCCTAAAAGATATCCTAAACAAATATCTTTGAAGGTTTCTGAATTTTTAGGCTCACATTTCAAGTCACATTAAGGACGAAGTAAACCTTGGAAACTATAGCTTTTAGAATTTATACCTCTATGAACTTTTAGCTTTTGTGGAGGGAAACATTCTTAAGGTATAGACATTTAGGTCACACAAAGTTTTGATTGTGGTCTTGTAGGATATCACTTGCCAAATATCAAAACAAATAAAAATAACCATCCAAAAATACAAAAAACATCAAACACTGTTGCCAAATACTGAAATTGGAAAACAAAATTGAACAAAGGCTGCTTTTGATACTATTTCTAACACACTTGACCAAGAAGTGGTCTCACTTGCCAAAACAACTCACTTTTTCTTTTTGTATTACAATAGCTACTGATGGAAATCTATTGCTTTTGACAAACTTAGTGCACTTGCTATAGAACTGAGTGCACTTGATCTTTTTTGTTGCATTTGACAAAAAAATTCCAACACATTTTCCAAAAATCTGCTCACACTTGCCAAAATAGCTCACCTTTGACTATGTAATTCACCACATTGAAAAAATACATATAGAGGTCGCACTTGCAAAAACTAAGTGCACTTGCTTCTCAAAACCAAGCGCACTTGACAAAATTTGGATTATAATTGATAAAACTAGCCGCTTTTTCTCACAATTTTCCACTTATGCTCAAAAACCATCACTTTTTCTCTGTGTTGTGTTGAAAAATTAGAATAAACAATCCATAGTTGGTTATAAGGTCTTTGTTAAAATGAAACAACTAGAAACCCAGGATACATCATATAGTCCTTCATCCACTTGCAACATTCCATCCTGCTTTTGGAAATCAAAATCAAAACAAACTTGGATTATTCCCTCACCCACACTTCTAAGATATCAACAGTTGCTTAAACCTAAAGGCTAGTTCAAGTAAGCTTTTCTGCAACGTATCCTCTAGAAGAAGAAGTGAAGTATCGATCTAAGTCTTTCAGCATTTTGAGTTCCAAGAATAGTGTCATCCCAAAACATCACTCAAACCTTAGGGTCTTGAGAATTACAACAACCATATCAAAACACCAACACTTTCACCTTATGACCATTTGGCATCCAGTTGCTCCAATTCAACAACCAAACCTTACACTAGTTATCATACAACCAAACTTTGAGTTGATTGAAGGAGAACAAATAAACATAATTAGTAGATTGAGAAGCTTCATATTCAAGACAAAGAGAAACCCCAAACCAATGGAGAAACACAACAAATATCTTAGATAAAGAGGAGAAGAAAGCAGATCTTGCGGTCGGAAAGCCCATATTACCATGTCCTGCATGGCAATAGGTATCCATCCTTCATGATCTCTGGAAATAACAAAAGTCCATATTCTACTTGTCAAAAAAGCGTCATAGTCAAAAGTTTATCAAGGGACACATCTTGAGATCTTACCGCAACTAGGACCTCTTGCTAAGAAATTTTTATAGACGCTTTTTGATGGGAAAACCAAACTTGAATACTCAATAGAAAATCTAAAAAATAAATGCAATTTCATTTTCCTCAAAATAGAAAATCCAAAAACAAAAGAATTCTTTTCCCATAGTTAGGAGTCACAAAACGTTCACAAAAGATTGATAGTTGTTTATGACAATTACGATATCAAAACATAGAAAGAACATGGAATCAAACAAAAGCAATGCCAACATACCAACAAAAAACACCACAAATGATGAAAGTTTCCCTTGAGGCTATAGGCCAAATGACCTCAAAACACCTCAAAAGAGACCCATATTCAGCGCAACGCCTAGTGAGGAAGAGGTAATCCATAGAAAAAAAGAAGTAATAAAAAGAGCAAACAAGAACCCAAAGGATATGGTTATAGAGGAGGGCGATAGCAAGGAAGAAATAAATGAAAAATAACTATTTCAACATTCAAACAATCTCAAGGTGCTCAATTTGATGGACAAACTCTTAAGGATCTGAACACTTACTTTTTCAAATTAGCACAGAGTGGTACTAAATTGCTTATAGACTTCAACATAGAAGGTCTCAAAGATCCTCATCTCATTCCCTTAGGAGATAACTCAGTGATGAGAGAAATACCCAAACCATTAGAAATCCCAAATATGTCACCCATATTCACACAAGGAAAAGATCAACCAATGGAGAACCCCTTGTATAGAAAACCAACTAAAATTGAACAAGTGATAGTGGCCCAACAATATCAAGGAGTTACATCCCAATACGTACCACAAAGCAAAAATCCACCAACAGAACAATACATACCTCAAAACGCTTTATATATTGACCCTTCCCAAAATGTAAAAAATCAAGAGGGACAATTCCCACAACAATACCATCAACAAGGAGGGTCCTACGATCCCCTTCCGAATTTGCAATACCAACAAAAAGGTGGACCACATGGTCCCCTTCCCAATCAATATCACCAACAACAAGGTGTACCATAGGGCACCCTTCCCAATGCATCCCATCAACAAGGTAACCCACCAATGCACCATCAAGGAAACCTTCAATATAGTTTTCCCCAACAACAAGGTGTGCCATAGGGTACCCTTTCCAATTCGTCCCATCAACAAGTTAACCCACCAATGCACCATCAGGGAAACCTTCACTATGGTTCATCCTAGCAACAAGGTGTGCCACAAGGAACCCTTCCCAATTCATCTCATCAACAAGGTAACCCGCCAACGCACCATTAGAGAAACCTTCAATATAGCTCGTCCCAAAAATAGGGTATACTATTGACTCACTACCAAGGTCCCAACAACAAGGTATACCACTAACGCACTACCAAGGTACCCCTCCACAACAACAAGGAGCTAACCCTTCTTCCATTCAACAAGGAGCTAACCCTCCTTATGTTCAACAAGGAGCTATCCCTCCTTATATTCAACAAGGAGCTAACCATCCTTCCATTTAACAAAAAGGATCTAACCCTCCTTATGTTCAACAAGGAGCTAACCCTCCTTACATCCAACAAGGAGCTAATCCTCCTTACATTCAACAAGCAACTAATCCTCCTTACATTCAAAAAGAAGTTAACCCTCCTTACATTCAACTAGGATTTAGCTCTCATTACACCCATCAAGGTTACCAAGGTCTTGTGCCTCAACAATACCCAACTTATGATCAAAACATGGTAGGACAACAAGGTCACTACACGCAAGATTCCCAAATAAACATACCAAAGATAGAATTGGATAAGATATGTGTCAATTTCCTTTTGATCGTTCCATCACTATGCTTCCCTTTCCAAAAAACTTCAAGATACCAAAGTTTGATAAATATAAAGGAAAAGGAGATCCAGTAGAAGATGTGAGAGATTTCTTGCTAGCATGCATGGAAGTACAAAACAATGACTCATACCTCATGAGGCTCTTTCCCCATAGTCTTAATCATCACGCCATGGAGTGGTTTTCCCATCTACCACCAGGAGTTAAAAGCTTTTATGAACTATCTACCAAGTTCATAACCCACTTCTCATTCAATATAGAACAAGACATCACCATCATGGATCTATGCAAAATTAAGTAGAGTCAAGGAGAATCCTTCACCTCCTACCTTCAACGATGGTGGCATAAGGCTAGTTGATGCAAATCACCTATTCCCAACAAGGAATTGGTCAACATATTCATTTCAAATGTCCAAGCAAAATTCAACTACCAACTTACCATGTTATGTCATGCAAAATTTTAAGAGGCCATTGAAAAGGGAATACACATTGAAATGGCCCTCGTAGCAAGAGTAGTGATCAAGCTAAAAAACCCAAGAGACATTTCCTCTAATTCAAATGAGAAACCTAAAATTTTGTCCAAGAACAAAAACGTCGCAAACGATGGGGTAGTGGATGCAAGAGCAACATGGAATGTGCATAATCCAAATGTACCTCAAAATAAACTTCAAGTGGCACAAACAAGCTATGCTCCTAATAATGCACAAAATAACCAACTTACATATCCCCAAAACAATCAAGCAGGTAACCAATAGACATATCAGGGAGGACAGCAGAGACAATACGATCAACCATGAATGAAGTTCACAATATCAGGAGAAAAACTTGAGACAGTCATGCATAAGCTAGTACAACAAAACCTCATCAAGTTTAACAATCACCCAAAATATGACGATATGAGCTTCAAATCACCATGGTATAATGAGAATGACTTGTGTGAGTTCCACAAAATTAAAGGACATACAACAAGCAATTGCATGAGACTCAAGCACTTCGTACAAGACTTGATAGACAAAAGATCATCTTGGGAACAAGGACCTCTAGATATACACAAACCCAATTCCAAACCACACTAAAAGGAATGACAAAGGAAAGGACCAAGACTATCACAATGCTAACTACACTTATGGTGACACAGTTCTAGGAACCCTCTCTCAAGTAGATGATAAGAGGGTGGATGTAGTGACTATATGAGGTAGAGACAATGATTGTAATGTAACTACCCATCAAGGGAGAGTTATGATACAAGGAGCCCCACCTAAACCTGTAGCTAAGCCATAAAATGACTACAGTATCGTGGAATAGTTGAAAAAGACTCTTGCCTTGATCTCAATCCTAGAACTGCTAAAACTATTAGCTACACATAGGGAGATACTTAAAAAAGCATTAGAAGCATCAATTCCTAAATACCTCAATCTAGATCAATTCCAAGCCATGGTTGGAAAAATCATGGAAAATCACCATTTAGTAATTTTTGAGAAAGGCCTTCCACAAAATCCATTCAACAACCAAGCTCTATACATAGAGGTTGGACATGGTCAAGAGAGTGTTGATAGATAATGGTATGGGTCTACCTTGAAATTCATCAAACAATTGGGGTATTTTGACGATTTGATAGACAAAGGAAAGAGCATTACTATAAGGGCCTATGATGACCTTGAAAGGAATTCATAAGGGATAGTCACACTACTAGTACAAATAGCACCAGCCATCACAGAAACTACATGTCAAGTACTTGACCTTGAGTTGTCGTATAACCTCCTCTTAGGATGCCCTTGGATTCACACATTACAAGTGGTTCCTTCAACCTTTCACCAATGCCTAAAGTTTCCTCATGAAGGAAAAGAGGTGACATTATATGTTGATCTTGAACCCTTCCACTTTTGTGTAAAATTGGAAGACAAGTATAATAAAATCCAATATATACCCAGTAATGGCATAGCCTTTCATTCATTCTCATATGTTGACCCTTCCACACTATCATCAACCTCAACCAAGATCACATCAAGTGAGAAACCAAAAATAGAAACCAAGGTTCAAGTACTTGATAAGGGTAATGGAAATTATCACTTCAACCAACCATTTTTCATTGGAATGCTTCCACCAACACCTAAGGTTTACGAAGGCTCGAAGAAGATCAAATATATTCAAACAGTGCAAATGATAGACAAACCCACAATTTTCACCAAGTGGGGAGATATGAAGGACAAAGAGATATTCAAAGAAGACTTGTCATCCATGATCTACAAAGAGGACCAAAAGGAACCAGAACAACCACAGCCCAAACTAATTGATCCCAATAGTAAAGGTTATCAATTAGCTAAACAAATGGGATATCAAGGAACAGGTGTCCTTGGGCTACACAAACAAGGTAGATGGGATACTGTCATAGTGGAACAAAGAAAGAAAAATATGGGACTAGATTATGAGCCAAAATTTGTGTTTACTCCAAATACCAAACGGACCTCTTTTAAGAAACGAGCAACTTCTACTAGCATTAAGGCATTGGATATCTACCACATTATGGACAATGATTTACCCATCAAATACTTGTTTGAAAACTTTACCATTGATTGGTTCCCTATCCATCTTCTCAAAACCATTCCTAATGACTATTATTATTCTAGAATGGACTCTAACGAGTATGAATGGGATTCTCCTTCCTTTGTCACTGAATATGATTCCCCCTGTCACAAGTGACGATGATCTAGACACCCAATGGAAGAACAATACCAAATCCATACTAATCATTTTGACAACCTTCATAATCTTTGTAGATAATAATGATAGCCTACCCCTCTGCTACCCACAATTGATAGATTAGGACCAACAACATCATACACCTATTTTGGATCAATTATAGAATGATGAAGCAATTGTGGAGTTCATGGGACTTTGAATGGACATACCAACAGGAGATCACATATCAAGTTTTTTCATGGAACTCGAATAGGATGCATACTTCAGTGGGGAGATTGTATCCTCTAGTCACAAAAATGAAAAATAAAATATAAAAATAAAAATGTGATCCCTTAGAGAGGACCACAATGTGGCTCTATTGGATCCTGAAAAGAAGAAAATAAAGAACACATCTGAAGGTGAAAACCTCTCTGAGGCACCTAAGGATGGAGGGTTCAATCTCCCCATATCTGAATATCAAGTAAGATCGACACTCCTAGTGGAAGAAGCAGAATCCATAAATGTTGGTACAACAGAGAACCAAAAGATCACATACCATGTGGTGTCACTTTATCTTGAAGAGAAAGAAAACTTCACAGTATTCATCAACGACAAAAAGAAAAACTTTGCATGGACCTATGCAGACATGCATGGACTACATCTGGAATTAGTGGTACATCATTTAGTCATATTCCCTAGAGAAAAACCTATCAAACGAAAACTAAGAAAAATGCATCCTCAAATAGCATTTTTAGTGAAAGTTGAACTAAAGAAATTACTAGACATGGGTTTCATTAGACCCATCGATTATCTAAAATGGATATCAAATCTAGTACCAATGTCAAATCCCACAAGGGACATAAGGATTTGTAGAGACTTCAGAGACCTAAACAAAGCTTTCCCAAAGGATGACTTCCCACTTCCAAGTATTGGCATGATCATAGATCTAATAGTAGGGAATGAGATGCTATCATTAATGGATGGTTTCTCTGGATATAATCAAATAAAAATATCCCCTGATGATCAGTACAAAACAACATTTACTTGTTCTTGGGGGACCTTCTGCTAGAATGTAATTCCATTTGGTTTGAAGAACGTGGGAGAAACCTATCAAAGAGAAATGACGACCATCTTCCATGATATGCTACATATAATCATGGAAGACTATGTGGATGAAATTCTAGCAAAGTCTATCAAAAGGGGAGATCACTTGACCAATCTTGCAAAGGTATTTGATAGGCTAGAATAGTATAACTTGAGACTCAACCTGAAAAAGTGTGTATTCGGAGTAACATCTAGAAAGCTACTAGGGTATATAGTGTCAACAAGGGGCATTGAAGTAGATATTGTGAAAGTAAAATAAATACAAGAGATGCCTCCACCAAAGAAATTAAAGCAACTGAGAAGTTTACAGAGAAAGCTACAATCTATCAGGAAATTTATCTCACAACTAGCAGACAATTGTCACCCTTTCACTCATCTCCTACATAAGGACATCACCTTCAAATGGGATGGGAGATGTGGCCAAGTGTTCCAGCAAGTCAAGGAGTACCTACTCACTCCTCTTGTGATCATGTCGCCTATTCCATACAAATAAATTATACTCTACATGTGTCTACCACACAAGCAGCGTTTGGAGCTCTCCTAGCCCAACTAGATGATAATAACAAAGAAAGGGTGGTCTACTACATCAGCCAAACACTGGCAGGCTACGATTTGAACTACTCGCCCATAGAAAGAGTGTGACTCTTAGTTGTATTTGTGACACAAAATTTGAGACACTATATCTTAAAAAAACAAGTAAAGTTGATTTCAAAGGTAGACCCACTAAAGTACTTATTAGCAAAAGTAGCTCTAATAGGTAGAATTGCTAAATGGGTAATGATTCTAAGTGATTTTGACATAGAATATGTGGATAGAAGAGCCATCAAGGGAAAAATCATAGCAGACCAGCTGGCCGAAGCACCAATGGAGGACCATAAGCCTCTCATATTAAACTTCCCAGATGAGAGTATAATTATAACAAAACAAACAAGCCATTGGACCTTGTATTTTGATGGGTCCCACACTCAACATGACTCTAGATTAGGTATCATATTTCTCACACCATAGGGATATAGTATACCCAAGGAATACAGGATTGCTTTCCCATGCACAAACAATATCTTAGAGTATGAAGCTCTAGTCACAGGGCTCAAGATGGCTATTGAATGGAGAATAAAAGAACTATAGGTCTTCGAAGACTCTCAGCTAGTGATCAAGTAAGTGAATGATGAGTACCAAACAAAAATGACAAGTTGATGCCATATAAAAGAATGGTGGATAGCTTCAAGGATTAATTTTTCACAATAACTTTTAAAAAATTCCTCAGATCAACAATAGAGTAGTTGATGCCATGAAAACAATAGGCTTGCTTCTTGATATCCTGTAGAACATTCCCAAGTAAGAGTTCCTTGTAGAGAAATTGCTCGTACTAGCATTCGACATCACGAAATTAGAACTAGTGTGTGTTGTTGTTGGCCCTAACTCGCCATAGTACCAAGACACATTTGATTACATCTAGCATGGTATCATACCACTTGACCTAACAAGCACCCAAAAGAAGACCTTTACCCATAAGACTTCTTGATTTATGATCCTAGGAGATACCCTATATCATCGCAATCTAGATGGTATGTGACTCTAATGTCTTAATGCAGAAGAAGTACAAACAACGTTACAAGAGGTACACAAAGGTGTTTTTGGGTCCCACTCTAGTAGACCTAACTTAGTCCAAAATTTGTTGAGAACAAGGTACTATTGGCCCTCCATGGACAAGAGTGTATTCAATATTCTTGAATTTTTAATAAATTCTAGTAGCATAGTGAGCTTATTCACACACCATCACAGGATTTGAGACCCATCACAACACCATGGCCTTTTTCGCAATGGGGATTAGACCTAGTAGGAAAGATTTCACCTGCTTCCTCTAATGGGCACAAGCTCATTATTACTATAATAGAGTATTTCACCAAATGGATAGAAGCAATTCCATTGACCTACATTACTAGAAAATATATATCAAAGTTCATTCTAAATTATCTGATTTGCAGGTATAGAATTCCCCAAACAAATTTAATGAACAATGGAACCCCATTCAAAAATCAAGACATCCAAGAACTTTTCTCCAAATTCTCTATCCAACACATATTCTCCACGCCATACTACCACCAAGGAAACGGTTAGGGTGAAGCATCTAACAAAACCATCTTGAAAATACTAAAGAAGGTTGTTAATGAAGTCGGTTGTGATTGGTATTTACAACTGAACCCAACTTTATGGGCTTATTGAACCAGTATCTAAACACCTATAAGTGTCACACCTTTCTCCTTGGTCTACGAATCAAAAGTTGTCTTACCTATCGACGTCGAAATATCCTCATTGCAAATCTCACTAAAAGGCATGGTCAACAATGAAGAGTATCGGGTATCCAGAATAAATGAGTTGAAACTCCTAGATGAAAGGTGTTTGAGCATGTTAAACCATTTACAGGTTTATCAGAACCGGCTCAAATGAAGCTATGACAAAAGGATCAAGAATAAAAACTTTCAAGTTGGTGACTTGGTACCCAAAGAGAATAAAAAGATACAACTCAATCAAAATGGCAAAGGCAAGTTTGAACCCAACTAGTTAGGCCCATTTATTATCACAAGTTATGGATCTCGAACTTATCAGTTGGCTACTCCTAAAGGAAAACCCTTATTCGAACCACTAAACAATAGCCACCTCAAGAGATTCTACACTTGAAGCACATCAGAGTACCCCAAGAGAAAAGGTAAAAATCCTAAAAAATCAAAATAAAAAGTAAGAAAAACAGTAAAGAGAAATACAATGTTCTTTGAGTGAAACCCACTTTGTGGTGCTCCTAGAACAGATACCATAGAGAAAACCTGACAAAAAGGCGCTATGTTTGAATAAGACTTGCATTGTTATCTATCGGTACTATCCAAAGCATCCACCCATTCATCCCATAATAAAACATATGTCCAACCATGGATTGTTACTAATTTAGGAAAGTATTCTTGCCTCCAATTGGGGGAAAGTTCCCGAAGCTGGTCATGAATTAGATCTTTATGCATCCTATCATGGTCAAAACTATCAAAAAATCAAAGACATCTAGAAAACAAAAAAAAATCAAAAACAACAAATTTGGATCATTCCTTCACTTAATAGTCTAAGATATCAACATTTTCTTGAACCTCGCAGCTAGTTCAAGAAGATTTCCCACAACATATCCTCTAGAAACAGGAGTAGAATTTCAATCCAAGTTATCAACATTGTTTGAATTCCAAAAAACATGTTATGATTTGAGTCAACATAGGTCAAACTACATGGTCTCAACGTGTACAACGTACACAAGTCTTATCTCTAATCAACCCCCAAGGCCTTAGGTTAGTCCACTTAGGTATCTATCATGCTTTATTTCAACTTAGTCACAAAATTCAAAATCCAAAAATAGTTAAAAAAATTCAAAATCCAAAAAATATTCACAAAACAAAAAAAGATCAAAAACATGTTCACATCAAACCAAGTGAACCACAAGCCTTTGCGTGTACAATGTAGGCAAGGCTTTTCTTTGATGAGCCCCTAAGGCCCTAGGTTAGTCCCCTTAAAAATAACAAAAACAATATCATAAAAACTTGGAAAAATAAAAAAGTCTCATCTCCATCATCACAATCCGCAATAAACTTTTCATCCATAATAAACAAATTGCCACACTCACCCTTTTAAAAAAAAAACAAACAAATAGAGCAAACATAAAAATCTAGAATTTTCAAGCAAAAAATCACAAATATTTGATCGCAAAATAGACTAAAACAAATGCCAAAGTATTAACTACCTACTTTTGAAAATTTACCAACATCCTGAGATATGTCTTAAAGGATCCGTTTAGACATGATCAACAATGGATAATAGCCTAAAACCTCAAAACAGATATGGAAAGTGATACTACAATTTTGCTTTATCTTTTTATAGTCTTATCTTTATGATTTATTTAATTAACTCATTCCCAGGACCTCTCGAGGATGTCCATAAGGATTTAGAGAAAAAGGAATGGGAGCAATTGAGTGTCATTTTGGTTTTATGTTTGTAAGATGTTTTTGTAATACTACCATGGTGAATACTTGCTTTATTGAGTGTATGGAAGTTGTTTTACAATAATTTGTGTAGCAATTACATGTTAGGTATTTCATACCTCTTTGTGTAACTGGTTCAAAAAGTTTTAACACAGCCCAACCATATACTTTAAACAAAGTTTTTGTATGTCTAATATGAGCAAAAATATTCTTTGTATGTTGAGTCAAAGTCCACGCAATCGATACAACGTCACCTTGGTCATTAATGCCCTGGTGCATAGTATTTGTTTTCTACATCAAAAAGGATTGTTCAAAATACAAAGCCTCCAATCAAAGTGAAAGCAACTCATCAACAACTAACAACATCAAATTTCTATCCATCATCAAAAATTTCTTCTAACACCCATCATATATCAACATTCATCAATACATAATAAAACATCATATGAAACAAAATATGATTAATCCACCAATCCACATCATATGCATACTACAAAAAAGTACAAAAAAACATGTATAAACATATACCATCATACATCATCATCCATAATCATCACACAACACATAATGAGGCCGAATCAAAGCATGTATATCTCATATATATCATCATCAAAAAAGGAGAATGTCGTGGTACATCATCATGGAAACAAGTGTGATAGGATAATACAAAAATATACATATATACGAGGCCTCAACTGGGTGATAAATATATATACAAAATCATGTCTCTAAAATAAGTCTTTGAATGGTAAACATCATAAAGATCAAGAACAAATATGCCACTACTCGGTTGGAGGAGAAGGACTCTAAGGATTAGGTTGATCAATTTGTCTAACTAAGTGTCCACTTCACTCAACACCTATCGCAATACTCTGCTCTCCAAACCATGGATGTCGATTTCTTCTGAAAATAGAGGCCTCATACAGGGTCTGATAATATGTTGCCTTCTATAGCAAATGATCTCACTCATCCCATAGACTATCCCACTCTATCCTAAGACTGTCCTTCTTAGTTGTAACAACCTACAACTATTTCTCTGCAACTAGATGATTCTCAATCTCAGGATCTCTCTTTGTCTTGAAGCCCTCTCTCTCCCGCCGATTTGTGTCTTGCTCTACAGTGAGTGTGACAATCTATTCCTCCATAGCCTGTCACCACTATATCTCGGCATCCCTCACAACCATCATCTATAATAGTTGTTATCTACTGGATTTGCACCCTATTGAATTAGAAAATTCAATAATCCAGAGACAACATTGGAAGATCTCACAAAGTGTAAGCTCTGAAAACGGAGATCAACCTCCGAAGAAGGTTGGATTCCTCTTGGTTCTCACCTAAATCTAACTTACTCTACTACTTTGATAGGGAAAAGGGGAGAGGAAATACATAAACTAAAGAAAAAAAAACTGAAAAGTGAAATTTTAAAAGGGTGATACACCAAACTAATTAGAACTATGAAAACTCATATTTGCATACACTTGGTTACAGATGAGAGAAACTAAATTTGCACAACCTATTATTGCATTCCTTTGCATAAATATTTGACAAAGAGGCCTCAATGCATTAAGCTTTAAAAGGAAGATAACTTCACAATTATAAAGCCACATGCATCTTTAAGACACAATTTGCAACCTACATAAACATAATTTTGCAGAAAAGGTATAGAACAGGAGACAAACTACCTTGGGTCGGATGCCTCCAAAAATCCTAAAATCTAGTAACTAGATTCCCTCCTAAATGAGCTCCCATGTGTGAAAAAAGTAAGTTTGACCATACTATGCATCTAGGCATGCAAAACCACCTCTATATTCCCTCATCATGTTTGTAAATTGAAAACTAACCTCCCAAGATGCTCTCAAAGTCACGAAGAAAATGATTCAAGGCATCCCAATATACTATCCACATGTTTGACAAACCACCTTAACCTCCCTATATTCTTGCAAGACATAACAACTCAACTAAATCGCCTTCATGACTTTTCCTTGTCAACACATGTTCTCCATTTTGCATTTAACATAGCCATGTGACTTAATTATTTATAACAAATATCATTTAAGTCAAATGTTCTTGACAATTTTAAAATCAATGCAAAATTACAAATACTCCTAATTGACCCTAATAGGTCAAGGCAAACAAATAATTCAAAAGACTTTACACCAGCATACAAGGTTATATGAGAAATCATAAGGCATAAGACAATAGTCTTAGCCCACGCGTTTAATTAGTCACATTTGTATTTTTTTAAAAGGAAGGTAAAAAATACCTTTACCCATCAACATTTTAGGGTGAGAAACCCTAATGAACAAAAACTGAGGAAAATGCAAGAAAGTAATTCATTTTCATTTCAAGCCTTCTGGAGTCTTCTTTGGCCACCGACAAGGGTTTAAGGAAACACAAGAGAAAACCTTCATGGCGGATTCTAAGTGTAAACAGTGGCATCTCCAACACATTTTCATGCAAATTCAAGATAAAAAGGTTTGGGTAAGCTCACGATGAATGCATTTTTTGTTTTCCTTTAAATTTTTTGTTGAAAATACCTCCATTTGAGCTCTGTGTGTTTGTTTATACATTTTCTTGCTAATGGTTCCCTTCATGGTTTATATATTTTTACAATATTAGTGAATATAAATGTTGTTTTAAGATCCATTCTCCCGTGTATTGCACATTTCCTTTAAATAGTCGTAGCCATACATGCTATACAGGTATCCAAAAGCTTTGTTTTTCACTAAAAAGTCATGGGCTTAAACTCCTTGTGCTTTCTTTGTAAACACATATATTTGTTGAAGATTATTTGTCAATCTTGTGAAAATCTGAAGATCTTATCAAGGCCCCAGGCCGCTCTATCTTGACCATCTAGGTATCTCATTCTCTTTACTAACCATCACCATTGACAATTTTTTGTTTCATTTTGAGATTCCATGGCTATGCTAGGCTCGAACCTTTCTCTTACTTCTACAATTATAATTTATGAAGTAGAACAGGAATTATGAAAAGATGTGTTTTGGGTAACTTTCTCTTTTATCATTTGTCTTTTCTAGCCACGACTTCATAAATTTCTGCAAATAATATTTAATGGACTTCATTTCTCCTTTGTTATTTGAAGACTCTTGTATCTCATGTATTCAATAGAAGCCAATTTTCCTTTTTGTGTTACTCTTTTGACTCGCAAAAACATATTATCATTTATTTACATGGCCACAGCTATATATACTGTAGATCTCAAAAGATCTCCCTACTCGAGCCATTCTAGGTTTCCACTTCTTCAGGAAGTTTTCTCATGTCACAAAGGCCCAAAAACCTCTCTTTTCCTTTTGTATTTTCTCTTTAAGTCATGTTGTTGATGGTTTCAATTCTTAACAACATTTCCTATAGAGGCTTATCTTTATTATCTATTGTGTTTTCCCCTTTTGCTTTTCCTCTAGCAGTTGTTCAAGGGTTTCCACACAAAAACCCTAAGCCGAGGCTCTCCATTCTCTGTAATTTCATATTCTAGGTTTTACTCATATGAATTATGTTTGTGGTTCTCTCTTTTCCATGTGGGTATCAAAAAAATTTCAATATGGGCCAATATCGTGCACAAGGGTTTCATTTTTTTGTAGCTTCTGGGAATTTACAAGTTTCTAGGTTTCAAAACGCTACATCCATCATGAAGAAACTCTCCACATTTTCCTTTTCTAAAAATTTCCATGGCTCGACCATTACTTCAAAACCATTGTATCAGATTCATGGTCATTTGGGTATGCACACATTTTATATGGTTCTTTCCCTTTTAAATATGCTCCATATGATCTCCATGGTCATGTTTTTTGCGCATTTAGGGTCTACCTGTGGCTTGAAAGATTTACTCCATTATGCATTGTCAGGCAGCTTGCTTGAAATGTTCTCATCTGCTCTTTGATAGGATATTGCCTCTATTGTATGGTACCACTACAGTGGATTGTAAATGTATGTAGAGAAAATATGCTCTTTCCCAGTGACTATGTATGCATATTGAGGTTGTAAGTATCCCTCAATCTCCTCTTTAGCATTCAAAACTGCTAGAAGGTCATAATCATTTGTGATAGCAATCTTTGCACTATTTTGAACAATTCTGAGTATGTAGTTCCCATCTTATTCATAGTTGTTAACCACCATATGCACTATCCTCATGACATGACTGTTGTAGAGTGTTTCCTTTGATTGATTTATATAGGCCTTATATTGTTCTATATCTTCCATATTTCTTGTTCTTTGTAGCACTTCCTCTATAATGTTTCTACACACACAATTCTTATTCCTAAAATTAGAATTGCATAGTGGCTACCACTTCATCTTTAATGTTGGCTTCTATGCATGATGGATTGCCCATCTCCAATATGCTTTGACCATCTTATCTTTGTGACCTGTAACTTGAAGTATATCTTTTGCAAACATGAATGGTCTTCATGACTTAAATAATATCACCTTTTACCTTCATAGATCCAAGCTTGCACAAATGTTTGTAACTCATTAGCTTCTTTTACCCTAAAATGCATGACAACAATAACCTACATTGTGAGTTTACCCTGTTTCATGCTTTGAACACTTGTCAAAATTGAAAAGTAATGGCATGCACTCTATTCAACCTTCCATATGTGATTATGTACTAAAATGTTCCTTATATTTGAGCTTTTGTGAAGATACTGATCTTAGTTATCCCTTCACTTGAATCTCCTACATAATTATTGTTCACTAATCTTATGTTGAAACCCATATCTTTGTACCATTTTTATCCTTATTTACTAGAGATTAATGATACCAATCAGCAAAGCCTATCATGCTATCATACTTGATGAATCTCATTATTCTTTACTTAAGCTTGCACAAATAGGTGTTGTGCGGAAACCCATGGTCCTGAAGCCTTAATAAAAGATAAATGCATTTTTTGTTCTCTTATTATGCCTTTGTCACAGTGGTGAGATGTGACTTTACTACGACATGATTAAGAGCAAACTTTCCTTGTAAAGCCTTAGTTTCATTGATGAAGAATGACTATGCTTATGGTTTGAAATTTCCTTTGATCCTCTCTCATGACTTATTTCTGATATATCTTGATAGAGTCCCCAAGAAATAAGGATAGGTGTCTTTAGCATAATCATATTCACCTCTTCAATAATGATATTCACATGCTCATCAGCTTTTCAAGAGATTCCTTTGCAAGTACCTGTGTAACAGGACTAGAGAGGTGGATATGCTTATGATAAGATGAATATTTTTATATCTTGATTCCTATCAAAAATATTCAAAAATGACTTAAGATAAATAACACTCCTATCCCTCTAAACATATGAGGGTAGCATGTTGGGATCAACCCTTATGGGAGCCACATTTCATCCCACATGCTTTAATCAGATGAAAAAAAATAGAAACAAGGATTTCACCTGTACTTGCACAAGAAGCAAACATGTTAGATAAAAATTGATCCTATGTTGGAAGTGTTTGATTATGCTCCCTTTTTTCCTAGACATCAATAGTAGGTTGTTTTTATGCAAATAAAGGTTAGGCTCTATGTTTTTAGATGTTTGCAGATATATAGATTAGTGATCTTTCATTGCTCTAACCAAACTTCATCTCACTCATGCAGGAAACCTAGGAACAGCAAGGAGCAACAAATGGAGGCTAGACAAACGTGAAGGACTAAGGCTAATGTAGGATAGACTCAACCAGGTCTCATCATTCAGGAAATGATGAGTCACCCTTCTCTATATGTGCATTTATTTTCTACAAATGTATATTTTTTCTTTTATTTGCATTGAAATAGTCAGTCTCATGGCTTGTGTGAGACATTATCCATTTGCATTATCAATAAAGATTAATTTTCTTGCAAATATTTTGCACTTTCTACTATGTTATGTGTGTCTACATAAATGCAATCTAGTAATGTAATCTTCTAATTTTGTTTATGCACATGGATGCAATATAGCAGAAATAAAATGTACCTTACTCTTCATTTGAAAATCACAAAAGCTCTACCTGATTGAGCTATTAGAAAAAATAGGTAACATTTTTTGGTGACATCTATTATATGTTTTCCTGCTAAACATTAGACTAGTTTCCTAGGCTTATCCATTGGGCATTGAGTCACTCAGAAACTTGGCACAACTTGGAAATAGCTCCTCAAAACAAAATTGTAACTTAGTAGATCAGTGCAAAAAACCTTGGAAATTTACTAAAACACCAAAACTACAGGATGAAAACTACTAACTATGTTGAACAACACTTAGGAAGATTGAAAACTTACATCTAAACTATGGTGCAGCAACACTTATTGAAAACAAAACTCCTAATCTAACAAATACTATGCAAGTCAAACCTCAAAACAACATTTGAGGTGTATCCCATTGACTGGGATAGGAATAATTTCTCCATCCATATTTGATAACTAGAATGCATTGTGCTCCTTACATTCTGTAATAACAAAAGGGCCACTCCAAAAGTTATCAAACTTAGTGTGCTTTCCTGGCTTGCTTTTCAATTCATCCCATTGAGTACATCACCCTCTTTGAATATTCTGGGAGTTTCTCTCTTATCAAAGAATATTTTTGTTTGGAGTTGATGATACTACAAGGAATTCATTGCTTTATTTCTTGTCTCTTCTAGCTCCATGATCTGAGCATACCTAACTGCCATTGGGTTTTGCTCCTCAAACATCTCTAGCTGATGCATAATATCAAGAGTTGGAAACTCTACAGATAAAGGCAACCTTGCCTCCTTACCATAAACCAGTGTATATGGAGAGTTCCCAATAGACCTTTTGGGAGTTATTTTATCTTCCCATAAGGTGGATTTCATCTTGGTGTGCCAAATTCTCTGATTATCCTCCATGATTCTTTTGATGATTCTTATCAGGTTCTTGTTTGTTGATTTTTCCAAGCCATTACCTTGAGGGTAATAGTTTGATGATGTATTCAAATTAATGCCATTCCTGACAACCCAATCACTCACTCTAAGTTCAAAAAATGCTAAATCATTGTCTGAAATGATTTATTTAGGTACTCCAAACCTGGTTACTATATCATCATAAAAGTTTAAAACAACACTTGCATTAGCTTCTTTTAAAGCCACTACTTCAATCCATCTTGTAAAATAATCAATTACAGTGACTACCCACCTGTGACCTGCACTAGAAGGTAGATTTATATGTCCTATAAAATCAATGCCCCATTTCATGAAGGGTTATTCCACTTAAATTGGATGCAAAGGTAAAGTTGGCAACCTCTCTTTTCCTACAAAAATTGCACATTTTACACATTTTCTTGTGCATGCATGAACATCCTTAAACAAGCTTGGCCAATAGTAGCCAACTCTCATTATCTTACATGCAGTTGTTCTTGGGGAAAAATGACCCCCAACAATTCCATCATGGAACTCATGAAGCACTTTATCTATTTGATCATGATCAATGCATCTTAACAACACACCATTGAGGTCCTTTTTGAAAAGAACATTATCAACCAACACATAAAGAATAGACTGCAATCTGAAATATCTCCTCTTAGCCTTGTCTAAACTTAGTGGACACTCACTAGTTTGTAAGAAATGAGTCATATCACACACCCAACTTGCACCCAATGTGGGTGCAACATTTTGAGACTCACCATTAGTGACCAAAATAGCCTTTGTTTTTGTCTTTTCCTCATTTTTAGACCCTGTAGCTAGCTGCTCACACAACCATTTTCCCCTTACAAGCTTAGTCACCTTAATGTCTATATCATACTCCATAACCTTCGTGATCCATCCAACCCTCTTTTCATTCAGGTCCCTGTTTAACAGAAACTCCTTCACACTAGGGTGAGCAACCATTAAATGTATCTTATTGTTAGAAATCAAAGGCTTAAATTTTTTTAGACTTCTAATAACAGCTAGAACATGTTTCTCCACAAAGGTATACCTCTGTAAAACCAGCATTACAGAAATGGAATCTATGCTACCAAAAGCATACAAAATGAAATATTTTGAAAATTTTGGATTTACCAGAGTAGGAGTTGTTGTCAAAGCCTCCTTAATAGCTTCAAAATTGTGCTTGGCCTCTCTGGTCCAGCTAAAACTTGCATTTTTTTTAACATGACAATTAGTGGCCTCAAAATATTTGCAACATCCAAAATAAACCTTCTCAAAAAATTAATTTTTCCCAAGAAACTTTGCAGCCCCTTCTTATGATTGGGTAAAGGAAGCTCCAAAATGGCTTTCACTCTTTTAGGATCAATGGTGATCCCCTGTTTTGACACTATGTGTCCTAAAAGCTTGCCTTCATGAAAATAAAAATAAAAAAAATTGGGATTAAGGGATATACCAATCTCCCTACACCCTTCAAACACTTTCCTTAGATGGAAAAAATGCTCTTCTACATTTTTAGAGAAAATTGTTATGTCATCCAAATATATAAGCACTAATTTATGAATCAGCCCCTAAAATTCCATGTCCATGGCCCTTTGAAAAGTGGAACCAGCATTCGATAAACCAAATTTCATTCTTTTGTAGGCCATAGTGCCCACCTTTGTGGTAAAATTAGTCTTGTATTAGTCCTCTTCTTTTACCAATACCTAGTTATAACCGAAATAACCATGAAGTAAGGAAAACCTTCCTGAACCAGCAACTACCTGAAGGATTTGCTCCATAGAGGGTAGCAGGTAATGATCTTTCAATGAGGCTCTATTAAGGTCTCTAAAGTCTATACAAAACCTAATTTCTCCATTTTTCTTCTTAACTGGTACAAGGTTAGACACCCATGAGGTATGCTTGATTGGGAAAATAATCTCTCTCAATCAATTTGGTCAATTCTTTTATCATGAGAGGCTCAAGTTTGGGGTTTAAAGGCCTCTGTTTCTACCTAACAGGCTTTGTATTTGGCTCTAATTCTATGGTATGCTGGGAAATTTTGGCATCAAATCCCTTTAAATATGAGTATTCTTATGCAAAAACATCTTGAAATTCTTGTCAAAGAGCAACAAAATTTTGCCTATTTGCTTGTGAACAATTTTTTTCAATTTTAAGGAGCTTACCCTTAAATGTCTCAAGCTCTTCGTAATGCTCCTCCTTGACCTACATGTTGGTTTTTCTCTTTTTGAGCTGATCATCAATGCTAAAGATAGATTCTAAGGTGGCTAGACCCCTAGGTAGTTTATTAGTCCTCAACTGAATGATCTGATCATCATATTGTTGCTTGAACTTCTCCTGATTTACCACTGAAAACTCATCTTCTTTTAGTAGAAAACTCAACACCTATTCATCACTCTCAAATACTTGCCAATGAATTTTATTATCAGGAATAGAAGGCCTTACAACAACCTTAACATATTGCTACACTTTTCCCATTTTAATATCATTAGGTATATCAAACTGAGCATCTATTGCAACTAATCTATCTGTGTGCTTATTCTAATTCCTAGGAATTGAAATCAGATTAAAAGCATCAAATTCTTCTATCATATCTAATACCCTATGCTTTTAAGACTTCTAAGCATCATTTTTAGTCACATTCAAGCCTCTTACCCGATTGACTATCAATTCACTATCTCCAAATACCTGTAGGAAGCTTATCCCCCTTTTCCTTGCCCATTCCAAGCCCTGCATCAAACCTTCATATTTGGTAGTATTGTTAGAACAAGAAAAAGAAAATTTGAAAGTAGAATAATACTTGTGGGGACACAAGCATTTCACCCACACTAGCTTTGTTTCTACTTCCAGAGCCATCAAAGAACATCTGCTACACTTTGTCTTGTTGTCCTAGTTGTTGTTCTACCTTCTTCTCAAGGTTTGGCATCACTATTTCGGGTTCATGTAAGACATATACCCCCAAACGAGCTTCTTGAATATAATCATTTGGATTATCCTCAAAAAAAATTGTTGTACATTCATTTAAAAGAATGTATGGTACACTTTCAGCCTACAATTCTTGAGCAGCAGCAAGCTCTCTATCCTCAAGAACACAATTTGCATTAACAACACTTGCTATATAGGGTTCAATGTGATCCTTCGCAAGTGACTCAGATTTTATTGTCTCTTTTGTCCCATATCTAGTCCTAAACAACATGTGAGACCAATCTGAGGATAAATAAACCCCTATCTTAGTAGTAAAATCTCTTGACAAGCATAATGCAAAATAGGTTGGCCAGTCAATGACAAATATGTCTTGGGGAATGGAAAAGTTTGGACAAGTGTTAAGTGTGAGGCTTAAGTCCTTAATGATACCTATTGTATTAATAGATGACCCATCTAATTGGACCACTCCTTTCTCAAGGGGCTGATATTTCAACTCTAACTTGTCAGCAATCTGTTTAGGAATCACAGAACTGCTTGCCCCACTATCTACCATACAATTATGGACTAGCTTATCCCCTACTATCAAAGTCACATAAAATAGAGGGGGTTTGAAATCTTTAGCTAATTGCTTATTGTTTTCCTAAGGTGTATTTGTAAAAATAGCTTTAACCTGACCTATTGGTGTATCATTTGAAACATTCAAATCAGATAAAGCAAACTGTAGTAAGTCTTTTTGGCCTAGGATAGATGTCCCACATAGATATTGATACATTCATTTCCTTCATACTTTCAACAATATTATTAGGTGCAACAGTATTTACCTTATGTTGAGTCCTCACAACAACAAGATCAACTTGCAAATTAGTTGATTGAGGGTGGCTCCCAATCTATTCTTTAGCAGTAGCTTGTGGATTTCTCTATAATATGTGTGGCACTTGAGATGTAGATGGACCTGCAGCCTCTTTACCTTTTTTTGTTGATTGTTCAATCTCAAAATCCCTCTTGTTGGCTCTTGTGTTTTCCGCAACTGGAGATTCATCCACATTCACACCACAAAATTACTCTCCTTGCCAATTCAGGAGAGTTGTATCATTTGGAGGATGATTATGTTGTTGTGGTGACTCCTCATTGGGTATGCTCTGCACATTTGAGACATTTTGCACCATCAAAGCTTGATTAATAACCCCATTCAAACATGTGGCTTGGTTGTGGGCCTAATTTCATAGAAAATGCCACTCATAATCTGCTGCAAGGTTGTTTTGCATAGGAACAAGATCCCTAACTGCACTAACTAGAGCTAGATTGTATGGCTGAAAAGGCCTTGGATTCACGTTTTGTCTTGCTCCTTGTTGATTTCCTTGAAATGACTTCCTATTAGCTTGATAAGTTTGATTTTTCCCTTGGTTTTGTGGTTGATAAGGTTATTTATTCTAAAATTGTTGCTTCTTAATGCGAACCAACTCATTACTAAATGTTTGAAGTAAATTCTTAATCTTTTGTTGGTTGTTTTTAATCTCCTGCAACTCTTGGGATGGACTTAGGATAGTTATTTCTTGGCTAACAGCAACTGGTAATGCTAGAATAGTAGGTAAAGGAGCAAAGGGTGGTATTTGCAAAGGCATAGAAGGCTAAATTTCTGGGAAATTTGGCATTGGAGGTCTAGGTGCTATCTTACCAGCCTGAGTTAAGCTATTTTATGATCTAATTGCTATCTCATAAGCATCTAGTAAAGAAGTACCTCCCATAGATTAAATCATGACGGATATGTCATTGTTAAGAGCTCTCAAATAATATAAAAATGCATATTTAGGAGAAGGTCTTACTGTGATAGGAATTTTATCCCATGTTTTTTGAAAATGAAAGTTAAAATTAGATATTTACTCTTGAGGATCCCTCTTGATTGTTGTAAGTTGTTCCACTAGTGACAAGTGATCAGACTTGTCTTGAAATTGTTTATGTAGCTTGTCTCCCAATTCGTCCCATGTTGCAATAGAACCAACTTGTAAACCCCTGAACCATTGTAAATCTTTTCCTTTTAATGAAGTAGTTAGTAGTCTAACAGCCACATTCTCCTGAGTTACATGGTGAACTCCACACAAAGAGGCCACATCTTTTATATACTCAATAGGAGTTGTTTGATCCTCTCTCATGAAAAAGGGTAAACTCTTTAAGGAATCCATTGGAATGTCATCATGTTGTGCAATATTTAATGGACTACCTCCATTAAATGGTATAAAATGTTGATTCCTAGTCATTTGGGTAGCTTGAGGTGGGTTGACTTGAGCTAGAACAACAGGTACAACAACTAAGGATACAACAGGACTTGATGCTATTGTTGGTTTAAAACTTGGAGGCATAGACTAAACTCTTTTGGATAAGATAGGAGTTCATTTTACAATTCTTCCACTTCTCCTAGGTGGTGACAATTGTAAATACTCAAAAGCGGAAGCACTAC
This sequence comes from Sequoia sempervirens, assembly GCA_007258455.2. Classification (NCBI taxonomy): domain Eukaryota; kingdom Viridiplantae; phylum Streptophyta; class Pinopsida; order Cupressales; family Cupressaceae; genus Sequoia; species Sequoia sempervirens. The sequence continues at coordinate 507,040,050 of VDFB02271358.1, forward strand.
TTCTTGTTTGTATTATTTTCATGTGTTGTATTGCACTGGCTTTTGCTAACCAGCAGACTCAAAGTCGCTAGACATATAAATTTAACCTCTAAAAAGGTCTGAAATTTCATTGGTTGCACATCAAAACCAATAAAAAATAAAAATCTCAAGACTGTCTTGATTCGACAATCCCACTAGGCGTGCCAAAACTGTTATCTACTAGATTTGCACCCTGTTGAATCAGAAAATTCAACAATCTAGAGACAACATTGAAAGATCTCACAAAGTGTAAGCTCTGAAAAATAGAGATCAACCTCCGAAGAAGATCGCCTTCCTCTTGGTTCTCACCTAAATCTAACTTACTCTATTGCTTTGACAGAGAAAAGGGGAGAGGAAACACATAAAAAAAATAAAAAAATAAAAAAACTGAAAAGTGAAATTTTAAAAGGGTGATACACCAAACTAACTAGGACTATGAAAACTCATATTTGCATACACTTGGTTACAAATGACAGAAACTAAATTTGCACAACCTATTACTACATGCCTTTGCATAAATATTTCACAAAGAGGCCTCAATCCATTAACCTTTAAAAGGAAGATAACTTCACAATTAGAAAGCCACATGCATCTTTAAGACACATTTTGCAACCTACATAAACATAATTTTGTAGAAAAGGTATAGAACAGGAGACAAAGTAACAAGGAAATAAAATAATACCTGAAAAGTAACATGATCAATCACTTGATAATACAAAACACTACAAGAATAAGAAGGAAAAATATCATAATCAATGGTATCCAAGGTCTTTTATGTATTTCATATTCCAAAAGAGTTACAAAGCATGCTCAAATCTGTAAGGACTACAAAAAATCACTTACTCCAGAAATTGCATAATAAGAACTGCATATAAATGAGTCAAAAGATGACTATATCCAATATCAACCCCCAAGTAGTTGCACAAAAATAGGAACCATAAACTACCTTGGGTCAGATGCTTCCAAAAAGCATAAAATCTAGTAACTAAATTCCCTCCAAAATGAGCTCCCATGTGTGAAAAAGGTAAGTTTGACCATACCAAGCATCTAGGCATGCAAACCCACCCCTATATTCCCTCATCATGTTTGCAAACTAAAAAATAACCTCCCAAGATGCTCTCAAAGTCATGAAGAAAATAATTCAAGGCATCCCAATATACTCTCCACATGTTTGACAAACCACCTTAACCTCCCTATATGCTTGCAAGACATAACAACTCAACTAAATTTCCTTCATGACTTGGCCTTGTCAACAAATGTTCTCCATTTTTCATTTAACATAGCCACATGACTTAATGATTTATAACAAATATCATTTAAGTCAAATGTGCTTGGCAATTTAAAAATCAATGCAAAATTACAAATACTCTTAATCGACCCTACATAGGTCAAGACAAACAAATAAGTCAAAATACTTTACACAAGCATACAAGGTTATATGAGAGATAATAAGGCATAAGACAATAGTCTTAGCCCATGGGTTTCATTAGTCACATTTGCATTTTTTTAAAAGAAAGGTAAAAAATACCTTTTCCCATCAGCATTTTAGGGTGAGAAACCCTATTGAACAAAAATCAAGTAAAATGCAAGAAAGTAATTAATTTTCACTTCAAGCCTTGTGGAGTTTTCTTTGGTCACCGACAAGGGTTTGAGGAAACTCTATAGTAGACCTCCATGGTGGATTTTGAGAGTAAACAGTGGCATCTCCAACACATTTCCATGCAAAGTCAAGATAAAAAGGTTTAGGTAAGCTCACAACGAACACATTTTGTTGTTTTCCTTTCAATTTTCTATTGAAAATACCTCCATTTGAGCTATGTGTGTTTTTTTATACATTTTCTTGCTAATAGATCCCTTCATGGTTTATATATTTTTACAATATTAGTGAATAGAAATGTTGTTTTAAGCTCCATTCTCCTGTGTATTTCACATTTCCTTTAAATATCTATGGCCATACATGTTGTACAAGTATCCAAAAGCTTTGCTTTTCACTCAAAAGTCATGGGCTTAAAATCCTTGTGCTTTCTCTATAAACACATATATTTCCTGAAGATTATTTGTCAATCTTGTGCAAATCTGAAGATCTTATCAAGGCCCCAAGTTGCTCTCTCTTAACCATCTAGGTATTTCATTCTCTTTACTAACCATCACCATTGACAATTTTTTTCTTCATTTTGAGTTGCCATAGCTATGCTGGGCTCGAACCTTTCTTTTACTTCTATAGTTATAATTTATGAAGCATAACAGGTATTATGAAAAGATGCGTTATGGGAAACTTTCTCTTTTATCGTTTTGCTTTTCCAACCAGGCTTCATAAATTTCTGCAAAAAATATTTAATGGACTTCATTTCTCCTTTTCTATTTGAAGACTCTTGTATCTCATGTATTCAACAGAAGTAAGATTTCCTTTGTGTGTTACTCTTTTGACTCGCAAAAATAGATTATCATTTATTTACATGGCCATAGCCATATATACTGCAGATCTCAAAAGATCTCCCTACTCGAGCCATTCTGGGTTTCCACTTCTTCAGGAAGTTTGCTAATGTCACAGAGGCCTGAAAACCTCTCTTTCCCTTTTGTATTTACTCTTTAAGACAACATAATTATTGAGGGTTTCAATTCTTAATGGTGTTTCCTACAGAGACTTATCTTTATTATCTATTGTGTTTTCCCCTTTTGCTTTTCCTATAGCAACTATTCAAGGGTTTCCACACAAAAACCCTAAGTTGAGGCTCTCCATTCTTCGTAATTTCATATTGTGGGTTTTGCTCATATGCATTTTGTTTGTAGTTCTCTCTTTTCCATGTGGGTATCAAAATTTCTTCAATCTGGGCCAATATTGTGCATAAGGGTTTCATTTTTCTATAGCTTTTGGGCATTTAAAAGTTTATGGGTTTCATAACCCTACATCCATCATGAAGAAACTCTGCACATTTTCCTTTTCTGAAAATGGCCATGGCTTGGCCCTTACTTCAAAACCCTTGTATCAGATTCATGATCATTTGGGTCTGCACACATTTTATATGGTTCTTTCTCTTTTAAATATTCTCCATATGATCTCCATGGTCATGTTTTTTGAGCTTTTAGGGTTTACCTATGGCTTGAAAGCTTTACTCCATTATGCATTTTCAGACAGCCTGCTTGAAATATTCTCATCTGCTCTTTGATAGGATATTGCCTCTATTGTATGGTATCATTGTGGCGGATTGTAAATGTATGTAGAGAAAATTCACTCTTTCCTAGTGACTATGTATGCATATTGAGGTTGTAAGTATCCCTCAATCTCCTCTTTAGCATTTGAAACTGCTAGAAGGTCGTAATCATTTGTGATAGCCATCTTTGCACTATTTTGCACAATTCTAAGCAGATCAGTATGACCACTATCATTGTACCTTATTATTGTACATTCATGAGACTGATTTTCCTTTTTGCTGCTCCATCAGACATGAAAAGACCATTTGAGTATGCAGGTCCCATCTTATTCATAGTTGTTAACCACCATATGCACTATCCTCATGAAAAATTGTTGTAGAGTGTTGCCTTTGATTGATTTATACAGGCCCTATATTGTTCTATATCTTCCATATTTATTGTTCTTTGTAGCACTTCCTCTATAATGTTTCTACACACATAGTTCTTATTCCTAAAATTAGAATTGCATAGTGGCTACCACTTCATCTTTAATGTTGGCTTCTATGCATGATGGGTTGCCCATCTCCAATATGCTTTGACCATCTTATCTTTGTGACCTGTAGCTTGAAGTATTTCTTTTGCAAACATGAATGGTCTTCATAACTTAAATGATATCACCTTTTACCTTCATAGATCCAAGCTTGTACAAATGTTTGTAAACTCATTGGCTTCTTTTACCTTAAAATGCATGACACCAATAACCTACACTATGAGTTTGCCCTGTTTCATGCTTTGAACACTTGTCAAAATTGAAAAGTAATGGCATGCACTCTATTCAACCTTCCATATGTGATTTTGTACTGAAATGTTCCTTATGATTGAGCTTTTGTGAAGATATTTATCTTAGTTATCACTTCACTTGAGTCTCTTGCATAAGTATTGTTCACTAATCTTATGTTGAAACCCATATCATTGTATCATTTTTACCCTTCTTGACTGGAGATTAATGATACCAATTAGGAGAGCATATCATATTGTCATACTTGATGAATCTCATCATTCTTTACTTAAGCTTGCACAAATAGGTGTTGTGAGGAAACCCATGGTCCTAAAGCCTTAATAAAAGATAAATGCATTTTTTGTTCTCTTATTATGCCTTTGTCACAGTGGTGAGATGTGACTTTACTATGACATGATTAAGAGCAAACTTTCCTTGTAAAGTCTCAAGTTTATTGATGAAGAATGACTATATTATGGTTTGAAATTTCCTTTGATCGTCTCTCATGACTTACTTCTTATATATCGTGATAGAGTCCCCACAAAATAAGGATAGGTGTCTTTAGCATAATCATATTCACCTCTTCAATAATGATATTCACATGCTTGTCAGCTTTTCAATAGATTCCTTTGCAAGTACCTGAGTAACAAGACTAGAGAGGTGGATATTCTTATGATAAGATGAATATTTTTATATCTTGATTCCTATCAAAAATATGCAGAAATGACTTAAGATAAAGAACACTCCTATCCCTCTAAACATATGAGGGCAGCATGTTGGGCTCAACCCTTATGGGAGCCACATTTCATCCCACATGCTTTAATTAGATGAAAAAATAGAAACAAGGATTCCGCCTATACCTGCACAAGAAGCAAACATGTTAGATAAAAAATGAGCCTATGTTGGATGTGTTTGATTATGCTCCTTGTTTTCCTATACATCAATAGTAGGTTGTTTTTTATGCAAATAAAGGTCATGCTATATGTTTTTAGATGTTTGCAAATATATAGATTAGTGATCTTTCATTGCTCTAACCAAACTTCATCTCACTCATGCAGGAAACATAGGAGCAATAAGGAGCAACAAATAAAGGTTGTACAAACATGAAGGACTGAGGCTGATGCAGGACAAACTCAACTAGGACTCGTCATTCAGGAAATGACAGGTCACCCTTCTCTATATGTGTATTTCTTTTCTGCAAATGTATAGTTTTTCTTTTATTTACATTGAAACAATTAGTCTCACACCTTGTGTGAGACATTATCCATTTGCATTATCAATAAAGATTACTTTTCTTGCAAGGATTTTGCACTTTCTCCTATATTATATGTATCTGCATAAATGCAATCTAGTAATGAAATATTTTGATTTTGTTTATGCACATGGATGTAATATAGCAGAAATAAAATGTACCTTACTCTTCATTTGAAAATCATAAAAGCTCTACCTGATTGAGCTATTAGTGAAAATAGGTAACAATAATTGTACACCTACATCCTCAAGTGGTGGAGGGGGGCCTAGAACCTGTCCTTGATCCTACTGCATCTAATCACCCTTTTTTCCCTAGGCACCATCTTTTCAAGCCCTATGAAGTTTCTCTCCAATGATCTCAATATTTTGTCTCTCTCCTCGACGACCTATGTTTCCTTCCCTATCCACTACAAGAACACTGGTAGGATTTGTAAATCTCAAGGAAGCCATCATGACCACCACTGATCATAATTAGGAGTAGTACCAAGATTGGTTGATCCTACTGGCCAACCCCATGCAATTGAGGAAAGAGCTCTAAACATAGCAATAGTATCATCTCGATCAGCCTATAAACCCAAAACATGAACCTCTCTAGTGTTCCAACCAAACCAAGCCTCATAAGCATCTAGAAATCAACCCTGTCTCTCTCCAAACTTCTTGCAAACCCTGTTAGGAAGATATCTCTCCAAAAGAGACTGCACACAACCAATCAATCATATAGTCTATCTGCAGTATACCAAATGCTCCTGACCATCAGGGCATGCCTCACAATCCATATACTATTTGCATATAAAACCTGACATATCGTTGAAAACACGGTGCCAGTAGGGAAGTTGTCCAAGCAATGTGTAATGAATGAAATATCCATAGCGATAAGAATATGCATCCCCAATGGTACAATCCAATATACCATCAGGTCGAGTCACTGAGATGTGCTCCCAAGTCCATACATGAAGAAGAGAAACATCGACAGAAATAGATTTCCCACCACAATATACAACCTCATGCATATCTTTGTGTAGGAGGGAAAGGATACATGAACCCCATGCATATCTAGTACCGTGCTCGAACATCTTCTCAATGCATATACCCCATCCCACAAGAAACTACGTTCCTACAATAGACATCATCAATGGATTTTGTCATGAAACATAAAAATAACTATGGCAAGTGATACTGTAACATTGCTTATCTTTTTATAGTCTTATCTTTTTGATCTATCTCAATACCACATTCCTAGGATCTCTCAAGGATGTCCATAAGGATTTAGAGAAGAAGGAAAGGGGGCATTCACTGTCAATTTATGTTTATGAATTGTTTGTTAGATGTTCTTGCGATACTATTGTAGACATGTAAAATTGACCTAACACTTATCACACACCTTAAATGATATTTTCGCATCATCGACATCATTATCATCATATCATTGCATTTCACATAAAAAGCATCAAAAACCCTAATTTCTACTATTAATTGAATAATACAACATTATTTAATTAATTCATTTTTTCATCATTTTTGACAAATTAAATAAATTTCACTTATTTCATAAAGTCCTAAAAACCTAATTTCTACTATTAATTGAATAATACGACATTATTTAATTAATTCACTTTCTCGTCAAATTTTACCAATTAAATAAATTACATTTATTTAATAAATTCCTAATCTAACTTTATTCCTCCTAATTAATTAAATAATGTCAATTATTTAATTATGTTGCTAATTCACTTTATTCCACTAAGTCGATTAAATTATTAAAAACATAATAATTTAATTGTCACTTTCCCCCAAATTTGAATAATTGAATTTAATTATTCAAAACATCATCAAAAATCAAATCAAACAAATGTAACTTTGTTTGCAAAAGTCAAACTTGATTAGCACGTTCAACTCCAAAAATAATTAATTAATTATCCTCACCCACTTTCCTGATTGAGTAAATTACAAACCACTGATTGCTCACTCTATTTCTTGACTAATCCATTTATATTCTTGACAGATCAATCTATTCCTCAATCCCATAAATTATTCAATCTATATTCTTGATAGATCAATCTATTCCTCTATCACACTAATTATGTAATCAATTTGCACATATTATGCCCACCTAAATCCTCTCAACATCTTTCGACCATCAATCAAGATATTCTACTACGCAATCCTGAGCGTTCATTTTGAATCACAAATTCTATATAACAAACCTCTTTCTTCACAAAAAAAGGACCGAAGAATCAACACAATTTATGCAACGAAGTAATGCCAAGATCTTAATCGACATTGACAAAGCTTCAAACCACATCTTCAATCAACACACGCACGTTCTTCAATATCTCGCACACACAATGGAGGCTTCGTATTGAATTGAAAAATCCAACATACATCAATATGGATACACTCTAACACAAGATGGTAAAGCTATTTCATTTTGAATTCATTATTATTGTTTTTTGTCAATTTTGTTCTTGAATTCTTGATTTTATAGTTATATTTTGTGAGTAATGAGCATAAATCAATTAGTATTTTGTTGTTTATATTAGTTTCTAATCACCAATCTAATCTTTTGCATCTTCCTGATTTCCCCCTTACACAACTACTACTGCAAATACTTGCTTTGTTCTGTGTGTGACAGTTGTTTTGGGGCAAATTGTGTAGCCGTTGCATGTTAGGTAATCCATACCTCTTTGTGTAACTAGTCCAAATTTTTTTGACACAACTCAACCATACACGCTAACAAGGTTTTTGTATGTCTGGTATGAGCAATAATATTCTTTGTTTGTAGAGTCAAAGTACACACAATAGATACAAATCCACCTTAGTTATTAACACCCAGGTGCATCATGTCTACTTGCTACTATTGGAAACTCAAGGGCAGACAACTGAGAGGGGGGGTGAATCAGCTGTCACTGAATTTCAAACTTATTCAACTTATTTACCTTATTCTTAGATCTGATCATTAATCATGAAAGCATAAATGAACAACACATCAAAATCACACATAACACCAAGATTTTTTACATGGAAACCCTATTAGGGGAAAATCCACGGTGGAGGTCAATCCACAAGATTATACCCTATTAAAAGTATAAGAGAATATAAATGGGGAATGCACATGCATTCAGGCACACTGCCTATAGCTCACTGCTCAAATACAAAATAGGCTTACTACCTAGAGGAAGACACACTATCTTACACAAAGGTTATGATTAAATCCATCAAACTTTGAACTGAGAAAATTAGCATTTTCTAATGCATACTTACAGTTCTGGTTAAGCACATGAACATTTCTTCACCCTTCTTCACTCTTCTTCACTCTTCTTCACTCTTCTTCACTCTTCTTCACTCTTCTTCACTTTTCTTCACTCTCTACTTTGCCTTCGAATAATCTGAACTTTATCCACACACATAACTCTTACACTTTGCACTTTCACACTCTAGCACACTTCCAAATGATAAAACAACCGCTCTTATATATCTGCAACAAGAAATTGCATCACTATAAGTCGGCTCCAAAGAAATAATAAAATGAATATAAACAGTTGTCGCAAATCAATAAAGATTATTCATGTGAATCAACCAAGGTCAGCCACAACATAGTGAAGACCAAAAATAACATCCTCAAACATGAACCACTTCAATTAATTACTCCTCGAAGATCCACAACACATTTCAACACCTTGTCAGTCAAGAACATGAAAAACATGAACACGCAAGAGAAAATCTCAGATCACAAGCACAACAATCAATGTGGACATGAAACACAGATAGAGAATGAACTAAAAACATACATGAGCATCATGAAACATTAGAGAGGTATTCGCAACAACTAAATTTACTGGAATCACATGATCTTCATTCAGGAGCACAAACTGAAGTAACAGAAAAACTGTCAGAATACAAATCTCCATTACCTGATCAAATCTTCACACAGATCTCTAAAAATTGGCGTGGATTAACTAGATATACTCAATAAGAAACCCTTTAGTCCACAGCCTCTAAACAACAACGTATTGATCACATCAATAGAAAGAAATTCACTTCACCACTGACAACCTATAACACTTCTTATTACAATTTTCTCAATATCCTCGACATATACAACTTCTAATGCAACAATGTTAATAGTGTTGACATCAATGACAACCACATATCAGCAACACAACACAACATCCAACAATCTCCCCCTTTGGCATTGATTGCAACACATGATGTGAAAAATACCATCAACACAACTACGCTTACTCCCCCTTAGGTTCTGACTCTTCTTTCCTCAACTCTTCTCCCCACAAAGATTTTTCGCATTGATCTTCTCACCCTTTGACATCAATGGAAAATATTTCTTTTATAAAAGCTCTGAACCACATATCTGAACACCTAAACCTCTGAACATCTAACTACTCCCCCTAAGTAGTAGGCACCACAACATCAATCCAGATCAAAATATGATCATGAAATGCATGGATTGATGCAAATCAATGCATCCTTTGTTCTGATTAGGAGGGGTAATCACCCCTAACTTCCCTCTGAGATACTCAAAAGTATCCTTTGGCAACCACTTGGTAAATATGTCTACAATTTGCTCCTTAGTAGGCACATATTCTAATTTGACTTCCTTTTCACTTACTCTCAAAAAGTGAAACTTGATAGATATATGCTTGGTCTTGGAATGCAGAACTAAATTCTTAGAAATGTTAATAGCACTTGAGTTATCACAGAATATAGCAATAGGCTCATCATACACAACTTTGATATCCTTCAACATGTGTTTCATCCACAGTACTTGAGTACAATTATTAGCAGCAGCAATGTATTCTGCTTCTATAGCATATAAAGAAATAACATTTTGCTTTTTGCTTAACCATAGAATCAACTTCTTTCCCACGAAAAATGCTCCACCACTAGTACTTTTCCTATCATTCACATCTCCTACCCAATCAGCATCTGTAAAGGAACTCAAAGTAAGATCATCATCTTTAGGATATCATAAACCAAAATCAACTGTCCCCTTCAAGTATCTGAAAATCCTCTTCACAACAATCACATGAGTTTCTTTAGGATCAGCTTGAAATCTAGCAACAATACATACAACATTCATGATATCAGGCCTAATTTGAGTCAAATAAAGCAATCCACCAATCATTGATTTGTATCTAGTCTAATTTTCCTTCAGAGAATCATCATTAGTTGTCAACTTGCATCCAGTCACCATATGTGTACCAACTGGCTTTCAATCTTCCATACCAAATTTCTTCAGCATTTCTTTCACATAATTAGATTGAGATATAAAGATCCCTTTATCTAACTAAGTAATTTTCAATCCCGATAATAATTTTATCTGTTCAATAATTGACATCTCAAACTCATTTTGTATCTCATTAGCAAACTTCATACACAAGCTATGATCTCCTCCAAATATGATATCATCAACAAAATCTTCCACAATCAAATCTTTATCATCATTATTGAAATACAAATTACTATCAGTAGTACCTTTGTTAAATCCAATCTTCACCAAGTACTTATCCAATATGGAATACCATGCTCTAGGGGCTTGTTTGAGTCCATACAATGCTTTCTTCAATCAGAAAATGATATCTCCTTGATCATTCAACTGGAATCCATCAGGTTGTTCAACATACACTTCTTCTTCCAATTCACCATTTAGAATAGCAAACTTGACATCCATTTGATAAACTTTGTAGTCTTTGTAAGCAACATAAGCAAGAAACAATCTCACAACTTCAATTCTAGCAACAGGGGCAAAGGTTTCTTTAAAATCAATACCTTCCATCTGCGAATATCCCTTACACACCAGTCTTGCTTTGTTTCTAACCACTTCACCTTGTTTATTCAATTTGTTTCTAAAAACCCATTTAGTTCCAATTTCATTCTTATCCTTAGGTCTAGGAACAAGAATCCATGTATCATTCTTTTCAATTTGTTGTAGTTCCTCATTCATTGCTTCAACCCAATAGTCATCTTTGCATGCTTCATTCACATTGTTAGGCTCAATCTTTGAAATCAAACAACATTCTTTTGCAATCTTTCTCCTATTCTAGACACCTTTGTTCTTATCACCAATAATTTGATCTTCTAAATGATTCAACCTTACATACCTCGGAGTCTTCTTAGAATGTTCTTCAATTTCAGGCTCTTCTAATCTCTCTTTTGTTCTTCCACCAGTTTCTCCTTCCTCTTGATCTTCTTGATTCACCTAAATGATTTGGACTTGACTTGAAGTCTGACCTTTGTTTTTAATGTTATTATGATCATCAAAATCATATCCACAGGTTCTGGATAGTGTACCAAAGTCTTCATCAACCTTAACATTTGCACTTTCAACCATTTTCTTCAATCTCTTATTGTAACACTGGTAGGCCTTACTTTTAGTAGCATAACCCAAAAATATTCCTTCATCACTCCTACCATCAAACTTTCCTATATCTTCATCTCTTTTGATATAACACTTGCTTCTAAAGATCTTGAAATATCTAACAATAGGTTTTTGACCAGTCCATAGCTCAAAATGAGTCTTACTAGTATCACCTTTTATTTGTACCTAGTTAAGTGTGTACACAGCAGTACTCATAGCTTCTCTCCTATAGATATGAGGTACATTTCCTTCCAACATCATGGTTCTATCAGCATCTAGAACTGTTATGTTCTTCCTTTCCACAACTCCATTTTGTTGAGGGGTCTGCGGTGTAGATAACTATCTCTTTATTCCATGCTCTTCACAAAAATAATTAAACTTGCCGGTAGTGAATTCACCACCTCTATCTAATCTCAAACATTTAATCTTCAGACCTATCTCTGTCTCAACCATAACCTTAAAGATCTTGAACTTTTTCAGAGCTTCAGATTTCTCCCTTAAGAAAGTAGCCCACATCATCCTTGAATAGTCATCAATAAGCAACATGAAGTACCTATTTATAATAAATCATCATTCATCATATATCATCATCCATCGCATATAATTGTAACCATACATCCATCCATAGCATATTTATATTGCATCAAAAAAATACAAAATCATCATCAACACATATAAGTGTCCATGATCATCCATAAGCATCTCATAACACATAATAATGTTGAATCAAAATATGGTATATCAGATGTCATAAAAAATGGATAATGTCATCATCAAATTTCATGTGTGATACAACATCAGAGGAGATCAAAATAAATACATATATATGAGGCCTCATCTAGGCTGATGAATATATATACAAAAATATGTCTACATAAGTCTCTGATACAATACATATAAAATATCATAGATAAAGTTAGGCTTGTTGGTCGTCTCGTGATGGAGATCTGGGTTGATGTTGGATATGATATAGAGAGGGTTGTGGAACAACTAGAGGTTGCTCAAGTTTCCTGATAGACTAACCACCAGACTCTACATGTATCTGGGTACTTGGCTTTCCAAACTATGGATGTCTCTTAGCTCTGGGAGTAAATGCCTCATACAAAGTCTTATAGTATGTATACTGCTACAAAATCCTATCCTGCTCGACCTGATACTAGGTCAAGGAAATGGAAACGGCCAAGTATATCTCTATTGTCAATATGTGTTGTCTCTCAGTAGACAACTCCTACCTCAATGAGTCTCTCTCCTGATAGAGAGTATCCCACTTTTCGGTAAGAGTAGCCACCTGTGCATCAATGGCCTATCACTACACAATCTCTGCATCCCTGGTTGCTATCATCTAAGATAGCTAATTTTCTGTATCCCCCTATGGGGGAGGACCCTGAGGAGCCTGTGGTCCCTGCTACTACTACTATCACTACCCATCATGTTGTTGATCCTATACATGTTGCAATTGCTTGTGAGAAATCCTAAGATGTCAATCATGTTGGCGCCCAAAAAGACCTCCTCTATGAACACGTAAAAATGGACCTTCAAGAAGCATACCAATCTCAAAGGCCTATAGCGGGCCCACCAAACATTAAAATCATGTTTCATCCCAAGATTTGTGGGACCAACTGCCCAACCCCATGGAAAAGATCCCAATGCTCTAAATTTTTCCATTGTCATTCCAGAATCGGCATGAGCCCCCCAAGCAGTCTCCTCCCATGTAGTGCATCTAAAAATGACAATATAATCATCGACAATCCAAGTTTGTCACTTGCTGAACTGTCTTAGTACTCTATCTGGTAAATATCTCTCTAGAAAGATATCAAAATGACACAAGCAACAGGAAAAACCCATGGCATGCATGAAACAAAGAGGTCTCAGAATGTCACCTCTCCACCAAAGTAGTCATCATGTCTCGATGAGCCCTGAGCAATGGCAAGTGAGTGATATAGCGCAAACCCACAACATTGAGAAAGTTTCCATGTGTATCATAAAAAATAGTCAACCTATCCATCAACTAAGGATGTCGATCTCGCATAGACAAAGGCTTAAGGACAACCTATAAAGATTCAATGCACAACGTCAAGATTTTTGAGAACTTCAAACTAAAACTAAACATTGACAATCAATTATTTTGAAGCAAAAGTAAAAAAATTCTAGACAATAGTACCAATATTTGGAAAAAATGCACAAATTTTGTAATAGCACTAATATTTGGAAAAAGTGCTCAAATTATGCAATAATGCTAATATTTGGCAAAAGTGCTCAAATTTTGCAATAGTGCCAATTTTCTTCAAAAGCGCTTATATTTGGAAATAGCACCAAAATTTTTCAATAGCGACCATAATTGTCAAAACTGACCTTAATAAAAGGTCAATAGTGTTAAAAGTAGGCCAATAGCAAAAAATTTCCTAGATTGTCACTATTTCCTAGGAAAATTTCAAGCATTAATTATAAGTAAGAAAAATGAGGAAAGTGAAAATTAAAGACATATGTACCAGAGCCCCAACGCTAGCTAGTCGTCAGTATACTCTGACTACCTCCACCCTGTGTGGAACTCCTAGAACTCGAGGCATTGTGAACTGTCATCTATAGAAGGAAATCTCACAAAAGGTCTAGAGGCAAGAAATTTTCAAATCAAGGAGTGAAAATGTAGGGTAATTTCAACCTAATTTACCATTTAAACCCCCCAAAACCCTAACTTTAACCTTAGGAACCCATTTCTAGTGTCAATTTTAAGAGCACCTATGTCAATCTAAATCCATAAACGAAGGCCCTCTAGTCTAATTTTTTGTACTCTACGCATCTAAACTAAAATGAAACCTTGTTGCGAGCTTGACTCGAAAATAATTTTTTTCGGCCAACCTCTCGAGGGAGCAACCTAGTGTTGACTTATCTTCCACTGACCGTTGGAGCATAGTGGGGCATATATTTTTTTTAGTTATGATCTTAACACTAAATTCTTTGAAACAAAGCAACCAATACTTTGTCTCACAGAGGGGCAAAATGTAGACATGTAAAAATGATCTAACGCATATCACACATCCTAAATGACATTTTTTCATCATCAACATCATTATCACTAATATCATTGCATTTCACATCATTTACATCAAAAACCCTATTTTCCTTTATTAATTGAATAATCTTTAATTATTTAATTAATTCATTATATTATCATTAATATAAATTTTATTCCTCTTGATTAATTAAAATAACGCAAGTTATTTAATTATATTGCTAGTGTAGAAGAGGGGGACCAACCACACCAAGGCTCCAGGTCAGGGAGAGTCAAGAATGGAGGGATTCCCTAATCTACCTCAAGCTAGGCAAGTGTTTTAGGTTAAGGATAGAGAATGAAGAGCACTCTCAAGTGCTTATGTCACTCTACTAACCCAAGAGATTGAATAGAGCTAAATGAGTAGGCTACTAGAACCCAAATCGTACCTCAAGTAGCTCTTTGTTAGAGGACAACAGTGCAGGTCAAGGACGATAGCACAACGTGCTAGCGTCTCTCTAGGGCACTAGCGTCTATACAGCCAAAAAGTGTAAAGTACAATGAAAGGAACAAATCCCTACTAACTATTTAGCAATTAAGGTCTAAAATACTAACTAGGATGATAGTAAATAGAATAAACAAAGTGACTAGTAAGATGATGAAGGAGATGATGAAAGTGAGGGTGATGAAGATCAACTCGCGAGGAGTCCAGTTGACTAGTAAGCTCCACACGCACATAACTACACACAGCCAAGAGAGGAAAAATGTTGGGGTTGTATAGGGTTTTGCCTTAGTCAAACCCTTTCTTTGGTGTTTCCACCTCCATAAACAACCAGAAAATCCACGAGATAGAAAATATGATAAAGAGAACAATAGGAAGGATACCAAACAATAACAATAACACTATGCTACATAAATCAACAAACAATATCACCTTCTCAATCGAGGTGCCCTCAAGCACATAGAGGAGGATGCAAGCTTGGTAAGGTCTACATTGCCGCAAAAATCAAGAAGCAATCCCTTGGGATACCAAGTTGTAATACCAATGGTGGAAAAAGTGCAACAAGACATAGAGAAGATTTGTATGAACTCAACTAGTGTGTAAATGATGGATTGAATTGCTCAAGAGATACTAAAGAGATGAAGTGAAAGTGAAACAAATCCATTTGAAGATGAAAAGGGAGGGAAAGAGTTGTTCTCAATTTGACTAGAAGGTGCAAAGGCATTACGCTTCATCGCCAATGGAGAACGTAACATCTTTGCGGATTCTAGAGGCAGGAATCTATAAGGGATGATAATGCGACACACAGATGTATGTGTGCCATGCGCACTTACCCGACAAAAATTCCCCCACCAACACAAGAGACAATTGCCAAGTGGATACATTGCAGATAGGTGATGTGGAATTTCTTAGTCGAGCTTGATTTTTCTAAAGTAGGGGGTGTAAAAGGGGAATTTGCAAGAGGGATGTAAATTTTCTCCTATACATTTTTCCCCAACTTTAGTAAGCATGAGTATCAATGAATGTTTAGTAAAGTAGATTGAAGAGTTTAGAAATGTATACCTGAATCATCAAGGAAGTAGACCACAATCTAGTGCGCTCAAAACTGTAGGGTAGGCAAAAGGCTCCACAGGCACTCTCCTGAAGAGGATTGAACAAAAGGCTCTATAGATCCTCTGAGCTATAGATTTGATCAAAGTGCACTAAAGGCCTGCACACCAATGATGGAAAAATCACATAGGATGCAAGCGCTTCATAGATCCTCCAACTTGCAAAGAAGGTGCCCCAAGTACTCTCTCCTGAAGGAAGCCTGATGTAGGGGACTTTGCAGAGTCAGATTGGAAAGCAACTTCACAGGTGCACCTGCAGAGTGACATGTTAATCCTCAAACAAAACATGTTAGATGCCAAAAAGAAGTAGCGCAGGTAGACAAGCAAGTAGAAAATCACACAGATAGTCAAAAATTGAAGAGCTTTCAAAGGGGTCCCTCGGGAACTTTTCAAAATAAAAGGGGTCCTTTCAAGGGACGCTCATTTTAAAAGTGCAAGAGAACATTTTTTGCAAATCAATTCAACATCAAGGAATCCTTTTGAAAGATGTTCACTTCATGAAGGAATTCAAAAGGAAGAAGGTCCCCTCACAAGGGGAAGGTCAGAACTTCACCCACAGGAGAAGGTGCTTCCACCTCAAAGGAAGGTTTTTCAAATTCTTTCCTTGCGAATCCATGATGAGGGAAAAATATTCCGCTAGGGGTCCTTGTTGAGGAATGTGATTTTTGAAAAATATTTTGAAAATATTTTAGAGAAAAGATTCATTGGCCACCGAATGCATTTTCTAAAAATTAAAGTGACATGGTAGCCCCCCCTAGAATGGTGTTTGTTGAATGCAAAGGCACATGACATCCTAAGCAGGGAAACGCAAGAATGAAAAGTGATGTTGTGGCCCACTGAACATAGCAAGATGTAACATGGTAATTTTATCACACATGCGAGGGACAACACATGAGCACCACAAAATCACAAAGCAAGCATGAAAGATAAGAAAAAAAAAGATGGAACAACAACATTACGAACAAGGGGCAGAGGGGAGATTTGATATTTTGGGGTCAAGCTACTTATAAATATAGATAAACAAGTATAATAATATATTAATTAATTGTCATCAATCCCCTATCAAACTATATGAACAATGCATGAGAAGACAAAGCAAAAAAAATTTAAAAATGGGTCAACATGGAAGGGAAGCCTAAATTCCCCCAACACTTTGCATCATCCCCAATTTTTGCACATAACAAATGAAGAATGATGTAACAAATAAAGGAAGTTTTATAACACATAAGCACTCCTATATCCAAGAACCTATAAGGGTGACTAGGGCCATCTAGGAACATATAGCACAAGCACAGGGGAACACAAACACACACAATCTATTCTACAGATAAAGAAGAGGCACCCCCTAGTCCTCATCAATCAAGAGGTCATCGGCCTCCTAATCTAGATCATTGTACGGGGAAGGTGAACGAGCCTGCAAGGGTGGAATATGAAGGTGTGAACCCTTTGACCCCCCCACAATAAGATCCAAGGAAGGAGACCCCTCAAGGTCTTTTCTGCTCAGTTCTTGTAGGGTAAAATTCAGTGATTTCATGAAGATTCATAATAAGGTTGGGACCTCATCTAGGGAATTAAGCATGCACTTCATATGAGTGCCATGTGTTAACTCAATAGGCGAGGGAAGTGGTGCCTGAGATTCACTACTAGATTCACTAAGAGACTCAGGAGCAATGACAAACTTTGGGGATGTTGAGACTTCCTCCATCACTAGGATGACACAAGCTAATGCAAAACCACCTTCCAAAGAAGGTGAACCTCTCTTTTGACCTCCATTTCTAGCAAGGTTGTCCTCCATCTTCTAATTTTTTGGAGGATGCGAGATCCCCATGAACAAGGCAGAAGGCATGGAGGAGGACAAGAAAACTGCAACAGACACCACTGAGGTGTTCAAAATTTCCACGGTCTTTGAGAACAGTGGGATGTCTGGGAGGGACATCAGAAGTGGTGGCTCAACCAAAGGAGCAATAAACACCTGCACCTTCTTTGAGTTAGGAACATTTACACTCGCAGCAGGAGCTAGAAGCAACATCAAAGCTGAAGGAACTGAAGCAGAGGGGATGGGAGAGGATACAATAGAAGGTGTCGGGGAAGAGACTGTCGACTCCCCCTCCTTCCTCTACAAGGTGGCCTTCTCAGTGGCCAGATCCTTTCTCTGACACTTATGCTCATGCGCAAGGCAATTTCTACGACTCTGGGAGCTAGAGGTCGAAAGCTGAGATAAAACAGAAGACTCTTGTTTGACCATCGGAGTTTCTATCATAGTTCTTTCTGGTAGAGGGAGGGATTCCTAGATAGGAACATGAGGAAGAGGTTGAGAAGAGGTTGAAACAATACCAGGGGGAGCAAACTCTAATGCCTCAGCAGTGGGCCTCTTCCCATTCATTTCCTTAGGGGCAAGAGTGGTGGGAGGCCGCAGAGGTTGAGACATAGAGGACTCCCCATGGGGACCCTTCCCCTTACCACATCAAATAGGCCAAGGCACCATGGATAAGGTAGGAAGGTTGGATACCCAAATCTTAGGTTTACACCAAGCAAGAACCATTAGACTTCTTATGTGAAGACCAAGAGTAGGAACCAAAAGTTCCTCTTTAGGAAGAGAGGCAAAGGTGGTGCCCTGAGCATAGGCAGGCTTCTTTCCCTTCCGAGAGGAAGAGGAAACTTGTTGCTACACTATCGGATGAGTCACCTTCAACTGTCCTTTTCCCCTGGTTTTGTACTTCACATAGTTTTGGTAAAGTAGGTATGTTCTAGGAGGGAGCGAACCAACTAGGGTGGGCCAAAAATGATCCAAAGAATAACCCCCACGGGATACCAATGGTTGGTATCCAGTGTCATGCACAACATGCACAACACCTTCGTGAGAGAACTTTAAACATTTATGAATGACGGAGGCAACTCCATTCATGGAAGCTAGCCACAGGATGCCCAACTTAACCTTGAATAGATCAAACTCTGGAATGACATCAAAATTTGTATCCACAGTCGTAGGTCCAACTAGGACAAAGAGTTATAGAGCCATATGGCATAAAAGAGAGACCATCGTGTGTAAGTATAATAGATTTTTTTTCTCATATTCCTCCCTCTGTAATGAATTTATCCATAACATCTCCTCTGTAATAACATTCACTCGACTCGCAAGGTCAATTAGGTCTCTTGTCACAATATTTCCATTGAGGCAACTAAGAATGTTTAGGGGAGAAGGTTTATTTTTGAGAGGAAAATCCTATGAGGTGAAAGTCACATCTAGAAAACCAGTCACAAGTTGCAGGGGAGGAGTAGGAGTGAACAAAAGCACATTAACATGCATCAAGGATTTTGGAGAAGCATCAGAGGGGTCAATAATCAAGTTCACCTAATGGGACAAAAATGGGTTTGTATAAATTTGCAACTCGCTATTGGCCTTCGCTACTGACTTATTTGTGTTTTGCTTCTTCCCATCAAGGTGGATGGTACCATCATCAATGAGATATTGTATCTCATGATGTAGGTGCATGCAACACTCAGTATCATGCCTATTAACATGATGGTACTAACAAAAAACATTTCTATCATACCAATCCGGATAAGGCTCCTTCAAAGGTCAAGGATTTTCCAAGGTTATGATCTTATACTTCAATAACTTTTGCAGAATAGAAGAATAAGATTTAACTAACTTCATAAACTTTTTGTTGCCTCTGGGGCCGTGATCATTAGTCGCGGCAACTACATTTGCAATAGCATTTCCTTTTTTTGACATAGACACAATGGATTTTCCTTTAGAAGGAGAGCACGAAGAAGATCCCCTAAACTGAACCACCATTTGTTGATACTCTTGCAACAAAACACATAGATGTGTGAAAGAAGGGTATTTCATTAAGGAAAATTTTCCCACCAAGCTCACTGCAGGTTGCCTATGAATACATTTTGTACGTCTCAGTCGAGCAGTGGGTATGAAATTTTTGAAAAGAGTGCTTGGTAATGTGTGATAAAGCTAGTTATCTTCTCATGTTCTCCATACTTACATCGAATGATATCTGAGAAGGTCATCTTTAAACCAATGTTAGCCTAGAATTGATAGAGAAATTGATTTACAAGTTGATCAAATGAGAATATAGAATTATCAAGCAAGGAACAATACCACTCAAGTTTTGTGTCCTTGGGAGATTGGGGAAAGAGCTTAGCCATTAGAGCATCATGGTGGAAGAAATTTGTACACGTATCATTGAAGGTTGATACATATGTTTGTGGATCTCCCTTACCACCATACTTTTTGAATTTAGGAATCTCCATTCCTTGCGAGAAAGGAGTGCTCAAAATTGACATCGATAGTGGGCTATGTCAGAAAAAGGTTGGAAGATAGGTTGGGTGGAGGCCTGGTAAAGGCTCGCCAACTAGTTTTACATCTAACCCATATTCTGAAGAAGAGCATTTAGAATAGGGTTGGAAGATGAAAAAGGCCTAATGGAACCTCCTCCAGAACCACTACCACAAGAACCACCTTCGGAGCCACCGCTGTGACCACTGCCAGAGCCACCACTGAAACCACCAATGTGACCCCCGCCGAAGCCACCACCATAGCCTCCACTAGAGCCACTACCACTAGCATCACTTGAGCCACCACTGCTAGCACCACCACCACTACCAAAGACACCACCACTCATCCCACCAGAGCCCCACCACTAGGGGCAGTAGGAGGGGTGAAACTAAAACCAAGGGGTATCCACTCACCTTGACAGTGTTATGATTTTGAGAAGAAGAGGAAACACTAATTGAGGGGCTTGTTTCGTCCATGTATACAGATGTGGTAGGCATCAAGACACCTATTTATCTTTCACAAGTACCGAGCACCTCCCCTTAGGTACTACCCAATCTAGTGCTATATGAAAGGATGTATGCTTTGGTTAGATCAGTAAGGCCACGTAAGAACTTTGTAGTTGTTTGATCCTTACCTAACATGTATCTCACCTCACTAGCAAGCCTAGCAACTCTCACCATATTCAGTGCTTTGTCTAAATGATTCACGAGGTCTAACAACCTCCTGTCTAGTGCCAAAATATTTTATGTAGGAATATGCACAGTGTCATCCTCATCTATGGATGAAGCCATAGAGGATGTTGGAGGATTGGGAGCATGAGTGGTCTCTTCTATGAAACCCATCTCATCTATAAAGCCCATAGAAAAGCTAATATTAAAATTGGAAGTGACCTTCGTATTTTACATTGGTAGGTCTCACACACTCCTAACCATGTACTCAAAGGTCATAGACTGGGTTGTGATGCTCATAAATCCTCACAACACTCGAGTTTACCATAGTTACCAGGTGCAAGGGGAGAAGTCTCTGACACCAAGGAACAGATATACATTGTTCACGTCAGGTTCACCAAAATTTGGAAGAGGGGGACCAACCACACCAAGGATCCAGGTCATGGAGAGCCAAGAACGGAGGGCTACCCTAATCTACCTCAAGCTAGGAAAGTGTTTTAGGTAAAGGATAGAGAATGAAGAGAATTCTCAAGTGCTTTTGTCACTCTACTAACTCGGGAGATTGAACAAAGAAAAATGAGCAGGCTTCTAGAACCTAAACCATACCTCAAGCATCTCTCTGCTCGAGGACAACAGCGTAGGTTAGAGACGATAGCACGACATGTTGGTGTCTCTCTAGGGCATTGGCATTCTTACAGCTAGAAAGTGTAAAGTACAGTGAAAGGAACAAAAGCCTACTAACTATTTAGCAGTTAAGGTCTAAAATACTAACTAGGATGATAATAAACAGAATAAACAAAGTGACTAGTAAGATGATAAAGGAGATGATGAAAGTGAGGGTGATGAAGATCAACTCTTGAGGAGTCTAGTTCACCAGTAAGATCCACATGCACGTACCTACGCACAGCCAAGAGAGGAAAAATGTTGGGGTTGTATAGGGGTTTGCCTCAGTCAAACCCCCACTTCGGTGTTTCCACCTCCACGGACAACCAAAAAAGCCACAAGATAGAAAATTTAATAAAGAGAACAATAGGAAGGATACCGAACAATAACAATAACACTATGCTACGTAAATCAAAAAAAAATATCACCTTCTCAATTGAGGTTCCCTCAAGCACGTAGAGGAGGATGTAAGATTGGTAAGGTCTATGTTGCCGCAACAATGAAGAAGTAGTCCCTCGGGACACCAAGTTACAATTCCAATAGTGGAAAAAGTGCAACAAGACGTAGACAAGATATGTATGAACTCAAATAGTGTGTAGATGATGGATTGAATTGCTCAAGAGATGTTAAAGAGATGAAGTGAAAGTGAAACAAATCCATTTGAAGATGAAAAGGGAGGGAAAGATTCGTTCTTGGTTTGACTAGAAGGCGCAAAGGCATTAGGCTTCATCACCAATGGAGAATGTAACGTCTCTGCAAATTCTAGAGGCAGGAATTTTTTGAGGATGACAATTTTCCATGTAGAAATTTGTGTGCCATGCGCATGTCCCTGACAGAAATTCCCCCACTGACACAAGAGACAAGCACCAAGTGGATGTATTGTAGATAGGTGATATGGAATTTCTTAGTCAAGCTTGATTTTTTTAAATTAGGGGGTGTAAAAGGGGAATTTGCAAGTGGGGTGCAAATTCGCTCCTATACAGTTAATATACCCTATTCTCCTAAATCAATTAAATTACTACTACTTAATAATTTAATTAAATCCCTTTCACCTTTCTAAACCTAAATAATTAAATTAATTATTCAATATCATTCAACACAATTAACAAACAAATACAACTTTATTTTTTAAATTCAAATATTAATTACACATTCAACTCAAAATATTAATTAATTAATTAAATAATTAATTATCTTTACCCCTTTTATGATTGAGAAAATCACAACCATTGATTTCTCACTCTAAACGATTGACTAAGTCATCTATTCTTCAATCCCACTAACCACTCAATCTATTTCTTCAATCTCACTAACCACTCAAATTGGCTTTCCCAATCACACAGATCATGCAATCTAAATTCACTAATCTTTCCAATATATTTGCTCTCAATGGTTCTCAACTGTTGATCAAGATCTTTTACTACAAAATCTTGATCGTTCATTTCAAAACTAGAAATCTATAAAAACAATCTTCTACCTTCTCACAAATCATTTAGAATTTTCATAGCGAAGTGTTGCACAATCGATTCTTGAGCACATTAAGAATTATTGGCATCATATTCTAATTCACCATTTACACAAACTGAAGCTTTTGCAACAACAAAAATGGAGGCTTTGTATTGAATCAAGCAATCTCACATCCAAACCTCAATACTAACACAATTATGACATGGGATGGTATAGCTTTTAAGGTTTTGAATTCAATTTATGTTATCTTAGGATTAGATTGTTTGATTTTTTTTATTTTAGAGATTCATTTCATGAGTATGGGTTTTAGGATTTTATCTTGTTTGAATTAAGTTTGTTTAATTCATTTGTTATTTTTTTCCTATTGCTTTATCCCCCCCTACAACAATCTAATTTCTTGAAAATTATATTCCATAAGCCAACAATTGACATTTGAATTTAAATCGTTAAAATGCCACCAAAAACATATTAAAAATTTGGATCTAGGACTGAAGGAGGACCCATTCGCCCTTGGGAGAATGGGTCCTAGGACCTAAATCCAGGACACACAATTCTCAAGGTGTTTAAAATAATTTTAGCATTTTGTTAATGTCAGTTTCCCTTTTGGAAAACGATAATAACAAGGCTTAGGAATGCATAATTTAGGTAATTAGAAGCTTAATTAAGTCCAATTAATTAAGGGGATACAAAAATAGTGTGAGAATGTAAAGGAGTACATTTTTCTACACTACATTTAGCCCCCACTTTAGTGAGAATATGAGCCCTATGCTCAAAATCACACTAAAGTAGAAAAATAAGTCAAGAGAGGTCTAATTGTATAATTGTTAGAAAGATGTGATGACAAAGATCAAGGAGGATGATCAAGCCCCTAGGATCAAAGATCCCTTTGCAAACCAAAAAAGGCACAAAGAGACATGTGAATGCAACAGTGACACAAGATATCATACAATGTCAAAATTAATGCAAAGAAAATATGAACTAGAGCAAGTTGTGTTATGCCAAGTCCATCAAACATGCTCTCATGGAACCATAGGAAAGCAAGTTGTGTTATGAAAGGTGGCCATGAGAAAAATGCTCACAAGTGAAATTTGATATGCACTCAATGAACCTAAACAAGTGAGAAACACATAAGGTCTAGTGTAGTCCGATATACGCTAAGTGTGTACCCAAAAAATAAGTGGCAATGGGAAATTCATACCAGGTCTACAACCTCCCATATGTCAACCATACAAAAAGTTATACTCCCTAATAACTTTGATAAGGTGCCACATACGACAATCACAAGGATTGCAAACTACACTATGCTAGATACTCACCAAATAAAGGAACCACCAAGCAAGTTGTGTTATGCTTAGTGGCTAAAGTTTTGGTTTAAGATAGTCAAAGGGTTGTTGCTTAGTTCATGAAAGGTATCACTTTATGGAACATCACACTCGATATCACCATCAAGAGAGGACTAGTGGAGAGATAAAACATTCACACCTTGGGGAATGCAATCCATAGCATTACCACTAAGAGGAATGCCATATGCTAAGAAAGGTCATGCTCTTGAAGGAAAAATCCTAATGTCACTGGAACAAGAAGACACATCACATGAAATAAGAGACACACTGTGAACAAGAGGTCATGACTTCAAGCAAGAAACAAGTGGGAGGCATAATTTCTTTGAATTATAAGTGGATGGTTTATGTGTTGTGATGGGTTGACAAGTGGCAGTGTTGGTGTTAGCCCACATACACATGGTGCTAAATTTCTCTCCCAAACACCATACCCAAACATTGGTTGTGATGTGTTGCGATGTGTTGACAAGTGGTAGTGTTGTCATCAGCTTATGTGCTTTCCTTTTAGGGGAAAATTTTAGCACACTTTAGCATAGCTAACCATTTTTGGCGGAACCCAATCCTTTTGGCTTAAAATTAATCATGAGCAATGATGGCAAAATAATAGCATATTTTAGAACTCACATGTTAAGTTAGAACTTGTCTTGACTCCTCCACTAGAGCTTATTTGACATGTGGTAATGATTAAAAAAGGGATTTTTCCACTCAATCCTTGCTTAATTGATTCAACACATGGGAAGGCTTCGATAGTTATGGTGAAATATTTATTTTTTTAGGCTTTTACCCATGCAAGAATGCCAAGAGATGATATCATAGTCTAAAAGAGCTACACAAACATATTGTAATCTTAGCAAGGAGTACGCTAGGAGTGGAGCTAATAATTAGTAAGTTCTGCCACAAGTGGAGTGGTCTTTAAAGGATGGAATCAAAGGCCAAGTTTATTGTTTGCATGGTTATGGTGTTTTTTTAGGACAATGTAATTGATACCCTTATAATGCTAGTCAGCTCTCAAAACCAAATGAACTTTCTAGGAGAAATCATTGAGCTTAGGATGAAGAGGATTCTTCTTGAGAATGATTTCATGTTGCTCAGTGCTATGAATTTGGTTTTGGGGTGTGTGTTCTTAGTTGTAGAAGAAAGATAAGGAGTGGACACTGACATATCCCCTTGGTTTTTCACCACACTATTGGATCCAAGTTACCAAAGGATGAGGTTCTGTGAATAACAAGGAAGATGGTGAAGCTAGAGCTACTGGGGAGCTTGAGGAGGTTGTGGGATTTTCTCAGCTGGGTGTTGGCATCTCAAGGCCAAGAGACTTGGGACTGCTCAATGTGTTGGGTGTGGTGGTTAAATTCTACCCCTTCTTGTTGGATGTCAAGGGTGTCAACTCGTTGCTTCATCGGACATGGGAAATGGAGGGGGTGAGGTTTTTGAAGAAAACATTGTATCTAGAATCGGTTTAAGATTTTTCTTGGGTTGGTTATTTCATAAACTATATTCAGGAGAATGGTGATGAATAAGATTAAGTTTATAATTATGGTATATTCTTATTGTGTCTACCTTTGGTTTTGTGAGACAATCTTGTATATTGATTATTTTCAATGTCGAGTGGGGTTTTGTGTAGTATCCATTTTGATAATTGGCTCTTTTTTGGATTGTTGGGACTTAGGGTAGTGGCTCAAGCTAGACTCTATGTACTCTTCTCGACAACTAGGGAAGAGGAAAAAGCTCTTGAATGTACAAAAAATGTAATCTTTTTTTGAATATTAATAAAATTATTTTCTTACATAGCCAAAAAAAACTTCTTTTTTATATTATATTATATTATATTATTATAATATAATAATTTTTTTTTTTAAAAGACGGTAAAAATTTATTGAAATCAGAATGCAATCAAAATAGAAAGGTCAAGGTCCAAATGGACACCTAGAAAAAGCTAGAGACACACCCCCAGCTAGCAATCACCCAATAGACAAGATGACCACAATCCCAACTAGCAAGCAACATCAACCTCCCACATCCTCTAAAATAAACTTCTCCAAATATTAGACAAGCACAGGGGGTAACTTCTCCAAGCCATCAATCTACCAACTGCCATCCTGCTCAGAAGCCCATTTGGCCAAAAAATTGAAAACCTTATTCCACTCCTGAGGAATGTGAGTCAAAGAAATAGACTCAAAATAGGAACACAAGCATAAATTTTGTCTAACAATTGAGGCAAGTTGCTAGTTAATTCCATCCAACGTCTACCATTTCAACAAGTTAACAATGACTTGAGAATCAAATTCACAAATAATCCTACACTAGCTAAGAGAACAAGCTCTCTCTAAGGCCCAAAGGATTTCTAGACCTTCCATAAAATTATTGGTTCGTTGCCCCTTATGAATAGAGAGTAAAAAAAAAATCTTACCAAAGTTATCTCTACCAAAGCCACCAATCCTAGTGGCTCTGAGATTACCCCTAGAGGAATTGATCTTTAAAACATTCGTCGAAGGAGGAGACCAACCCCCAACTCTCAAAACCTTCTTTTTAGCATTTAGCATGCTTGCCTCTTTTAACAAAAAAGGAATCAAAATCCAAACCTCAAATAGCATATCTATTCAGGATCTCCTCATCTCCCCTCTCCAAAGAGAAGGACACTTCACATTTGGCTTCCACAGACTCCTAAATCATACGAACAACTCTCTTCCAAACCTATTGGATCATCAACTTAACACCACAGAATATCCTATAGTTCCTTTCAATCCATATTTTCCAAAGAATGAAAGTTGGTCCGATAGTCCACACAATCTGAAGAAAAGAAGTCTATCTCAGAGGCCTCCCCAAGCTACTCCAAAATTCAACTAGTGAGGAAGCATGAACACAAGGATGTCCCCAAATTCCCCACAAAAAATGCTAAATAAGCAAAGAAAAAGGATAATAGAAGAACAAATGGGATGAATCCTCCTGACTACACCCACAGAGGACACAAATAGAAGGGCCCTGAAACCCATGTTTCTAAATATTATCCCAAGTCAAGAACCTATTCCAAGCTAGAGTCCACAAGAAGCAGTTACACTTAGGCCCATAAAACTTATTCTAGACAATTTTTCACCAAGAGACTTTCATCCCACCATAATTTTGAAACATCAACTCTTGATAGCCACTAGCCATTGTAAAAACCCCTTTAAGATTAGGGCTCCAAGCCAAAATATCCCTCTCCCTAAGAGATTTGCAATCTCTATCAAAAAGAATCTTATAGATCTCAACTCGATCCTCTTCACATATACCAATAGGCCACTCACATGGGTCTTTCCATCTAGAAACTTCCACTAGCCCACAAGGATAAGAAGTTTTGAAGTCCACCACCCTGGACCACCCAACTTCCAAGAAGCGTTGACATAGATCCTACAAATTAGAGTTTCGATCCATGATAGGATGAAACCCATCCCAAGAGTCAAACCTAGAAAAGAGCATCAAACCCCCTATTGCAAATCTAGAACAAACCATCATTGATCAACTTAGTGCCTTTCTTAAGCGTATTCTAGATCACAGAGCCTTTCCCCAAAAGAGGATATTGAGGGACCTCCTCCTTTGAAACCCCCTTCATATACTTTATCAAAATAATCCTAGCCTAAACATGGTCCTATTCAATGCACCATCTCCAATACAACTTAGCTACCAAAGCCAAACTACGAAAACTAGACTACTGTAATCCAAGGCCACCCAACTATTTCAGGTGATAAACAAATTCTCACTTTATTAGAATCCACTTGGAGGATGACAAGTTTTCATCCAATAAGAATTTCCATTCCAGAGAGTCCAAATCTCTGATAAAGCCTAAAGGAGCCACTTGAAGCATACACCTGTAGTTTGGAGGATCCTGCACCACTGACTTAAGAAGCAACAACTTGCCCACAAAAGATAGCCATCTATGATTCCAATGTTTCACTTCCATTTGAAACTTATCTAAAATAATTTTTCAAGTTCCACTAACAAGGGTACCAAAAGAGATAGGGATGCCAAGATATGTCAAAGGCAATTGGCTAATCTAGAATCTCAAAATATGAGCAATGCATTGTTGGATAAGCACATGAGTATTAAAGAAGAAAATGGAAGATTTACCCACATTAATATGTTGACCAGAAGCCACAAGGTAGATTTCCAACACCCTACACAAATTAGTAGCTCTCTAACCTTTATCATACCCATCAGAGCAATATCATCCACAAATTGCAGGTGTGACTAAGGCAAAAGACCATTACCCCACTGCCATCCTTGTATTAGACCTTGATTAACATGGCTCTTAATCACACTCTCCAAGTGTTCAGCCAAAAGAATAAAAAGGTAAGGAGAAAGGGGATCTCCTTGTATAAGGCCTCTAGAAGCCTTAAATAAGGACAACAATTCCCAATTAACCAAAATCGAGAAAGAAGTAGAAGTGACAACTCATTATCCATATAACCCACTCCTCAACAAATCCAAAAGCAAGGAGTACTTTTTTCTAGAAGGACCATTTAACTCGATCATAGGCTTTAGCCATCTCAAGTTTGATGAACATATATTTTTCATTATATGCCACCATGGAATGAATAGTCTTGGCAGCAATAACCACTCCATCCAATATTTTCCTATCTGCCACAAAGCCCCATGTTCCTTAGAGACCAACTTGCCAATCCATCGCTTCAGTCTTTTAGCCAACAACTTAGATAAAATCTTATAGACCACATTACAAAGGGAAATGAGTCTAAACATACCCAACCTATCAAACCCATCACATTTAGGGATGAGAGAAAGAAAAGTAGAGTTCATAGCCCTTAGCATATATTTGACAGAATTCAATAGGGAACCCATCTAGACCCAGGGCTTTCCCCTTCTTCATTTGAAAAATAGTTGCTTTCAATTCCTCCAGGGTGATACAACTCAAGAGGTCATCATTCATTTCCAAATAAATAAGAGATGGAATACAAGATAGGACATGATTCTCTTGTTGGAATCTTTGCAACATGAGCATGAAGTATGGATGGTTGTGTTGGTTGTTCCTATATTGTCATTGATGTCAACATGATAATAACTATATGGTAATAACTATATGGAAGTTTGCTTGGTTTACCGAAAGTTGTTCTCTATCGATAATACTCCTTTGTGATGGATCAGTGTGTTGGTATTTGAGTCTGAAACTAATCACAAGATCTAATATGACTCTAATATCTTAACCATGTTTTCTTGACTCATTCAGATAGTTATATCGTGGATCTTGAGATGTCTTTTGTTGTGAACAAAAATTTATCTTTGATAGAGTTTAACTATATATCCTACTATTATTATGTGTGTGGTATACTATGTGGGAGACTCTGCATTCTACTAAAGTGAACATTCTTATGTTTTGGTTTTGTTTATAGTCTCTTTAAATACTGGTAGTATGATGGGAAATTAATGTGTTCTCAAATCTAGAAGGTGTTTGATTGGAGAATTACTTGTTGGTTTGGAGAATTGTATTCTAGTCTTGGCCAACTCACCGAATGCAATATATTATGAAGACTAATAGTCGACTTGGCATAATGCACTACATGGATGAAATGTTTAAAAATTATATGGTGCCAACCTAATTAATGATTAAGATATGATTGTATATATAGAAGGTTTTTTGAGTGTGATGAGAAAAGTAGTGGAAGAATACACACATGAGCAATGAATGTGAAGTGCGAAGAGGATTGAGGAGTGTCTGAAGATCTAAGCCTAAATGCTTTATCAATTGTGATTAATGCAATTTTTTTGAGTGGTTGTTGTGTGAATTAGTACTTTATATTCTGAGCTTCAATGGAATTGAACCCTACACATTGAAGGTGTATTCCATCAATTCATTCTTTTGGCAGTGAGCCACTCTCATTGTATCTTGGCAGTGAGCCATATTTTATACTCAGGTTGTGAACCTTTTAAGGATAATGAGTTCTGGTAGTGAGCCCCATAATATTTTGAATCTGGATATAACATATTGTGAGTTAACCCTCACTATGTTTTTTCCCATTCTAGGTTTTCCACATAAAAATCCTGGTGTTCATGTGTATGATTGTATTGATTTGTTTCTATGTTTACTCTAGCTAATTCAGTCAGAATTGTGATAATGTTTAAGTGGATTTTATTATGGGTTTATGGAATACTGATTCACCCCTCCCCCTCTTAGTATTCTAGATGTTCAACAATTGGTATCAAAGCTTGGTTCCTCGGAAGAAGCCTAATAGCTTGAGGAAGGTCCCGAAATTTGAATATGAGAAAGTTTTTCCTGCAGAGGTAGTCTCTGTTGAATTTTCAAAAGAAATTGAAGTATTGAAGGACAAGTTGATAAAATAAAATGAGTACATTGAAAAGCTACAAAGTAAAAGTATGGAAGCATGCGATTGGTTGGCTGAAGGAGAAGAAATCATCACTAGCCTACTGGAACAACTGGATGAGAAGAAAAGAACTAAAGAATGTTGGGAAATTGAAATTCAAAAGAAGATGGATGAGTGCACAAAGCTTGAATTAGAAGCATAAATATTGAGATCTAATTTGGGAAAGGCAGGAAGTTTTGAAGACAAATTTAAGATAAGCTCAGCGATGCTTGATGAGTTGATTACCTCTCAAATACTAGAAATGGATAAGAACGGTTTAGGGTTTGAGGAAGGTAAGTGTTCTAAAGCAAAGCAATCCACTAGAAAGAAGACGTGGTACAAAAATGGACAAATCAAGGAGTGAAGAAGCAATTCCGGAAAAAATCCTATCAAACAATATGATGCTAAAAGGTATTTATCCTTTAATGATGTTTTTTTGTCCTGCAAGAAATTTGGTCATAACGCAAAGGACTGCAGTAGTATGAATGATTATTTATCCAAGAGCAAGAAGAATGGATATAAAGATAGTCTATTGGATAAAAGGGAAAATGGAAAGAAGAATGTTGTTTGTTGTAAGTGAAAAATACCAGAACACCTTGGTAGTAACAACAGAAGAAAGAAGAACATCTATCCAGTGAAGAATGATCTAACCTTTGATTCAGAAGAAGCAAGGAAATGGAAAGTATTTGGAGAAAGAAATCATCAGTATTATCTTTGTCGACCTCTGATACAAATACTCTCATCAATTTCTAAATAAAAGAAGTGGCTAAGGGGGAGCAATCATCAGAAAATCTAATAAACCCCCTCATCAGTACTTGTGTCATATCATGATAGAAGTATACTTAATGTGGTAACAAGATTAAGGTATTTTCTCAGTAACATGTGTGAAGAATGAAGTCTTCAGAATTTGAAAGAATGGAGGCGTACATAGTTTTTGAGGCAATCTACCTGCAAGTTGAAACATTTATTGTAAATTCATTCAGAATGAAAGGAATAAGTTCAGATAATTTTAAAATCCTATGTATTTTCGGAGAAGCGTACAAAGAAAGTTTAGAAGGGAACTCAGGGTTTCAAAATTTGAAGAAAATAACAAATGAATTTGAAATGAGCTCCGAAATCAGGATATCTATACATTTCTTGTTGGCATTTTCAGAGGTATTCCTGTTTGCACAATCTTTCACTTTTATTGCTATGGATAATTCAAAGATTGTGAATTGTGCGGATAAAGCTAGGTTGAAGAGATATATGAGGAATGTGTCGAAAGAGTCTATTGGTGCATTCTCTTACATCCCTCTAAAAGTGTTTCCTATAGAAGATATTTATACATTTGTTTACAGTAAGTTTGAAGAAATGTCGTCAGTTCAGTTGAATGTGCTTTGGGAAAATGAATTGAAAGAGATTCATGATTCCTACAGAGTATTAGTTGAGAAAAAGTTGGATGTTTGGAGGAAATTCCCCTTGTTTGAATTTGAGAAGTATATGTGAATAGTGTTGAGCATAATTCATGATGAATCTTTGTGGATTCATGAGGCACACTAGTCATGAGAGAAGTAATTAGAGATGTAATTGGTTTATGTTCCTCTGGATCAATTCCTAAATAAAAGGCTATGAATGAGGAAGAAATAATTGAGGTTATAGGTGCGATTTTTAAAGGAAAAGAGATTGGTTTGGGATTGGTTGTTGATCTGGTAATAAGGTATGCTGCTATGGTCATCGGTCATAAAGTTTGTATCCCTAACAATGACTCTATAGTTTCTACTGTTGTGATGCATATTGTTGTTGATATGGTAATAAGAGGTATGGAATATGACTTATGCGAGCTACTTCACATACATCTTTTGAAGAATTTAAAGGAGACCAAGAAGAGCAAAAAGAATACATTTCGGTATGGCAATTTGGTTGTTTGTCTACTCTTTTACTTTTTGAGAGAGTTACTGGTAATAGGAATGTTAGAATGGTCAAATTCAAAGCCTATTGCCTACCAAATTAGGAAATTCATGATAAATCTTGGTAGTTTGGATGCACAAGAGTCTGCCCTTGTATTCTTTAGAACATTTTAGATGAGGATAAACAAAAGGTCTAGGATTCCAGTAATTGTTGTGGAAAGATACTCTAGAAGCATAAATTTTCTTGTGTCTACAGATTTTTGTCACATGGAAGCAGTTGAATGAAGGTTAGTTTTGATATCTGAATTGGATTATGAAGTTTCAAAGGCTGAAATTGATAAATATGCTAAAATTCTCTTGGAAAGCCCTAAGCATATCAATGAACAAAGTACCTCTAGTATCCTAACCGGAATAGGGAAGAAAAGGAAGAGTGTAGTGAAGCAAGAAGGTGCAGAAGAAAGTAAGCTTGAACATGAGCATGAAAGAATAAATATTCAAAGAGCTTTGGAATATTTGCAGAAGGTTATCCCAATGCTAAATTTGATTCATCTATTTCTATTGTGGAGAATCTTCATGGCATGGTTAATTCTTTGAAGGTCTACATCTTTGGACTTAAAATGTCTACTAGAATTAGATCTGTTGAAGAAAATTTGGAATATATCAAAGGAAAATGTGTCAATGCACACATTCGAGTAATGAAGGAATTGGAGAGTGTACAAGGTTGTGAAAAAGAGGCATAGGAACTACTTTCTTTTTTCCTAGATTAGTCTGGCAATACACTAGATATGAGAAATGAGATACGGATGAGTGAGTCTCGATTGAGCACTCAGGAAGATACATACAGGTTAGCAGAAGATAAAGATAATCAGGGGAGGTCCTACATTGTGCAGCTTTAGGACAATTTTTTCTCTCTGTAGGACCAAAGGACATGTTATTAGGAAGTTTGTGGCACTCAGAGACATGATTAAACTCAAACATACTTTTTTTTCTAGTTCTCTTAGTTGTATTGGTGAATTATCAAAGGTCAATCTTAGTCCCAATACTTTAATAGATGGTATTGAGTCACCAACTAAACTTGAGATACTTTACAAGACTCTTTTTAGTGCAAAAGGTTCATGGGAAGAAGGTAAAGCATCATGGAAGGCTATCCTGGAGGGTTACGGGACATAATAACCCGGCCAAAATAACCCTGGACAAAATAACCCGGTCACAATAACCCAGGGACAAAATAACCCGGGGTCATAATAACCCAAGCCAAAATAACCCGTGGTCAGAATAACCCATGGACAAAATATCCCCATAAGAATATAGAGAAAGTAAAACAAAATCTATAAATTACATGTATGTTGCTAAAAATACTTTATTATTCAAATTTTTAATTATAGTGTCAAATTATGAGTGATGCCTCTTATATAATCTAAAATGTTATGGTTGTCATAACCATCAACCAATCTTTTTAGTCTTTCTTTGAGTTCACAGTATTTTTTCCTGCTTGGTTGCCCAGTGTATCCAACCATATATTTCTCTATTCTATTCTCTTGGAGACTTTATTCTTTTTTCACCGCTTTGATGAATTTCCAGATTGAGCTATGCGATGCTTGAAGCAATTCACTAAATCCTTTGTGCCATCACTCAATATTATTATTGGCTATGGGAAGATCATCTTGAGTAGCTAAATAGCAATTCCACATTGTGATTGGAAACTTGGGTGATCGTCTGTTGCCTCTTCTAGTTAGTCTGTCAATCCATGTGTCTTCAAAATAATCAACTTGTTCCCACGAAATTTCCTTTATTTTTATAATTATTTACCATTTTATAGGTTATTTAAGCATATTAAAGGTGTTTTAACGCTATTTTAGGGGTATATAATGGATATATGGTCTAAAAATGACCTAAATAGCCTCTATGGTGCCTCATAATCATATTTATAATTTACTTTATATCATTTCTAGTTTACTAGCTTGATCTAAAATGACCATGGGTTATTCTGTCCATGGGTTATTTTGACCACGGGTTATTTTGTCCATGGGTTATTATGACCCTAGGTTATTTTTTCCTTGGGTTATTTTGGTCGGGTTATTTTGTCCAGGGTTATTTTGGTCGGGTTATTATGTCCTGATACCAATTATGGTATATTGGAAATATTTTTGTCATGCATGTTGCCATCAATGCCAAAGAGGGAGATTGTTGGAAGCTTTGCAACATGAGAATGAAGTATGAATGGTTGTGTTGGTTGTTCCTATGTTTTCATTGATTTCAACATGGTAATAACTATATGAAAGTTTACTTGGTTTACCAGAAGTTGTTCTCTACCGGTAATACTCCTTTGTGATGGATTGGTGTGTTGGTATTTGATTCTGGAACTCATCACAAGATTTGATATGACTCTAATCTCTTAACCATGTTTTCTTGACTCATTTAGACAGTTATATCCTAGATCTTGAGACGTCTTTTGCTATGAACATAAAGTTATCTCTGATAGAGTTTAACTTTGTATCCTACTATTATTTTGTGTGTGGTATACTGTGTGGGAGACTCCACATTCTACTAAAGGGAAATTAATGTGTTCTCAGATCTGGAAGGTGTTTGCTTTGAGAATTACTTGTTGGTTTGGAGAATTGTACTCTAGTCTTTGCCAACTCAGTGAATGCAATATATTATGAAGACTAATAGCCAACTTGGCATAATGCACTACATGGATGAAATGTTTAAAACTTATATGGTGTCGACCTAATTGATGATTGAGATATGCTTGTATATATATAAGGTTTTTTGAGTGTGATGAGAAGAGTAGTGGAAGAAGACACAGATGAGCAGTGAAGGTGAAATGAAAAGAGGATTGAGGAGTGTCTGAAGATCTAAGCCTAAATGCATTATCAGTTGCGATCAATGCAGTTTTATTGAGTGAATGTTGTGTGAGGTAGCACTTTATATTCTGAGCTTCAGTGGAACTGACCCCTACACATTGAAGGTGTATTCCATCAATTCATTCTTTTAGCAGTGAGCCACTATCATTCTATCTTGGAAGTGAGCCATCTTTTATACTCAGGCTATGAGCCTTTTAAGGACAGTGAGTCCTAGAAGTGTGCCCTATAATGTTTTGTATCTAGATAAATATATTGTGAGTTGACCCTCACCATGGTTTTTCCCATTATGGGTTTTCCACGTAAAAATATTGGTGTTCAAGTGTATGATTGCATTGACTTGTTTCTATGTTTACTCTTGTTGATTCAGTCAGAATTGTGATAATGTTTAAGTGGATTTTATTATGGGTTTATGGAATACTGATTCACCCCCCCTCTCAGTATTCTAGATGTTCAACATCTCTTTGGCCCACACTTCAGGGGAATCCTCTCTAATCAAAGTAACAAAGTATTGAGAAGCTTATCTGGAAATGTCTCCTAGAGAGGAAAAATTCTCACCCACTAGAATTTACAAGGAAAAGGATGGAATTGTCATGTCTCCTATCCTTTGTAGAATTAAAGAAAAAGGTAGTGTTTATATCTCTTTCTTATAACCAATCCACACACACCTTCTATTTCTAATAAATCTCCTCCCACAATTCACACTCCTCCAAAGCTTTTAGAGTCTATGCCTCTACCAAAAGGGACTCCTCAAAAAGGCCAAAATCCCTAATATCATGAGTAATAGCATCCAAACTATCCTGAGCAATAGCCTTAGCATGGAAGATATTTCCAAAACACTACATATTCCACCTTTTGAGTTGATACTTCACATACTGCAATTTCTTAACAAAATAAAATATTGTTGTGCCATAATCAAGTCTTCCATGATGCCACCAGTCAACCATATAATCCTATAGAGAGGGCTCCTATAGCCACATAAGTTGAGACTTAAAAGAGGGGGACCAAGCAGCATGGGCAAGAGAAGTAGAAAGCTTAATTTGTCAATGATCAAAACCCCTCCAATCAAGAATCTCAAAACTAGTCAACAAAGACCCACCAATCCAAAAATAAGAAAATAGGAACCTGTCTAACCTCTCAGAAATACAATCCTTACCACATCATTTATTATTCCAAGTGTATTGACCATTGCAAGGTCTAATATCCACAAGATTTAGAAAACAAATATTATCATGAATAAAAGCAAAAGGCTCCTACCTCAACACTCCCCCCTCCTTATCTTGTAGATCAATAATAGCATTGAAATCACCAGCAATAATCCAAGGGTAAAGAGGGGTAGAACTTTGAATAAACTGAATATGAGACCAAAGGCTTATCTTACCTGGCATATCCATGGGAGCATAGATATTATTAAGAAAAAAATATCCCTAGCCTCCAAACTTGAGGCAAGCACATAGATAGAATACTTACAAGACATCCACCAAAGGGGAAAAATCTTCAAAGGATTCCAAAATCATGTGAATCCACCAACATTACCTTGAGCTCCAATACATTGGCAATTCCCACCAGAGTTTAGGCACCAAACCACACATACTCTCAACTAAAATTTTAGTTTCTTGGATGAATAGCATATTAAGAGAATGACTTCGGAGTAAATCACAAATAATTTTTTTATCAAGGTCCAATATTCAATCCCCTTACATTCCATGAGAGAATAATATTTTCTAAGGGTTGGAAAAGTGAGAATCAAGAGTCTTAATAGATCCTGACTCCACTAGCGTCTCCCCCATCATCTTAATTTTCTCCAAATCCTTCTTTCTCTTGACCTTGGAGGGCTTCTCAGGATCCCCTTTCTTAGGATTTTTTTGGTGAAGCCCAAAAGAAGGAGAAGCCTTGTTTCCTTTTTCTAAATCAAGCACCATCTTTTCCAAAGGAAGAGAGTTTTCCCCCTCAATATTTTCCATAGCTACAAGGACCTTGGTAACCATTAAATCTACAAGTCTTAGAGTGGTATACATTTGAAATAAACCACCCTCCTGAGTATTTCAAAGATTTTCAAAAATAGTACCCTCGTGAACGACCTCCAAGACACCCTAGTCTAGAGCCATCATACCTGGGTTCACCTCTTGCTGGCTAAGGTCATCCAACACATCAAAGCGATTAAAAGTGTCCCTTTCCTCCCTCTCCTTAAAAGTTCTCTTTTTTCATTAGTTCCTATTGCGATGCTTTACAAAAGTAAAGCCCTCTTTATTTCCAACTTCACCAGGAATAGGAGCCTTGTATTTGTCATCTTAGGAGGATTACGAGGAGGCTAAGTAGGTTGATACTTTAAATATCTGTGCCCAGGACATCTATGTTACAAATGGACATATTCATGGTACAACCAACATCGAAAAGGAAGAGTCTCATAATCTAGTTGTTGCATCCAAGAAGATGAACCCACATAAATTTCCAAAGATTCTAGAAGAGGGTTACTCAAATAAATCTCAACACATGCGAGAAAAATTCATTACCTTTATATCATGTGTTTGTTGAGAGGGACCCACCGGTTTCCCTAAAAGCACAGCAACCATATGCAGAATATCATTCTGCCAATATTCAACTGGGAACCAAGGGAGACACACCCACATAGGAACACAGTTCGAGAGTCCTCAAAAGGGTTAAAACCAGTGTGCTAGGGCTTTCCTTCAAAAACTCTATTCCAATGAACCACACAATTGAAAACGACCATAAAATAGCTATTTTCCAATAGCATTACTCCCATTTCACCCTCTAGATTAAACTAAGGATTGTTCTCAAAATGGAGAGAGGTTGGATCATTTCTTGCTATTTGAAAATTGCTTTAACGCTTCATGGGATTTTTCTTCAATGATTTACACATTGATTGGTTCAGATCACTTCCCCATTTCTCTTTCCATTTTTTATGAGAAACCGTTGAGGATGGGATATTTTAAATTTGAACTAATGTGGTTCAGAGATGCAGATTCCATACCACTTCTAAAAACTTGGTGGTGTAACAACCCTTTTATAAATGGTTCCATAATGTTTCAACTCTATAAAAGGCTAAAATTTCTTAAGTTCAAAATCAAATAATGGAATGTAAACCACTACAAGAATATTTTTTTCTGAAAATCTTGGGGTGGAGTAGAAATTATCTAACATTTATGAATCAGTAAATAAAAATGGCATGGATGCTCCTTTGTATGATAAGGAAAAGAAACTAAAAGTAGAACTGGAAGAAATTCTTGCAAGAGAAGAATGCTATTGGAGACAAAAATCGAGGGAATTCTGGTTAAGGGATGGAGATAAAAATTCAAAGTTCTTTCATGCCTCCACAAAAATCAGAAGGAAAACAAGTAGGATTGTTTCCATCCTTTCCTCTTTTGGGGGCACTCTTGAAACAAAAAAATATATTGGTGTTGAAGTTTTCCTATTTTTCAAAAATCTTCTTGCACCAAAAAAGCAATATAAATCCCTAATTGATAATGTGATAATAGATAATGTCCCCATGTTAGTTACAAATGAGCACAACAAAATTTTGATGTCTAAATTCTCTATGGAAGAAGTTAAAAGTGTCATGTTTTCAATGGCTACTGAAAAGGCCCCTGGTCTAGATGGTTTTATGGCCTTATTTTTCTAAAAATGTTGGGGTTTTGTAGGCAAGGACATCCTTCTTGCCTTGGAAGAATCAAGAAGAAGCCAAAATGTTTTAAGGGAATTTAATTCCACTCCGGTTGCCCTCATTCCTTAAAAGCCAGACCCTTCTTCTTTCAATGATTTTAGACCTATTTCTTTGTGTAACACAATTTACAAAAAAATTACCAAAGCAATAGCCTGATGATTAGTGAAATTTCTCCCTTTCATCATTTCAGATGAGGAAGGGGGTTTTGTGCCAGGGAAAGACACTCCAAAAGGAGCTATTTTGGAACATGAGGTTTTGCATTCAATAATATTGGATAGATCCCTTGTTGTTGTCTTGAAATTAGACATGGAGAAAGCTTATGATAGGGTTGACTGGGACTTTTTATTAGCGGTCCTTAAAAAAATTGGTTTTTCTTACAGTTGGTGTAAGTGGATTTATTCTTGTCTCTTGGGGGCTAATTTCTCAATAATAGTCAATGGGTCCCATACGGACAATTTTCTTCGACTCAAGGGGTAAGGCGAGGAGATCCCCTCTCTCCTTCCCTTTTTATTTTAATGGTTGAAGGTTTAAGAAAATCTATAATTTCTTCATGATCTCTAGGTTGTGGAAAGGCACCTCTATCAGGCCTTTTTTGTTGCCAATCTCTCACTCCCTATTTGTAGATGATACTCTTTTGTTTGGCCAAGCTAGAATGGAGGAAGCAAAGGTGATAAGAAAGATATTAACTAATTATTGTACCTTCTTGGGTCAATCCTTCAACACAAAAAAATCAAAGATCTTCATCAATGTAAATCCTTTGGTCAAAGCACAGATATTAAAATTTTGGGGCTTCCAATGTGATTCTCTTCCTTGAAAATATCTAGGAATCCCATTTTTTTGGGAAAATAAAAGAATTATTTCTAGGATAAGTTAATTATTTCTACTTCTAATAGGATTCTACTCTGGAGATCAAAATGGCTCTCCTTTGCAGGAAAAATGGTGATGCTAAGGCTATACTACACTCCCTCCCAATTTACTTAATGCCGATTTTAAAACTCCCACAAGGAAAGGGCATGGATTTAGAGAAGGTTTTTAGAGATTTTCTTTGGTATGAAAATGTCACTCAAAAGAGGAAATTGCCTTTGGTGGCATGGGAATCATTGTGTAGTTCCAAATTGAATGGGGGTGCTGGATTGAGAGACCTGTTCTTGCAAAACAAGGCGCTAGGTTCTAAATTAGTCTGGAAGATATATTCTAAACTGAACACTAAATGGTGTCAAATTATGAGGTACAAATATTTGGATTCCCTAGACAAAGAAAGGATTTTCACCCAAAGAGATCTCCCTCCTAGGTCAAAAATTTGGAATTTCATTTCTTCTTGCAAGTCTATCCTTCTTCCTCATCTTACTTGCTTAATTAATAACAATGAAAAATCTCTTTTCTAGGATAATGCATGGAATGGTCACAAGCCTCTCAGACTTCTCGGTAATTGGGAGAAAATTGAATCGGTTCTTAAAGTCCTCTAGGGTACTAAGGTGAAAGACTATTTTTTTACTGACCCAGGGGACCCCTTCTAGAGGGTAAAATGGAAAGATTTTAGTTTCCTCTCGGCTCTTGCTCATTTGAAGGAATCACTTAAATATGAACTAAAGAAAAGACAAATCTTTTTGTCAAATAGATAGGATGAAATAATATGGACTAAGGCCAAGTCAGGAAAGTACAATGTAAAGGAGGGATACAATTCTCTTTCTTCCTATTCCCACCCTTCTCCTTGGCCCTTCAAAATGTGTTGGGAACTTGATTTCCTTCCTAAAGCTAGAGCTTTTGTGTGGATTTCTCTAAAATATACAATTTTGGCTAGTACGAGACTGGATAGACTAGGAATAGTTCCACTATTCTCATGTGTTTTGTGTGGCAAAGATTTTGAATCGACTGATAATCTTTTCATTGGTTGTGACTTTGCTTACTATTGTTGGACCTGGTTGATGAAGAAACTTGGTTGGATGTCCCCCTTCCAAAACTTGGTTCTTAATCATTTTTAAAGTTGGCCTATGTTATACTCAAATTTTCAGTTCTCTTGCATCTAGGAAATCTCCCCTTCCATCATCATCTGGAACCTTTGTCTAGAACAAAACAACCGCATATTCAAGAAAAATGCCTCAAACCTAAAACAAACTATTCAAAAAAATGAGATTTACATTTTAGAAGTAACATTATCAAGCATTTATAGAAACAAGAAGTCAAAAAAAT
Source organism: Sequoia sempervirens (assembly GCA_007258455.2). Classification (NCBI taxonomy): domain Eukaryota; kingdom Viridiplantae; phylum Streptophyta; class Pinopsida; order Cupressales; family Cupressaceae; genus Sequoia; species Sequoia sempervirens. The sequence continues at coordinate 507,081,606 of VDFB02271358.1, forward strand.
TCTTCTCCTGGGGTTCTTTCATATTGAAAAATTGGTCTCTTCTCAAACTTCCTAAATTAGGTTTTGTGCAAAATAAGGGCCCTAGTGTGAATAGAAGTATGATCAAATAGTCTCCACCTTCACGGGAAATCATTAAGTTGAATTTTGATGGGGGATCTAGGGGTAACCCTAGGAAATTTGGGGCTATGATAGTCTTAAGAGATTGGAAGAGTAATTCCATTGGAGTTGTGTGTGCTCTATTAGGTGAAAGCGCCAACAATGTGGCATAATTTAATGCGTTAAGAATTGGTTTGGAGTTGGCTAGAAAATTTTCCATATCCCAAATAGTGATTGAAGGGGATTCAATGGTGGTGATCTTAGATATTTAAAATAAAAGTTCAAATTCATGGCATTTGAATTAATTTTTTACTCATATTCAAGTTCTACTTAAAAAAACTTCCTCCTATTAGATTATGCATTGTCACAAAGAAGCTAACACTCTTGCAGACTCCTTGGAAAATAGGGCTATCAATGATTAGATTTCTTTTAAGGAATTTTTGAGGCATGATTGCATCTGGTTATTTGCATAATTTTGAATTACTTGGCCAAATGTGCCTCTATTCCTTTTAGCAGTGGCATTGGATGTTGTGGATAATCCTATTATTGGCTCTTTGATTCATATCTCTTGAGGGCATGTTAATACTTACTAAGGCATATTGTTTCACCTATTTGAATTTAAATTTTCATCTTAACATCTTTATTCAATGTAGTGTCCAAAGAAAGTTGATTCCATATATTAATTTTCAAGTCAACATTCCTTGCTTGAGGGAATCAATTCCCACTGGTGGTATCTTTGCTAACCTGGATGGTGAAACTATTTGAAAATATTTAAAAATTTGTTTGTTATTACTGGGATGACACTCTAACGTGTCCAAAGATGGAAATAATTTTCAAGTATGACCTTTTTCAGCATTTTTATGTCCCTCTCCTGCATTAATTTCTCGTGGGAGATAACCTCTCACAAATAGTTGGTGTGGGACAAGTTGACAGTGGGCATTAAATTCAATATTCTTTGGGACGGTCCTCATGACGTCCAAATTTTTTTGCATAAATCATGGATAAATTTGGAAACCAAAATGATTTCTTGTTGCTAAATTGGGGAACCCTTTCATTGGTGATTACTTTCTTCACCTTTTTTGTTAATGGGTGATTTTCCCTTATTGTTGGTTATTAATGGTTGTTTTTTGGCGGCTCCTCTTGTGGTAGAACTAGTTCTTAATGTAGACACCAAAAAAGACTTGATTATTATGTGGCCGATTGATTACTTCTTCTTCTTCTAAACCCTTTAAGTTGTCCGAATTAGATTCAGGCTAATCAGCATTGTTTGGACAAGTTCAATAGGATTGGGCTATTAATCGATGGGTGGGATTTGTTGGATTAGTTCGTCCTTCTTCACAAATGATTTCTCGTATAATTGTTTGGTCGCGATCAGCTCGACTTGGATTGATCCCAGCACTGATATGATTAGATGATCAAGATCAGATGTCGCGTCTCATATGTTCACTCCAATTAATTGAATTGCGGATAATTCGTCCTTAAGTCATTTCTAAAATCGATACATTTATTGGTCCTCCGAACTTGGCTCCTCGAGGGATTCTGATCGACCCTGCCGTCAAATGTGGGTGCATTGAAGGCCGTTCGATTTAATTATTTGGATTCCTATCTATTTTCCTCATGAGGCCATATTCCAGGATGATCCTCTCAACAGCCTCGATTCAGGTACCCCAAGGACTTAGAGACTATATCCTCTTACATTTGATGATTCCTGCGTCCATCTCAGATGACTGTTCATTCAATTCCTCTTACAACCTTTCAAATCCTCAACCAATTTCATTTACTTCTCTTCCATCCTCCTCCACTCACACATTTTCCAAAATGTGCTCCAACTTCCCCCAATAGAATTGTGACACTCGTCACATTCTCTTTGGCTCTCATTTTATCCCACATTCACCAATTTCATCCATTCTTCAACCCTTGGCTTCCATAAATAGAGGCATCCTTTTCATAATATGGATCCACAACTTCACACATTATCATTATAGTCATTTGAGTTCATAGCAATCACCATTTAATGTTATTTTTGAGTTCATGTTCACTACTTAGCATCATTTCAACACTTGAATCATCTTCAAATCATCAAGATTAGCAATTGGGATTGGGAAAGTGCTTCTTTCCACTTCAAAGGAGCACCAATCCCCCTATGGGATTGAGGTTGGGTTAATTTAGTTGATTACATGCTTTGTTCTTGCTTTATTTCATGTTTTCATCTTTGTTCTTCCAAGAATTTCATAGGGAACATTAGATTTAAGCTTTCTAACATGTTTGACAATATTTTATTGTTATTGTGTTAGTTTGTGCAGGTTTGGTGTTCACATTTTGGCGCTAGAAGGAAGGTTAACCAGCTTAATTTCTCAATTTTTGCTTGATTTTTCCATTTTTTGAAGACATAGGAATGTGACGCCGCCTTGGTGCAATTGTGAGCCCACAGAGTGTCACTCCTATTCTACAGTGTCACCTTCATCACGTTGCGCCATATCCACGTGTCTCTATCACACCGCATTCACATACTCTGTCTTCTATCTTACTTTATGTCCTTAGAGTGTCACTTCTAAAACTGTTTCCCATTCGCACTTTCTGCCTTCTACAAAGTGCCACTTTTTCTTTAACCAGAGTGTCGCTTATGTTTTTTAGCATCACATTTGACAAATGCAGAGTGTCGCCTTTGTAGGAAATAGGGGAAAATCAAGTTGGAGGCTTAAAAGCATTTTTTAATGCTCTTTGTAATAGCTTAGGTCTTCAATTTCTACATTTTATTTCCTATTCTAGGACCAACTAGATCAATTTGGACTTAAAATTAACCTACAACTCAAGATTTATCAAAGTTAGTTAAAATGGAACCTTAGATGCTTACTAGAATTTGGATTTTGGACTAAAATTGAACAATCAATTTCACACTCAAATTTTGGTGCTCTAAAAAGAACTCATTATTGCTTTTGAGGATTTAAAAGAACTTGTGTTTGCTTTATCTTGTAATTTTTTTTGCAACTTGTGTCATTCGAATTCGTATGCACTTCTCTTGTACTTCACGGTGATCTTGAGAATCAAAATCATTGTAGTGACATTGGTTGTCTAAAAAATTACCTACACATTTCAAGTTTGGGTGTTAATATTGAACAAATCAAGTTAGTGTGAGAAAAATAAACTATGTGTGCTCCCTCCTTGCACTTTACATGAACTAGGAGGTGGAACTACAAGTGTACTCCCTTGCTTTTGTTACCTTTAGAGGGGCCTGCCTAAGAACAATTTGAAGGTGACTCCAACCGGTTTTTCACTTGGGTCGGTATATAAATGGATAAGACTAAACTATCAAGTCCTCATGGTATGTAGGCCTTAGTTGTACAATGTCTTTTAGAATGAGGCACTACTATAAAAATTATAAGAGACCCTAATAGGATTGATTAAAGCCTTTAGTGGTTTGTTAAACACTCACAAGGTGCCATGTCCCTGATTACCCTTACTAAGAACCAATTTGTATAGAATCCCAAATCCTAAAATACTTGTTGGTGCAAGAACAATCATTTTGAAGCCACTTCACATCTGTACTATTCAATTTTAGAAATAGGATAAATCCTTTTAATCTTCGGATTTTAAGAATTTTCAGATTTGGTGGTCCCGAGAAGTGAGTCGTGGAGGGGAGCCAATGTCGCCAAATCTCTAGTTGTTCGCATTGTCTAGTGTTTGGAGAAATTTGAGTGGAGACTCAACAAGTATGGCCATTTTTATCCTAGGGTTGTGCAATCTGCGAGTCAATTAAACACATTGCTTGAAATCTCAAAACTTGGAAACAAACATTCAACAAGGTCATCAAATTTCAAACCCTTTGGAAAGAGATAATACCTTTGAAAAGTCCACATATTACTGATTGTCCCTAGGGATTCTTTCCTTAGAGGCTTCTAAATATTTGGACCTATATCTCAATTTTCTCTCTCTAAAGTCAACAATAGGAAATTGTGCCTTTGATTCCTTGATTTTCACATAATGGACCTTGTGGAATGAAAAGGAGTTGAGACATTGACATTCAGTTTGAAAAGCTAAGCAAGAAAGTGTTGATGTGGTAAAAAAAACCCATTAAGAAAGATAAAAGACAATTGAACCCCACACATGTGTTTTTTCAAATGATTTTTTGTAAGATCAAAATCCCAAAACCAAATTCTATCAATCATCACAAGCATCTTAGTCCAAGAGATCTCAAGAAACGTCAATCAACACTTTATCAAGTCAGAGATAGATTGCTCTATAACTTTTACAACTATGCTTCAAAGGACAAC